>JARHVA010002707.1:1740000-2140000 GCA_037957365.1 Torreya grandis | reverse complement strand
TTTAAGTACATAGAATTTTGTGAGCATCAGACATCACCACTCTGGAGATCAATAAAATAATTCATCTCCTTGGATAAGTCAACCTTGTTGCAAACTTGTTTATGTGGGAAAGAGGAGTACCACTTTGGTGGTTCATAGAAAACAATGTTCCCAAGGGGAATAATAATTTGGTATAAAAATGACCATATATGTACCAATAGGTATAGAAACTTAACCCATATTAAAACCCTAAGGGAGGCTTGGTCTGTGGCCTTGAAATTTTGGGACTAGCTGGATAGAATTAAGAGCATGTTTCAAAGATACCAACATCTTTTTTTGGAAAGAAGGGCTCAGATTTGGTATGAATCTTTAAAGGTAAACAAGACAAAACCTTTGGTGAGGTTTTAGAAACCAACCACATGAATGCTTATGGGCTTCTAGTGGTGGCAAAAATGAGCCTAGAGAGAAACCTTTAAAGGGACTCAACTAACAAAATAAGAAATGATAGAGTTATTTTTATATCATTTGCATGCATTGTCAACATAATCACTAGAAATACATACCTATGGCTAGGAGGGAAAGGTAGTGATATTACCTTATCATATAATTTTAAGATAAAATTCCATACTCATTTGGATGCCATTCCTCTTATCTCCTACAACAACAATTATAGTTGAGATTGAGTAAGCCATTATATAGGGCTAGGCCACTCAAAGGGTTGAGCATCAAGCATAATTAATGTATAAGAACCATAGAAAATCCCACTAAAGTGATACAAAATCCATCAAAGAAGCACATAAGGGAAGGAAAATTGACTATGGTAAACCCTCACAAAGCTCATTTCTCTGAGAAAGAAGCCCACCTTTTTGTTGAGGTTAACATACCCCCATTTCTGAAAATGGGGACCCTTGTTTCCAATTTTGAAAATTTGTGACTTAAATTAAAAATTCACTTAATCAAATTACCATTAGCATGTTAGCACATTATATTTATTTAAATATCATCCACACCATGGTTGGGGTGGCATATTTGTATATGATTCTTGTTTGACCTTGTCTAATATTGCTAACATTGGATCTTTATGTTTCTAGGTCACTAGTTTAATGAAGTCTCATTGGAATGGAAAATGCTTAGGGTTTTGTGTTTTAAATGTTAATTTTATCATCTTAATAGCCTTTAGTATATAGTTGACTAGTTGAATCTATGTTTAAATCATGATAAAACTCTAGTATAATTTACTTTAGCCTAGATCCTTTTGAAATAGATTCAACTTTGTAAAGGTTCACCATATTAAAATTTGAATGGGATCAAATTTACATGAGAACACTTTTATGTGGTTTTAAGACTTAGTTTATATTTTTATCCTAAGGTTTTAATCATGTTTGTCAACATGACCAAAACCTTAGTCTAAAAATCTTATGTTAAATTTCTTTGTCTAGAGACCCCTTAGTTCCTTTATTATGCACATGAAATAACTAAACGTAGGAGCACTTAATTATATTTTAAGCTTGGTCTAAAGTTTTATCACAAGTCTTAATCATTATTATTAACATGATTTAAAACATTAACATAAAAACTTTATCCTATGTCCTCATGTTTCCCAAGCCCTAACTTAGTTTATTTGACTATTTTTGATCAGGAAAAGTAGATCCAATGGTGCAAGGCAAAGTAAATAAGTGAAGCACCTAGATACATAGAATATATTTGATTGGACAAAGATACAATAGTGTGAGATGAAAGTTGAAAATTCAAATACCTATAAGCAAGCATAAAGATAACAAGTGTCATAACTGTAGGTCATGAATTAAATATGAGCATATTGTCAAAGATGAATGGTATGTGACTAAGCATACATATTATGATCAATGTGAGCATCAAGTCAAGACTTCAAATATCCCTAAAATAAGTGAGAAGGTGACAAGTGTCACCATTATGGGAACTATGTTAGAAGATCAATGGTACATAGAGCAAAATATAGAATCTAGTAGATCAAGATCAATGGAGTGCATTCATTTGTATAGATAAGATCCAATAGTGTGAGATGAAGATGGAATGTTCAAAAAACCTAAAACAAACATGGTAGTGACAAGTGTAACAACCATGAGGAATATAATAAAGTAACTAATGGCATTAAACCTCTCAAATCAAGATCAATACAGTGCATTGATCTGAGAAAACATGATCCAATAGTATGAACTAAGGTGCACTTTGTAAAGGGCCCAAAACTAATGAAATGTTGACACGTGTCCAAAAATGAAAAATAATCATACTTAAAAATTTAATGAATAGTGTGACATAGTGGTGCCACATAAGTAGAATATGCCAAGTTAGAGATCTTGTTGACCTGAAAGGGAAAAGGTATAAATGGGAAATCTAAGCAAAATCTATGTCACAAAGCTCACAAAGTTTGAATATATTTCCACCATTAAACCTCTATGCAAAACTCCAAAAATCCCTAACATGCATAGAAGCCCTAATTCACCCTATGCTTACCATAATCTAACCAAAGAGAATTAAATTGTAGTCTATTCAAGGGTAATTCAATCCAGAACTGAATTGTAGTCCATTAGTGAGTAATTTGATCAAAATCACAACAATGGTAGCTCAAAAGGGTGTCTCTAAGGAATATGTGGAGCTATATTTAAGTATAGATGTTGAGGGTAGGGTTTTCTAAGATATAATTCATTTCCAATGCCCTAATTATTAGAGACAACAATTTATATGATTTGTTTTGGACCATTGAAAGTCAACCAACCATTACTAGGGAGGAAGAGAGGGTTCTATTTGTAAAGAGGCTATATGATGACGTATTGGTAATCTAAATGACTAGTTTTCACTATGCAACAACAAATCCTGAGGTACTCCACTTCATTGACATTATTTCTCAAAATTTTAAGGAAACTAGGATAGATAAAGGAATGATTGTGCATGAATGAAGTTTCAGAAATATTGCTTACATTTTTACTATAATAATTGAAAATTATTACAAATTGTCCAAATCATAAATTTACCTAACCTCAATTAACACCTGGGCTAAGGAGAATGGTTTTAAGGACACCCTTGATAATTGGTTAAACCATGGAAACCAAGTATTTTAAGTTTTTTATAAGAACATACCCATTAGTTAGTTTAGACCTAGAATAAGGATGATTATGACAATGATGAATAGGTTGTGTGGGAATGCAACCACTACATATGTAGACCAAGTTTGGGTGCCCATAGTCTACTTTATGGTTGAAAAGAATATTACCCCTCCTCTAGGTGAGATAATTAGTATCTCTTTAAGTAGACATATTTATACAATTAGGAAGAAGTATAAAACCTATTTCTACATGATGTCTTACCTCATAGATTCCCTTTATGCAACAACCAATATTCCCCATCAAAGGGAATGGTCACCCAGTGGAACCTAGACTATTCCACAATATTATTCCAAATTACACATCTTCAAATATAGAGAGCACATTCAATTCATCTATAATTGTGTCTATCCAACCTTGAATGAAGCAATAACTAAGATCCTAATGATGAGAGTTAGCCCATTGATAAACAAAACTATTGAATTTATTAGGGATATATGGCTATATCTAGAATGCATAGTCTTCAAGATTGAGGGAACTTAGATTTCTCCTCTCAAGCTACCTATTCATGTTCTAGACAAGTTAGCAGAGCAAGAGGTAACATACCACCTATTCCATGGCATTGATGGTATTTATAAGATTAAGAAAAAGGGGCTCCTTGAAAACCTCCAAATCACCATTGGCAAGACCACATTTAGACAATGGGACAACATTGAGGTAGCCTCAAAGCACAAAACATCTTTCTATCTACAAATAGATGACCTCAAGTAATGGGACCCTTGGGGAAGGGTTAAAGAGCATTTAAGAATAAAAATATTCTTAATGTGCCTTATGAGCACCAACCAAGTGACTTTGATCCTATTTACACCAAGGCCTATACTTGTGCAAAAGTTACTAAAAGATTGAAGGATCACAACCTAAAACCTGAGGACAAAATTGAAAGAAACAAAAAAGTGGATGATAGGTGGTAATTGGGGCAAAGATAATATCATTTGCTAAGTGGTGAGACTTATAGGCCTCCAACAGTAAGTAGACAAGTAGAGCATAGGCTTGAAGGGAAAATTGAGTAAAGACCAAAAAAAAAGGCCTAATGAGATTTATTTTTCTTCAGCTCAAGTAGAGGAACAATGATCACCATTAGAGGAGATTCACATGGTAGCCCTGGTCCCCAATGAGTCTATGGGAATACATTGAAAATGTTATCTAGTGATTATGAATTAGATGATGAAGAAGCGTAGGTTGAAGAGACCAAAAGAAGAGAAAAGGAAGGAAGTATTAGACTTAGTCCCTATTGACATCCCCAAAAGGAAGGTTAAGCTGGCTATTGTTTTTAGAGCAAAGAAACCTAAAATGACTATAAATCCTCCGTTGAGTAAAGTCAATCTATTTAGTGAACACAAATTAATAGATGGTATAGCTATTCTAGAGTGGTTCATTTATGGACCTAGGTTACATAAAGTACCTACCAAACATCATCCTTGGGCTATGATGCAAGCCATTAATATCCCTATGCATGAAGAGCTAAAGCCATAGATTGTGGATTTACAAGAAGAAGAGAGAATATTGGCTACCCCAAGTCAATCAAGTGGAACACAAGTAGAAGTCCTAGCCCCTTAGGTAATACAATCATCAATTAGAGTCAAGTTTGATCCCAAGACTGTTAGCTTACAAAGATTAATAGAAAAAAGGTCATGGTAGGAGGTGAGGAGATCACATACTAGAAAGTGGACCTCTTGACCAATTTGACTCCAGTTGTAGGAAAAAATCTTGGAAAAAATATTATCTTTAAATAGAATGTTCTTGAGTTAGCCTAATCACAGACAAATCAATTATAGGTTAACATCAAGGGATTACAACAACAAAATGAGAACTTGGAAAAGAAAGCTATCTTATTAGTTCTAGAGGCCATGATCAAGATGTTTAAAGCCACTTTATTTGACATGTTTAATTATTTGAGTAAATAAACTATAGACATAATGTGGTGAGTTAGTAGAGCACTGTGGCCATGAACTTAGTTCAAAAATGGTAGAGTTGAATTAATAAAGTAACTGTTTTGATCAATATCTTGATAGAAGATGAAATTATTAGTTTTGAAACAATTATCTTGGCTTATTTAAATATGGCCATGAAAGTATTAGTAGAAAATATCAAAAGTCTAAGCAAATGGTCCAAGATCTTGGAGGACCTACATGAAGATGGAAAGTATCTATAAATTAGGATAAAACATATACTTGAGATCATGATCATAGATCCCCTATGGGTCTAATCATCAATGAAGAATTCAAGTTGAGGGCTACCCAAATTATGTAGGAGGTAAGAAATTAAAGCCAAATAAGGATAAGATTTGACAATAGAAGGATCTTGGACATGATCCTAAATGCTAAAGAGAGGATTGGAAATGAAAGAAGTGTATAGGAAGCTATGGAGAGGGATGACAAATATTTTAGAAGCCTGGTAGATCAGGAGGATGGAATTTTCATGGAACCTATTGTCAACTTAAGATTAATTGATCATCAACATGATAGAGAAATGAAGATCCTACAATAAGAATAGGGGATTACAATAGTAAAAGGGTCTCAAAATCAAGTCAGTTGACTCAAAATATTCTATTGTATAGGAACATTGCATAATATTTTAAAAAGAGAACATTCTTTTGTAAAGGCATGTGTAACTTGTAAAGCATATTACCTATAGGTCAGTCCATTAGGAAGTGTCAAGAGTATTATATAAAGTTGTATAAGGGACAAGAATCTTTGACACTTGTACAATTGTAATTTGTCATGATTGAT
Organism: Torreya grandis; assembly: GCA_037957365.1. Lineage (NCBI taxonomy): Eukaryota > Viridiplantae > Streptophyta > Pinopsida > Cupressales > Taxaceae > Torreya > Torreya grandis. The sequence continues at coordinate 2,134,152 of JARHVA010002707.1, read as the reverse complement.
CAACATACCTCCTTAGTTATATATATGGGGTATTGTCATTTGTAATCAAGAGGAAGTTTTGGAGCTGAAAAACTAATGTAAACTTTTGAAAAATTAATATAAGGAGTTTTGCAAAGTTTATCCATATTTTTTTGTGTATTTTGATATTATGGATTCTCTCTCACTTGTCTGGTCTAATTTTTAGATTTGAATGGTTCTTATGAATTTTGGATGTGCACTTTTAAATGTAGAGTTATCAATTTGTGCTAATGCTAGATTAATTGAAAGTTCTTAGGTTTATTTCATTTTCTTTACTTTTATTGTAGATGTGCTAATGCTATTTGCTCATAGGAGTGGATCTTTATAATGAATCTTGTTCTTATTTGCATTATTTCATTCTATCCTTAGATTTTTACCTGATGTGTGATAGGATTTGAGCTTATGCTATTTCATGTCATATATTGGTTAAGTGCATGTTTAGATGAAATTTGAGCTTTGTCATAAATTTTGGATTAAAGATCAACACCATATATTTTCTCTACCCTACCCTTCCTTTTGCTCCTTTTTTATCAAGTCACTTTAGTTTAGCTTCCATTATGAATATTCATGCTTAGTTTATATTTTAGACTTAGGTGGATCATAATTCACTAAAGCTAGTATAGATTATCTTCATGTTTATAAAATTAACTATCAGACCAAGGTTTCTCCCAACAAACGATAATATACATTTGTGAAACAATTCATTTGCTTTGCCTCTATTCTACCAAGGATAACAAGAATATCACAACCTAAAACTCATGCCATGGATTCTTGGAATTTAGAAATGAGAAGTGTTTCTTAAACACTCTAAACCACCTATGATACATTTTTAGGCATTAACACTTTCTACCAAAAGATATTTTTAAAAAATGGAACTGAATGTTTTCCCATTATTATTATTATTATTATTATTATTATTTTGTCTTTTAATATATTTTTTTGAATTAATATTTTAAAATGTGATAAAAAATTAGACCATCTATTTACATATTTATTTTATAATATTTTTCCTAATTTTTTTGGTATAAAAAATAAAAAATCATGAAATTATTAACTTTATAACAACTCTTAATTTTTCTTAGCACATTCACTAAGAAAATTTAGGAATTCTCTATTATAGGACCATAGTATAAGTGTCATATTTTATAGGGTGGTGTTGTTATACCATGTTATTATCCTACTAATTGTATTTACAGATAAAATTTTATATCAAAATTTTTTAAGTCAATTTAAAAAATGGGTTCCAAAGGTTCTAAACTATATCATATGATTATGATATTATGATTTTTTGATTGATTTCTCACAATAAAAAAGATTTTTTTAAAGTGAAAATCAAATGGACATCAAATTTAAGGTTAAAAATACACTATGATGTCAAATACACTTCAAAGATAAGATGTCATTAATTATTTATCCCACCACTCCTTGACTGCCATTATAAGACACTTATCATGTAAATATCATTTCAAATAATTTTAAATTGTAAATTTACATTTAACTCTATTATTATTAAACATTATTAACATGTTATATTTAGATTGGTTTATTCCACTTCACTCAATATATTGTAATCATAATATATCATAGGATACAAGATAAAATACCTTAAAATAAAAACTCATTTTATTTATTCTCTCATAAACAATTCACAGACAAATTTTTATATGTACACTTTTTATGGCTTTTATTATGAATTTAAATTTCACTATCAAATAAATTTACATGTACATATAGAGTTAATGTGTTTAGCATAATTATTTTAGAAAATATTAAGAATTTGTGTTAACTAGCATATCTATCTTAGATAAATCTATGTAAAAAGCATCATGAGATATCATTCTACAGGAGCCTATGTTAATTTGGATTTATGACATAAATGGAGTAGGTGCCTTGATAATGGTATATCTTGACATCTTTTACATAGATTTATCTAAGATAGGTATGATAATAGAATCTCTCTATATTTTTCATTTATTAGATATAATTTTAATGTCTCTATTGTTCCTTAAATTATCATGTATAATGGCAGAGTATTTTTACCTTCATAATAATGTGTCATAATTATATAAAATTCTTGTTTTTGTTTTACACCCAAAGTTTTATAATTCATATTTGGTACTATATCATCATCTATAACAAACCCATTGTCTTTCATGGTACTTAAGAATTTCAATATCTCTTTGTATATCATGAAATAACTTGTAAAATAATAAATTTGGCCAACAAAAATCAATCGATTTATTCAATTCACATGTAGATACAAAGGAAAAATTTGGGAATAATCTTACCATAATTGTTATAATCCTCATATCTCATTTTTATCTCTTTTTCACCTTGGATTATATGACCAAGATCTAGCTGCCTTAATAAGTGAAGTGTTTTCCACATGGAAAATGGTCTATTCTTGTATCCATCAATGAAAGACTTTGTATGTTCATTATGGTCATTTTCATCTCTTTTGTCTATGGGTTTTAACACCTCACGTGAAACATTCAAATTGAGAAATACTCTACTACTCTCTATTAATGGAAACTCAAACATGTGACATGTTTACTATGTCACAATGTCTCTTACCACATTTGTTTTAGTTAAAAGTCTCATATATGCTCAAGCAATGTTAATTCATTAGGGTTTTAATGTTTACAAGTTGCATGAAATTTTGGTGATAATTTTTAGAACTCGTCTCTACTTTTTGTACATACTTAACAATGTATTTGATTACAACATGTTTAAAAAGAACAAGTTTCTAATCTACGTTTGTTCTCCACATCTGTAATATGTAGTGATTGTGCATATTTACTCTATAGTCATTTATTAAAGGCTTAAATTTTTTATCTTAAGTATTGATATAATAATTTAGTTTCAATCCTTTTTACAATATCTCCTTACAAAAAATTGAATATCACAAGGGCATGTAATTTGCCACTATATGAAGATAATCAATAATATTTTATATTCATCAATTTTGGAATTATTATGGATATGTTGGTGATGTTACTAACACTAACACATGTAGGTAAAGCCAATACATATCAATTTCACTCAATATGAATAAAATCATAAGTGATCCAAGTTGATACAACATGTCAATTAATTCGTCGCTACATTCAACCATAAAATAAATCTCCTAATAATTAAAGTTCATTCTCACTTTGAATCCACTTACTTCAATTTCCATTTCATGTCGATATATATTCTAATTTTCCCTTTATATTTTAAAAATCTATATCAATCTCATACCCATATCTATTTTCATTTTCACCTTTTTATCTTTTCAAAATCCAAGTTTTAACATATGGTTAACAAATATTTTTAGTGCTTGCACCTAACTACTATACTTTATAATCTCTAAACATAAACATATTATCATAAAAATATACAAGATATTATTTATGAAAAATACATAATGACCATATTTTATAATTACTATGTTAGTTCTTTAATAAGCAAAGATGCTACTAGTGCAAAGTGTGCCTCATGTTATATTATACATATGGATAAGTTTGTAATTCTTAATTAATTCCCCACCCACACCCATACATATTGATATCCATCTCTTATTGCATAGTTTCAATGCCATACTCACTAACAAGTATTATAGGAGGGTAAGATGTTATTATGGGTGCTTAAAATCTAAATATTCTATGATGATAATGACAGAAACTCGACCATTCTCTCATTTCTTCTCCACTGTTAAATATTTATAGATATTCAATAAAAGGCTTTCCTTCCAAAATGTTAGAATTTAATCTTCTATCAGAGGATTTAATTTAGCTTGACCCCACATTAGTTTTTGGGGATCTTCTCAATCTGACCCTAATAACCATTTGCCTACTAGAATTTATTTTTGGTAGGTTATTTTGAAAAAAAAATTGAGCACCTATTTTAATGGGCATGAAAAAAAGACAAAAAGAAAGGAAAGTTACGGTCATTTTTTGATGAGAGGGAATTTTGGAAGAGTAAGACATTGAGAAATAAAGCTTGCAGTAGTAGCAGAAGTGTAAGGGAATGTTCTAACATAGAACAAGGAGATTTTAGTAGAAAGAAATAATAGAATAGTAGAGGATAAAAGGTGTATATGCAATAACATAGTGAAGGTATAGGTAGCTCTAGAATTTGGGGAAAAACATAGTTTGAATGTGGAAAATATATTAGTAGCTCTGAATGAATTTTTTATAAAAGTTTTGAATGTGTATTCTTAAGTGAAAAATATATAATATATATTTTTTTTATTGCATATTCTCTTTCACCTCTTTTGTGTTTTTTATGGTGTCCACATTGCTGTAGCAATAGTTTTAGGATAACAAACAAACCCCCTGCCTACCAATAAGTGGTATCAGAGCCCTATTTTTTTAGGCAATTAGAAATTATTTGTGGGTGTTCTTAGAAAATCCCTAGATCTTCTAGGCATTAATATCCTTCTTAGATTTGAGAAGCATGGTAGGTGGGGATAATAAAGTTTGGCAACATCCACCAAAATTTGATGGGCAAAACTATGATATATAGGCTAAGAAGATGCAAATAATCTTGGTTACAAATGACCTATGGGAGTTAGTCATTAGTGGATTCACTAATACTATAGACCTATCTAATACCCAAATAAATTAGTTAAAGGAAACCCATATGAAAGATGAGAAAGCCCTTAGCTTGATTGAGCTAGCCTTGATAGAGGCTATTTTACCCTGCATTGGAGCATCAAACTATTCAAAATAGGCATTGGAAATACTATAAAATAGCGATAAGGGGACTCATAAAGTGAGATTGGTAAAGCTCTAGCTACTAAAGAGAGATTTTAAAACTTTAAAAATGAAGGATAATGAGTCTATTTTACACTTTCACACTAGGGTTTGTACCATGATTAATCAACTTAGAATAAATAGAGAAACCATGGATGATCAAAAGATTATCAAGAAAATCCTAAGGAGTATACTTTATAGATTTGACCCCATTATCATAGCCATTGAAGAGGCCAAGGACCTATCTAAAATGACAATGGATGAGTTGATGGGTTTACTACAAACCCATGAGCAGTGGTTGAATAGATTCACTCCTTCCCTAGAGCAAGATTTCAAGGCTCAAACCAATGTAAGAGGTAGGGAAAAGGAAGAAACAACAAAGTTAGAGGTCAAATAGGTAGAGGAAGAAGCAACTCTAGAAGAGGAGTTTTAAATATCTAAGAAGAGGCAAGCACATCATAACCAAACTACCAAGATAAGAATAAGAACAATAGTTCTAATCATAGGTATGACAAAATCAATGTGAAATGCTATTAATGTCATAAGCTTGTTCATTATGCTAGTTAATGTAGGAAGAAACAACGTGATCATGGAGGCCAAAATGCTAATGTAGCAAATGAGAACAAAGATGAAAATGAAAAATAGTCAAATGTATTTATTATTTTCAACCTTGATGAGAGGAGTAGTGATGAAGTATGGTACTTAGATAGTGCTTGTAGCAACCATATGAGTGGTAAAAAAAACTTTTTTTCCTCCATAGATATTAGCACATAAACTAAAATAAAAATGTGAAATAATGAGAAAGTTCTTGTCATGGGAAAAGGTACATTCAACATCCAAACCAAGAATGGTGAGAGGAGGAAGATCCAGGATATCTACCATTCCCCAGGCATAAAACATAACCTATTGAGCATTGAAAAAATGATCCAAAATGGTTATAAAATCCTAATGGAGAATGGAGAGTGCACAATATTTAATAAAAGAGGGAACAAGAAAATGATTGTAGTAGTGTAGATGAAAAGAAACAAAATGTTTCTCTTAGGATACATATAGAGTCTTCGGTGCTATCTCTATCACTATCTCTAGTGCTCAAAATAGTGGGATAACAATATATATTTAGGAAATTCATCAAAGACCCATCCAAAATGTGAAATTTGAGGTATGGGCACTTAAGCTTTTATGGTTTGAATTTATTTTCCAAAAAAGGCATGGTTTGAGGGATACCAAACATTGTAGAGCCCGATGGAAAATGTGAAGCCTATATCTTAGGAAAGAAATATAGACAACCCTTTCAGTCAAGGTATTCTAGGAGAGCAAGATCATCATTGGAGTTAGTGCACTCAGATTTGTGTGGTCCTATGAAAATCCACACCTTGGCTGGAAATAATTATTTCATGACATTTATAGATGATTACATTAGAAAAAGTTGGGTTTATTTTTTGAAGAACAAATTAGAAGCCTTCGATAAATTTGAGTGGTTTAAGGCCTAAGCTAAAAAGAAAAGTGGCCACTATATCAAATCCCTAAGAATAGATAGAGGGGGAGAGTATATCTCTAAATATTTTTTGAATTTTTGTAAGAATGAAGGCATATAAAAATAGTTTACAATAACGTATACTCCCTAAAAAAATGGAGTGGATGAAAGGAAAAATAGAACCATTTAAGAGATGGTAGAAAGCATGCTAAAAGAAAAAGGACTATCACATGATTTTTGGGGTGAAGCTATAACAACAATAGTTTACTATTGAATATATGTCTTATAAAGGATTTTCATGATAAGATTCCACAAGAGGTATGGAAAAACATCAAATGGAATGTTGAACACCTAAGAATCTTTGGGTGTTTGGCATATGAATTCATGGCAAAGGAGAAGAGGAAAAATTTGATGATAGAGGTGAAAAATGTATATTCATAGGCTGTAATGAAGAGTTAAAAGCCTACAAATTATATAATACCATCACCAAAAAGATTGTGATCAATAGGGATGTTGAGTTCATTACGAGTGAATCATGAGATGGAATGGTGGACAACACCATGGGTATTTCAGTCATAATACCCCTTGAAGATGAAAAAGCTCTAGAGGAAAGAAACTCTAGAGGAACTCTAAAGAGAATTAGCTCAGGAAGAAATTACCATAGAGCCTTGGAAAATAGTAGCTCCATAGGTGTTCAGTAGAACAATAGCTTTAGAGGTGGACAACAATATAAAAACTTTGAAGGTCTACAAATTTGGATATCAGTAGCTCTAGAGTTCAATAGAGTAACAACTTCAAAGGTTAGTAGTATAATATCTTTAGAGGTCAAAATAACAGTAGCACTAAAGGTAAATCAGACCTTACACTTGCATCATTGATGCCATAGAGGATAAGGAGTACGAAGGAGATTTATGACAACACAAGGTATGCTAATTTTGATGAGAATATAGATTTTGCATTATTTTCTTATAGTGATCCAATGCATATTGAGGAAGTTGTGAAAGAAGAGAAGTGGTATAAGGCCATGGATGAAGAGTTGGATGTTATAGAGAGGAATGATGCATGGAAGCTAACTGATTTACCCAAGGGTAAACAAGTGATTGGAGTTAAGTGGGTCTAGAAGACCAAGTCTACTACTGATGAAAAGATTGAAAGACTTAAGACAAGGCTAGTTGTCAAAGGATATAAACAACCTGGAAGAGATTATGATGAGACATATGTACTATTTTTAAGGCTAGAAAAAGTTAGGGAAGTCATAGCAATAGCAACCCAATATAAATAGGTGTATCAAATAGATGTGAAGTAAAACTTTTTGAATGGAGTGCTGAAAGAAGTGTATGTGGACCAACCACCTAGCTATGAAGTCCCAGGGAAAGATTATAAGGTATATAGGCTCTGAAAATCCCTTTATGAGATAAAAAAGCACCCAAGGCATGGTACAATATAATATACTCATATATAGTGAGTAATGTCTTTAGAAAAAGTAGTAGTGAGCCCACTCTTTACATCAAAGTAGATAAAGGTAATATTTTGATTGTTGTTTTGTATGTAGATGATCTAATTTTTACTAGAACTAGTGATATCTTAATTGATGATTTCAAAGAGGTAATGAAGAATGAGTTTGAGATGATAGACTTAGTTATGTTGAATCATTTTCTTGGCATTGAGGTCAAATAAATAAAGCATGACATATATATTTTGTAAATTAACTATGCCAAATAAATTGTGAATAGATTTAAAATGGATAATAAAAACTTGCCCCAACACTAATAGCTACAGGTCTAGAATTGAGTAAAGAGGATAACATTAAAGAAGTAAACCCAACCCTCTACAAGAGCATGGTTAGAAGCCTCATGTACTTGACAAATATTAGGATTGATTTGATATATGCATTAAGTTTGATTTATAGGTTCATGGAAAAACCTAAGGACACACATTGGTAAGTAGGAAAGAAAATCCTGAGATATGTGAATGGCACACTAAGTTATGGCATCTTGTATGGTGCATCTAATGAGTTTAAGTTGGCTAGTTTCATGGATAGTGATTGGGAAGGTAATGTAGATGATAGGAAGAGCATATTGACTATGTTTTCCACATGGGTTCAAGAGCTACATCTTGTGATTAAAAGAAACAATTGATACTGTCACTTTTTATAGCTAAAGTGGAGAAAATAGTAGCCAATGCAGTAACATGTTAGGTTATTTGGTTGAGAAGGATCCTTTTAGATTTGAGTGACTAGTAAGAAGATAGTACAACCATTCATTGTGATAATGTTTCATAAATATCCTTGATAAAGAATATAGTCTTCCATGGATGAAGCAAACACATTGAGATCCATTATCACTTCATAAGGGAGTTGGTAGAATGAGGAGAGATTTAGTTATAATATTGTAGATCTGATCAATAGCTATTTGATATTTTTACTAAGTTGTCTAAAGACACTTTCATGCATATAAGAGGAAGGTTAGGGGTCATAAATGTAGCAACATTAGGCCTACAAAATTTTATGGTAGCTCTAGAGTCCTATCATAGAGCTATGGATTTCAATAGGGTAGCTATGGATCATAACAATTTAGCTATGGATTTTATCAGTCTAGCTATAGAATTCATCAGTCCAGCTATGGATTTCATCAATCTAGTTATAGATTTTGTCAGTCTATCTATGGATTTCATCAGTTCAACTATATATTTCATTAGTTTAGTTATGGATTTTATCAGTCCAGCTATGGATTTCATTATTCTGGTTATAGATTACAAGCTAGTTCTGGAGATGCTCTGGAGATGTAGATGGAGTGCTTTAGAGATGTAAAAAGATGCTTTGGAGGTGGTCCAAAATGATATAAACAACTCCAGAGATCCACCCCAAAAAGGCAAATACAAAGGTTTAGCTCTGGAGATTAGTTCCAAAAATAAAACTGATGACCCATCTAACTTTAGATTAAAGGGGAGTGTTGGAATTTAATCTTCCATTATAGAATTTAATTTAGCCTACCCCCACATCAATTTTTGGGGTTTCCTCAATATAACCCCAACAATCATTTTCTTTCCAACATTTATTTTTGTAGGTTATTTTGAAATTATATTTGAGCACCTATTTTCATGGGCATGCAAAAAATACAAAAAGAAAAGAAAGTTATGATCAATTTTTGAAGAGAGGGAATTTTGGATGAGTAAGACATTAAGAAAGAAAGACTACAACATTAGTAGAAGTGTAAGGGAATGTTCCATCATATAACAAGGAGATTGTAATAGAAGGAAAAAATAGAATAGCAAAGGATAGAAGGTATATGTGCAGTAGCATAGTGAAGGTATAGGTAGCTATGGAGTTTGGGGCAAAACATAGTTTAAATGTGTAAAATAGAGTAGTATCTCTAAATTAAGTTTGTATAAAAGTTTTGAATATGTATTATGAAGTGGAAAATATATAATATATATTTCTGTTATTGTGTATTATCTCTCTCATTTTTTTTAATGGTGTCCACATTATTGTAGCAATAGTTTTAGGACAACAGACAAACCCCCTACCTACCAACACAAAATACAAAAGTAAGGTGAATCTATTATGCCATTAAAGTAAAATATTAAGAGATTGACATAGTTGATCAAATTTTCTTCCTTTTACTTTGTATAGAGTTGAAAATAAATATGAAAAAACCTTCATTTCCCCATCCCCAGTCTTCCATTTCCAGAATGCTTAATATTTTCCCTAATATTTTTTTATCAATCTATCTCTTTTGTTATAATGTCAATCTTTTATTTTTATCCATTACTCCTTACCTTTGAGTTAGATCTTGATCACCATCTCCTTTACTCACAATCCTTTCTTTCCTCACCACCATTCATATTATTTTACTCCTCATCAAACATAGTCTTTCATTTGCCTTCATTCATCATTTTCTTCTCAACTTTTATTCTTTTATTCCACTTTGTTTTGTTTTGTTTATATATATATATATATAAGATTTACAATTCAAAGGTCTCAAGTGTTTGAACATCCTTCGAGGGTTCAAAGTTATTCGTCTGTGTAATTTATGTCATGAATATTTTGAAGGGTTTGGATAAATATGTGGTATGTATTATCCAAACCCTTCAAAATATTCATGACATAAATTACACAGATGAACAAATTTGAACCCTCGAAGGATGTTTAAACACTTGAGACCTTTGAATTGTAAATTATATATATATATATATATATATATACACACACACACACACACACACATATATATATATATATATATATATATATATATATATATATCAAAATAAAACAAAGAGGAATAAAAGAATAAAAGTTGAGAAGAAAATGATGAATTATTTCAAATGAAAGACTATGTTTGATGAGGAGTAAAATAATATGAATGGTGGTGAGGAAAGAAAGGATTGTGAGTAAAGGAGATGGTGATATATATATATATATATATATATATATATATATATATATATATATATATATATATATATATATATATATATATATATATATATATATATATATATATATATATATATATATATATATATATATATATATATATGCCAATTATATTTAAGTTTTAATTTTTATTATTATTAATTTTATTATGTGTATTTGAGACTATAAAATGACACTTTTTTTTTAAAATAACAATAATTCAATTCAATTTGGAGAGAATGTTAAAGACACTTCAAAAAAGAATTTGACAATGACATAAGAGCATGAATTATGGAATTTTGAATGTAGTATATAAATACATATATTTTTCAATAACTTGATAATAAAAATATCCAAAATAGATGCATTTATGACAATAGATTAGTCATTTTTTATGAAAAGATAAGGAGATTGCATGTGTATGAACACACCTTTTTTAGTAAACGAATAAATCATTGTATAAAATTTCATATATGGATAGGTGAAATGGCAAAGATTGTTGATCATAGTTTTTATTAATTTTTTATTATATATATAATTTTTAAATAATTTTACAAGTTAGGATAACTAAAAAATTGAAACTTGAAGTGAACAAACACATCTTTTTGACTTTAACTTCTTGATTTTTTTAAAAATCATAGTTGACAATGTGTATATTATTGAGATATAATTTTTATAAATGGTTGATTAATATTAAAAAAATTATAGGGAAATTTTTGATGGTATGTATATATTCCATAATGAAGTATGTTATGTAGAAATTGAGTAATGATTATAAATAATATTTGAACATTTAAAAAATTAATTTATTCTATGCTTTCCCCTATACAAACCCATACAATTTTTTTTAAATAATAAAATTTGCCTGATTAGATGTGTCAAAAAAGATGAAAAACTCTTAAATTTCTTAGAAAATAAGTGGGATACTCCATGGTTGGTTACAATCTAGGTTCAAACCTCCCCAAGTCTGTACCCAAGGCAAATTTGGAGAGAAAATGCAATATTAAAAGATTGAAATGTTGGAAGGGTGTACACCCTTCACAAAGGGCATAAGACCTTTTAAATACATGTATTTTTTTGTTTTATATAGTTTGAGATGGTTATTTTTGCATTTAAAAACATGTATGTGTTTTTTATTATATATTTTTTTTGTGTGCAGTCTGAGATCCTTTTTTATTGTGTTAAAATAAATTTAAAGTATAAGAATATAAAATTTAATATAAATTAAATGTAAGCTTATATTATTACACTTATTTTAATAAATATATCCTTACACACAAAAAAAAAACAACACAACAAAAAAATTAGTTTAGACTTCACAACAAAACAAAAACACAATAAAAATACATATATGTATTTAAATGCAAAAACAAATAGCTCAAACTGTATAAAACAAAAAAATATACATCTTTAAAAGGGAGTATACCCTTTAGATAAGTTTAAATTTAATTTATATTATATTTTATATTCTTAAAATTTAAATTTATGTTACTAAATATAAAAAATTAGGGCCACTCTACATCTTATGAAATCAATTTCAAAGTTGTGACAGTTACCGTTTAGAAGTTAATTTTTCAAAGTCCAATATAGTCAATACTTAGTTTTTATAACTTTACGATTGGAAGATATAATGAGAAATGAGGTTTCAATCATGTTATGTATGCAATATATATATACCATTTATTATGCCCCTTATTTTATCTAATTGAGTATACCCTACCTACTTTACGTACTTGAATATGCCCTACCCGATTGAATACCCAATCTTGAAGGTGGATTCCTAAATAATTTATGGTATTTTCAATCATTAGGTCTATTGATATGCATAAATGAATACCATATAAAATTTTATTTTTAACATACCTATATTCATGATACAGTCACTCATACATGACATCCACCACATACCTATTAAAACATGCATGTATGCACTCACTCATACATGACATATATATGTAGTCATGATATAATAACTTATACCGAACACAAGTGTAGATAGTCACACTAATATGCTCCATTAAAAATATAATCAATCTAAACACCATTAATAATTTATTCTAAAGATATACCATTTAGTTTAAAATAAATATCAGACAGATGGTCAATCCATGCATTATTCAATTCTAATCTCATGACTTATTCTAAAGTCACATAGAATAAATTCATATTATAACACTCCAAATTCACATTAGACACTCCCTAATTGACCCTAATCATACCTAATCACTCCATAGGTTCTCATCATCCCTCATTATCCTTAATCACTCCCTGATTGGCTACCATCATCCCTCATTATCACTAATAACTCTCTCATCAACCCTCATCATCACTGGTCACTCCCTCATCATCCTTAATCATCCCTAATTCTCCTTGATCATCCCTAAACATTTCCTCATTAACCCTAGTTATAATTAATAATTATCTCATCATCCCTCATCATCCCTAGTCACACTCTCATCATCCCTCATCATCTTTAGTAACTCCCTCATAAACTATCATCATTTCTTACTGTTCTTAGTCAATCCTTCATCATCTTTCATTATCCCTCATCCTCCCTAATCACTCCCTCATCAATACTCATCATCCTTCATAATCTCTAATCAATCCCTCCTCATTCATCCTCATCCCTCATTATCCCCAACCATTCCATCATTGGCCCTCATCATACTTAATCACTCCCTCATTATCCCTAGTCACTCCCTCATCTAGTAGAGTGTGTTCCAATCTAGTAGTTGGTAAAAATTTATTGTATACTAAAAAATATATTTTTTATATGAATATTGACTGGGTTTTCGATTCTTTTTATTTTTATTGGAGTGTACTAGGGTAATTATTCTTATTCATGTATAGTAGATTACGTAGGGCCATGATGGATTACTCTAGGGAGATTGTTGAATGATTTCCATGGTAGAAATAAGATAATATCCTCTTTACACTTTCATGTTAGAATTTAAATTTGAATAATGAGGGATGATGATAGATTAAAAATTGCCTCTTTGTGCTTGCTTTTTATGCATCAATTTGGAAAACAAGTTATAGAAAAGGAAAATATGTTTCCTCCTTAGTAAAAAAAATGATGTTGGTATACTATGTGGATGTGGGGATGTACATGTATCTTAGAAAAAGAGTTAATATGATGCAAACTACATTCCTCTTTAATGATAAATTGATAAAATGTTGGTAAATGAAAATAGGTTGCATTATGAGCTTGAGTTGAATTCCATGACCGAGTTGCATTGTGAGCCCCTATTGTATTATGAGCCGGAGTTGTATTTCCAACCCAAGTTCCATTTCAAGATGGAGTTACATTAGGATCCCAAGTTGTATTAGGAGCCTGAGTTACATTACCAGCTTAAGTTGTATTGCATACCTAATTTGTATTTCCATCTTGAGCTACATTTGGAGTGCAAGTTGTATTGGAATCCCAAGTTTCATTAGGAACACAAGTTTCATTGAAATGATTCATTTTCAAAATTAACCATGATTATAATGGGATCCTTATGAGAATAATGACATGGATTTTAAATTATAACTAGTATGGGAAGAGGATGTTATATGAATTCCTATGTGGGTTAACAGGTTACAAAAAAATAAAACTTTCTAATTCCCCCTTAATATGAGATTAATGTTGTAATGCTACATATTCTTTAGTTCATAAATAAATAGTAAATATATGAAGGAAACTATGTTTCTTCTTTAATGCAAGATTGAATGTTGGCTTGAACTTTGTTTTTTCCTCAGATTTTCATATCATAGTTTATTCCATCTTGGATATTACTCTACAAAGGGTGTTAGGTTGATGTTTAGGTCTTTTGAGTTAGTTTGAACTTTGGCCTCAGGCCACTATAAGGGTTGATGATTCCTTGTTACCAACTCACCCATATAGTATTAGACTTGATGACATGTGTTTTGAAATTTAATAATGGTTTCATATATTTAACCTTTAGAACTATTGGATCTCAGTCCCCATGTTACCTCTTCTCTGTAGATGTTGATGAGTGTAGTGATTTTGTTAGTTCCTTGTTGGTATGCATATTTTAATGAGGAGGAGGTGAAATCCTTATTTTATACATAGTTATTTGTTTTATATTTGATTTATAAACATTAAGAGAAAGGGCCAAATCATTTTGTATCTTCTCATGTTTGTGAGTTATTCTCAAATAATGATGTGGGTCATGAGTATAAATTATTAGCATTTATGCCACTAATTTTTTTATGTCATGTTTTATCCTTGCATTGAAATATTTGTTCTTGTGTGGGAATTATGATAGTAAAGAGGAGAAGGGGTTGAATAAAATTACCCATTATTGCATCATTCCTCTATGGTATGGTTTCCATAATGTATGTTTAGTGTTTTTCATTTAGGTTTAGTTTTCATCATTTAGGTTTAATTTTTAGGGTTTTAGGTCAAGGGTTTAGGGTTCAAATTTTATAGCTCAGTGTTTGGGGTTGATTATTTATATTTTGGCATTTAGGTTTTAATGTTTATTCTTTATCCAATTTTAGGATTTAGGGTTTATGGTTTTGTATTTATGGTTTAAGGTTCAATTTTCAAGGTTTAAGGTTTAGTGCTTAGGGTTTCAAGATTAGGGTTTAGTGTTAAGTGTTTAAGGGTCAAGGTTTTGGGTTCAATGTTTAGGGTTTAAGGTTGATGATATTGAATTTTGTGTTTAGGGTTTAGTGTTTAATATTGAGGGTATAGGGTTAAGGTTTTATGGTTTATTATTTAGGATTTAGGATTTTAGGCTTATGGTTTGTGCTTTAGGGTTAAGGGCTTAAAGTTTAGGTTTTACATTTTAGGGTCTAAGGTATAAAGTCTAGGGTTTAATTTTTTATGTTTAGGTTCTAGGTTTTAGGGTTTAGGTATTATTGTTTTGGGTTTAAGGATAATTCATTAGGGTTAATATAACAAGATTTATGGCATTTAGAGTTTAGGTATATGATTTAGTGTTCATGGTTTAGGGTTTATAGCTTAAGGTTTAGGGTTTAGGCTTCAATGTTTATGTTTTAAGGTTTAGTGTTTAGGGTTTGGGGTTTAGGATTAATGATATAAGTGGAAATGGAGTGTACTAGGGTGATTATATACATTTGTGTATGATATGAATGATTGTATCATGATGACAAGAATATGTCACATATGAGTGACAACATACCTACATGTAATACTAGGTATGGGGTGGATGTAATGTGTGAATGACTATATCATTACTATATATGCTATATGTTGTATGCTATAGGCTAGTAATTTATGCACATTGATAGAATCATTGATTAAAAAACCATAAATTATTTATAAATTCATCTTAAATCCATGTTTAAGCTTTTTACACGAATGCCCCTTATAACTCCTTTCTTTATATAGGTGAGAATGATCCCTATCCTTTCAAGATATGGATTAGCTAATGCCCCATATTCTTTATCTATATAGGTAATAACTCAAGATTATAGTTTATGGTTAGAGGTTTAGGATTTATAAACTTAGGGTTTAAGGTTTATGGTTGATGGTTTAAGATTCATAGTTTAGGGTTTAGGGTATATGGATTGGTATTTAGCATTTTATTTTTAGTGTTATGGATTAGGGATTAGGATTTAGGGATTATGATTAATATTTTATGCTTAAAGGATTACGATTTATGGTTTGTGGCTCAAGGGACCAAGGGTTTAAATTTTAGGGTTTGGGTTTTGGTGTTTAGGGTTAAGGTTTGGTTTTTTGTTTCACACTTAAGTTTTAGGATTTAGGGTGTAAGGTTAAATGTTTTGGTCTTGGGGGTTTGGTTGGTGGTTTGGGGTTTGGAACTTAATGTTTAGTATTTAGGGTTTGGGATTTAGTGTTTGGGGAGTAAGGCTTAGGGTTTAGGATTTTAGGTTTAGTGTTTATGGTTTTGAGTTTATAGTTTGGGGTTTATGGTTTTAGGTTTAGGGATTTAGGTTTAGTGTTTAAGGTTTTGGATTTTGGGTTTGGGTTTAAATTTTTTGGTTTATGAGTTAATGTTTAGGGTTTATGACTTATGGTTTATGGTTTTAGTCTTGGGGTTAAGAGTTAAGGGATTAAGTGTAAGGGTTTAGGGTTTAGGTTTGGAGTTTAGGATATAAAGTTTATGTCTTGTGTTTTGGAATTTAGAGTTAGGGTTCAAAGGTTTAGGGATTAGTTGTTAGGGTTTTGGGTTTATATTTTAGGGTCTAGAGATTAATGTCTAGGGTGTAGGGCTTAGGTTTTAAATTTAAGGTTTATTATTTAAGGTTTAGGGTTTACATCTTATGATTTAAGGTTTTATATTTAGTGTCAATTTTTAATGTTTAGCATTTAATGGATCAGGGCGTAGAGTTTATACTTTGGGATTTAGGTTTTAAGGTTTAGAATTTAGGGTTTAGGGTTTAATGTTTAGGTTTAATGATCATGGTTTAGGGTTAATTTTTAAGGTTTGGGGTGAAGGATTTAGGGTTTAAGTTTTATATTTTAGTGTTTGGGGTTGGTTTTTTAGGTTCTAACATTTAGGTTTTAAGGTTTAGGGTTTATGGTTTTAGGATTTAAGGTTTATGGTTTTGAGTTTGAAGTTTTATGGTTATGGGTTTATGGTTTAGTGTTCAAATTTCATGTTTTAGGGATTTAGGATTAGAGTTTAGGGTTAAGAGTTAAGGGGCCAAGGTTTAGGGTTTAGGGTTTAGGGTTTGGGGTTTAGTGTTTAGGGTTTAATAGGGTATAGTGTTTAAAATTAAGTGTATAAGGTTAAGGGTTTATGGTTTAGTGTTTAGGATTTAGGATTTTAGTTTTATGGTTTGGGGTTTAGGGTTAGGGGCTTATGTTTAAGTTTTAGGGTTTAGGGTCTAATGTATAAAGTCTAGGGTTGAATGTTTAGGGTCTATAGTTTAGGGTTTATGTATTATTGTTTTGGATTTAAGGCTAATGTATTAGGGTTAAGGTTTTAAGGTTTAGGGCTTAGGTATATTATTTATTGTTAATGGTTCATGGTTTATGGGTTAGGGTTTGGGGTTTAGGGTTTAGCTTTCAATGTTTAAGGTTTAGTGTTTAGGGTTTGGGGTTTAGGATTAATGGTTTAGATGGAAATGGAGTGTACTAGGGTGATTATCTGCATTCATGTCCAATATTGGTGACTGTATCATGACTACAAAAATATGTCATGTATGAGTGACCACATACCTATATGTGGTACTATGTATATGGTAGATGTAATGCATGAATGATAGTATCATTACTAAATGTATGATGTAAGTTACATTATACAATCTATTCATTTATGAATATTGATATACCCATAAATAAAGTTTATTTTCTAAGTTGAGAATAAGGTTGTTAAGAAGATTCCAAGGCAAATATAGCAAAATCCAAGTATAGTATATCTACAACAACTTGATCAAATTCAAACCTATAAAAAGAATGAATTGAAGGTTAGAACAAGATTAAAAATTGAATAACTTCATGATTGTAGTCATAGTTGATATTTTTCCAAGATAGAACAAGGGTATATGTAGTCAAAAGAATCATTTTCTTATGAATAAATTGTGTCTTATTAATTAATTTTTTGTATTCATAAATTTCTTACATGTGTGAATGAAATACAACTTCATTCAAAGAGAATTTATACTTTATCCAATGTTAATTTCATTAAAACCTTTTAAAGCCTATTTTTTGTGTAATTATAGTCACTTGTAGTTTCTTGTATCACATAGAAAAATTTGCATGTGTTTGTTTAGAATATTGGAGAAGTAGAGGGAGCTAGTGAAGGCTCGCTCAATCAAGAGAAAATTTAAGTGTCATTATTTAAACACTATAAAATAATTAGGTAAAGTGATTCAAACAATTTAGAAGTTAATCCAAGTCAATATCCTTCCAAGTAGGTAGATTAGGCCATCCAAACCTAAAGAATAGAGTTGGTATTGAAGTCTAATTCTTAAGAAACCAATAAAGGAAATTGATTTCTCATCCTTAGAGATAGTCTCAAAAAATATGAAGAAAGCTTTATATTTAATCCTTTGATGAGATTATATTAATAAAACCTTTTCAAGACCAAACATGCCTATACACAATACTATAATAATTCTTATGACTTAGTCAATGTTTTGGGCACTTTGGTGATCTAATTGGTATTTTGAGCTTGTGTAAATACACCTATGAGTATTGTATCATTGTCTTGAGATTTTCATTAAATTTTTGAAGTGAATGAGTCCAAAAAACAAGGTAGTTTTATACCTATTTGTATCAAGTCCTTAATAGGCAAAATTTAACCTAATAGGCCTATAAAGGGTAGAGTTTCTATCATCTAGGTTTTGAGTTGAATTTCTTCATACACTAAAAATCTTGAGTCAAATAACTGGTTAAAACCCTATATTCTTGTTCAAAGAAGTGAGGAAGTATAATTGAGTGCTTTAAGAGTTAAATAAGGGTTTTGATTAAAGGTAGATTACTATCTTGGGACTGAGTACCCTATTTTAAGTCATTTCAAGTGTCTTTTGATCTAAATATAGAGGCTAAGAAGTCAAGAGATAATATTAAAGAATAAGGTAATTAGTCTTTCAATACCAATACTCATAAGATCTTTTGTGATAGAATAAGATAAAGTTTATGGTTAGGAAGAGATATAATTACAAGAAAGTTTCTAGAAGACCTTAAAATAGACTAGGTTGAGTAAGTAGAGTACTTAATTTGACAACAATAGGAAATAATAAAGATCAAGATATGGCTTGTGTATTTAGGTAGATCACACTAATTAAGATCAAGATATGGATCAATTATTTAATCAGGTAGGACATACTCAAGTACATAAAGTAGGTAGGGAATACTCAAGTAAGTAAACTATGCATATAATACTTAATGGTATAGATATATTACATACCTAACATGATTTGAAACCTTGTTTCTAATTCTATCTTACCATCCTAAAATTTTGAAAACTAAGTATTGACTAGAATGGATTTTGAAAAACTAATTTCTAAATGGTAACTCCAAATATATAATCAATTTTAGAATATATAGAGTCACCCTAATTTTTTATATTTAGTAAAATAAATTTAAAGTATAATAATATAAATTGTAATATAAAATTAAATGTAAACTTATTAAATTTATTTTACAAAATATATCCTTGCAAAAAAACACAACACAATAAATCATTGAAACACAAACCAAAAACAACTACAGGTCAAACACAAAAACACAAAACACAAGATAACATAGGTTAAAAGGTGTATGCCCTTTGTACTATAAACAACGTACACCCTTTGGGTTACAAAGGGTGCACTCTCTTTGGATTGAAAAAGGCATACACCTTTGGATTGAAAAGGGATTATGCAAAAGGCATATGACCTTTTCTAAAAAAGGCATACACTTTTTATGGTCAAGATCGACCCTTATGGAATATACATTATTTTTAAAAGGGCGTATGCCATTTACATAAAAAGTTTTGTATTTTTCATTGTGTCACCTTTTTTGTCCGCCAACTTTATGCATCCATCGTGTTGTCATTATAGAATTCCTCTCAACATATTTAATTAAAGAGATCTAAGATTATTATTCTTTATTCAATTTTACTTGTATATAATTAAATGATCTTAAAGTTTTTTTAAAGAATATTTATTATTTTAATTATATTTTTATTTATATAATTTAGATAATAATAAATTAAAGGATTATTTAACACACATAAATACTTTAATCATTTTTTTAGAGTAAAGGAGCAATGAATATATTCTATTGGATTAAATTTCTCATCCCATAACTTTTTTTTAATTGACAAAGTTTTTGAATATGTAATTCTTTATAATCTTATCCCATAACTTCATTTCTCATTGATAAATATTTTGAATATGTAATTCTTTATAAATCACTCTTGTTTCACAATTCTTACCAATGTAATTGAAATGTTCTTGATTATATATAAGATTAAACTTTATATTTTTTATTGGAAATACGTCAGCATGTCTACTAATAAAAAAATATTAAGATAAAGTACAAGGATTATCTATAATAAAATAGGAAATCAATTAGAAATAATCTACATAAGTGTTTGCAATCCAAATAATTATATCAAAAGAAAAAATAACTTATTTTTTCTTTGAAGAACATAGGATGGGTTTACCCCTACCTAAATTCTCCATTATTTGTTTTTCAATCCCATCCTCCAATATTGACTTTGAATTATGATTTTTTACCTGACACTTCTTTTAAAAATAGGATTTTAATGTCATCTCACTTTCTATAAGAATAAGAATATTTTTTTAATCTCCATATTGATTATCATATAATTCCAAAAGGTCTTTAATATAGTTGGAAATGTTCTTGATTATATCTAAGATTAAAATTTATGTTTTTTTATTGGAAATAAATCACCATGTCTATTAATAAAAAAATATAAAAATAAATTACAAGGATGATCTATAATAAAATAAGCAATTAGTTATAAATAATCTACCTAAGTGTTTACAATCCAAATAATTGTATTAAAAGAAAAAAACAACTTAGTATTTCTTTAAGGAACATAGGGTGGGTTTACCCTTACCTAAATTCTCCACTATTTATTTTTCAATCCCATCCCATGATATTGAATTTGCAATAAGTTTTTTCCCTGGTGTTTCTTTTGAAAATAGGATTTCAATGTCATCTCACTTTCTATAAGAACAACAATATTTTTTTAATCTCCATATTGATTTTCATATAATTCCAAAAGGTCTTTAACATAGTTGGAAATGTTCTTGATTATATCTAAGATTAAAATTTATGTTTTATATTGGAAATAAATCACCATGTCTATTAATAAAAATAAATTACAAGGATGATCTATAATAAAATAGGCAATTAGTTAGAAATAATTTACCTAAGTATTTACAATCCAAATAATTCTATTAAAAGAAAAACAACTTAGTATTTCTTTGAGGAACATAGGGTGGGTTTCCCCTTACCTAAATTCTCAACTATTTGTTTTTCAATCCCATCCTATGATATTAAATTTGCAATAAGTTTTTTCCTTGGTGTTTCTTTTGAAAATAGGATTTGAATTTCATCTCACTTTCTATAAGAACAACAATATTTTTTTAATCTCCATATTGATTTTCATATAATTCCAAAATGTCTTTAACATAGTTGGAAATGTTCTTGATCATTTGTAAGATTAAAATTTAAGTTTTTAAATTGGAAATACATCACCATGTTTATTAATAAAAAAATATAGAATCAAAATACAAGGATTATCTATAATAAAATAGTTAATCAGTTAGAAATAATTTACCTAAGTGTTTGCAATCCAAATAATTTTATCAAAATAAAAAATATACTTAGCCTTTATTTGAGGAACATAGGGTGGGTTTACCCCTACCCAAATTTTCCACTATTTATTTTTTAAACCCATCCTCTGATATTGACTTTGGATTAAGCTTTTTCTCCTGATGCTTCTTTTGAAAAGAGGATTTTAATGTTGTCTAAATTTTTAGATTAATAATAATAATTTTTAATCTTCCCATTGATTTTCATATAATTATGAAAGGTCTTTAACATAGTTGGACATGTTTTTGATTATATGTAATGATAAAATTTATGTTTTTTTATTGTAAATACATCATCATGACTATTGATAAAAAATAGAAAAATATAAAATATAAAAATAAAGTACAAAGATGATCTATAATAAAATAGGCAATGGGTTAGAAAGAATCTACCTAAGTGTTTGCAATCCAAATAATTGTATCAAAAGAAAAAAATAGCTTAGTTTTTATTTGAACAACATAGGGTGGGTTTACCTCTACCCAAATTCTCTAATATAAGTTTTTCAAGCCCATTCTTCGATATTGACAAGTTTCATTAAGCTTTTTCCTTGGATGTTTCTTTTAAAAATAAGATTTCAATATCATCTCACTTTCTATAAGAATAACAATATTTTTTTAATCTCCATATTTATTTTCAAATAATTTTAAAAGGTCTAACATAGTTATAAATGTTCTTAATTATATGTAAGATTAAAATTATGTTTTTTATTGGAAATACATCACCATGTCTATTAATAAAAAAATTAAAAATAAAGTATAAGGATGATCTATAATAAAATAGACAATGGGTTAAAAAGAATTTACCTAAGTTTTTTTAATCCAAATAATTGTATCAAAAGAAAAAATTAACTTAGTATTTCTTTGAGGAACATAGGGTGGGTTTACCCCTACCCAAATTATCAACTATTTGTTTTTCCATCCCATCCTTCGATATTGACTTTGCATTAAGAATACAAATATTTTTTACTCTCCATATTGATATTCATATAATTCTAAAAGGTCTTTAATATAGTTGGAAATGTTCTTGATTATATGTAAAATTAAAGTCTATATTTTTTTATTGGAAATACATCACCATGTCTATTTATAAAGTATATTAAAATAAATTACAAGGCTGATCTATAATAAAATAGGCAATCGGTTAGAAGCAATCTACCTAAGTGTTTACAATCTAAACAATGATATCAAAAAAAAAAACATCTTAATATTATTTTAAGGAACATATGGTGGGTTTACCCCTACCCAAATTATGCATTATTTATTTTTCAATCCCATCCTCAAATATTGACTTTGAATTAATCTTTTTCCCTTGATGATTTATTTCAAATTAGGATTTCAATATCATCTCAATTTTTGGAAGAACAACAATATTTTTTTAATCTCCATATTGATTTTCATATAATTCCAAAAGGTCTTTAACATAAATGGAAATGTTCTTGTTTTTATTTTTGGAAACACATCATAATGTCTATTAATAAAAAATATAAAAATAAAGTACAAGGATGATTAATAATAAAATATAAAATTGGTTAGAAACAATCTACCTAAGTGTTTAAAATACAAAAAAATGTATCAAAAGAAAATAAAAATCATGTTTATTTGAGGAACATAGGGTGGGTTTACCCCTACTCAAATTCTACAATATTTATTTTTCAAGCCCATCCTCCAATATTGATGTTATATTAATATTTTTTCCTTGATGATTCTTTTAAAAATAGGATTTCAATGCCATCTCATTTTATGGAAGAATAAAAATATTTTTTTAATCTCCATATTGATTTTCATATAATTCCAAAAGGTTTTTAACATAGTTGGAAATGTTCTTGATTATATGTAAGAATAAAATTTATGTTTTTTTATTAGAAATACATCACCATGTCTATTAATAAAAAATACAAAAATAAAACACAAGGATGATTTATAATAAAATATTAAATCAATTAGAAATAATGTAATTAAGTGTTTGTAATCCAAAAAATTGTATCAAAAGAAAAAAACAACTTAGTTTTTCTTTGAGGAACATAGGGTGGATTAAACCCTACCTAAAGTATATACTATTTATTTATCAATCCCATCATTTGATATTTACTTTGAATAATCTTTTTTCCATGATGCTTATTTTAAAAATAGGTTTTCAATGTCATCTCACTTTCTATAAGAATAACAATATTTTTTAATTCTCCATATTGATTTATATATAATTCTAAAAGGTCTTTAAAATATTTAGAAATGTTCTTGATTATATGTAAGATTAACATTCATGTTTATTTATTGGAAATATATAACCTTGTCTATGAATAAAAAATATAAAAATAAAATACAAGGATGATCTATAATAAAATAGGTAATCAGTTAGAAATAATCTACTTAAGTGTCTAAAATCTAAACAATTATATCAAAAGAAAAAAATAACCTAGTCTTTCTTTGAGGAAGATAGGGTGGGTTTACCCCTACCCAATTATCCACTATTTATTATTCAATCCCATCCTCTGATGTTGACTTTACATTAAGATTTTTTCCCTGACATTTATTTTGAAAATAGGATTTCAATGTCATCTCACTTTCTAGAAGAATAAAAATATATTTTTAATATCCATAATAGTTTTCATATAATTCCAGAAGGTCTTTAACATAGTTTAAAATGTTTTTGATTAAATATAAAATTAAAATTTATGTTTTTTATTGAAAACACATCACTATGTTTATTAATAAAAAATATGAAAATAAAGTACAAGGATGATCTATAATAAAATAGGTAATTAAGTAGAAACAATCGACCTACGTATTTACAATCCAAAAAAATTTATCTTTGAGGAACATAGGGTGGGTTTACCCATACCCAAATTCTCCATTATTTAATTTTTAATCCCATCCTTCAATATTGACTTTGCATTAAGATTTTTTTCTTGACACTTCTTTTGAAAATAGGATATCAATGTCATCTCACTTTCTAGAAGAATAAAAATATATTTTAATCTCTATATTGATTTTCATATAATTCCAAAATATATTTAACATAGTTGGAAATTTTATTAATTATATGTAAGATTAAACTTTATGTTTTTTATTGGAAATAAAACACCATGTCTATTAATAAAAAATATAAAAGTAAAGTCCAAGGATTATCCATAATAAAATAGGCAATCGGTTAGAAACAATCTACCTAAATGTTTGCAATCAAAACAATTGTATCAAAAGAAAAAAAAATAACTTAGTCTTCCTTTGAGGAAAATAGGGTGGGTTCACCCCTACCCAAATTCTCCACTATTTTTTTCATGCCCATCCTCAAATATTGACTTTGTTGCATTAAGAGTTTTTACCTGATGCTTCTTTTAAAAATATGATTTCAATGTCATATCATTTTATGGAAGAATATTTTTTTTTTGTAAATCTTCATATTGATTTTCATATAATTCTAAAAGGTATTTAACATAGTTGAAAATATTCTTTATTATATGTAAGATTAAAATGTATGTTATTTTATTACAAATGTATTAACATGTTTACTAATAAAAAATATAAAAACAAAGTACAAGGATGATTTATAATAAAATAGGAAATCGGTTAGAAATAATCTACCTAAGTGTTTCTAATCCAAATAATTGTATCAAAATAAAAAATCAACTTAGTCTTTATTTGAGGAACATAGCGTAGATTTATCCCTACTGAAATTATCCATTATTTATTTTTAAATCCCATCCTCCAATATTGACTTTGCATTAAGATTTTTTTCATGATGCTTCTTTTTAAAATAAGATGTCATGTCACTTTTTGGAAGAATATATTTTTTTTGATCTCCATATTTATTTTCATATAATTTTAAAAGGTCTTTAACATAGTTGGAAATGTTTTTGATTATATGTAAGAATAAAATTTATGTTTTTATTTTTTGGAAATACATCACCATATTTAGTAGTAAAAAATATAAAAATAAAGTATAAGTATAATATATAATAAAATAGGAAATAGGTTAGAAAAAATCTACCTAAGTGTTTTTAATCTAAACAATTGTATCAAAAGAAAAAAATAAATTAATTTTTCTTTGAGGAACATAGGGTGGGTTTACCCCAACCCAAATTCTCTCCTGTTTGTTTTTCAAACCCATCCTTTGATATTGACTTTGCATTAAGATTTTTTCCTAGTTACTTGATTTGAAAATATGATTTCAATCTCATCTCACTTTCTAAAAGAATAACAATATTTTTTAAATCTCCATATTGATTTTCATATAATTCCAAAAAGTCTTTAACATAATTGAAAATGTTTTTGATTATATGTAAGATTAAAAATTATGTTTTTTTATTGGAGATACATCAACATGTTTATTAATAAAAAATATAAAAATAAAGTACTAGGCTGATCTATATAAAATAGGTAATTGGTTAGAAACAATCTACCTACGTGTTTGAATTCCAAACAATTGTATGAAAAAATGAAAAAAATTAGTCTTTCTTTGAGGAACATAGGGTGGGTTTACCCCTAACCAAAGTCTCCACTATTTTTTTTTCAAGCCCATCCTCTGATATTGACTTTGCATTAATTTTTTTCCCTAACGCTCCTTTTAAAAATAGGATTCCAATGTCATTTCACTTTGTATAAAAATAACAATATTTTTAAAATCTCTATATTTATTTTCATAAAATTCTAAAAGGTCTTTAATATAGTTGAAATTGTTCTTGATTATATTTAAGATGAAAATTTATGTTTTATTTTATGAAATACATCACCATGGCTATTAATAAAAAATATAAAAATAAATTACAAGGATGATCTATAATGAAATAGTCAATTGATTAGAAACAATCTACCTAAGTGTTTGGAATCCAAATAATTCTATTGAAAGAAAAAAATGACTTAGTTTTTCATTGAGGAACATCAGGTGGGTTTACCCCTACCAAACTTCTCCACTATTTATTTTTTAGTACCATCCTTTGATATTAACTTTGCATTAATATTTTTTACTTCAGACTTCTTTTGAAAATAAGATTTCAATGTCTTCTCACTTTCTAGAAGAATAATATTTTTTCAATCTCCATATTGATTTTCATATAATTCCAAAAGGTCTTTAACATAGTTTGAAATATTCTTGATTTTATGTAAAATTAAAATTTATGTTTTTTTATTGGAAATACATCACCATGTCTATTAATAGAAAATATAAAAAAAAGCTCAAGGTGATTTATAATAAAATAGGCAATTGATTACAAACAATCTACCTAAGTGTTTACAATCCAAATAATTAATCAAAAAAATAAAATAACTTAACCTTTCTTTGAGGAACATAAGGTGGGTTTACCGCTACCCAAAATTTACACTATTTGTTTTTCAAGCCCATCCTCCAATATTGACTTTGGATTAAGCTTTTTTCCTTGATGCTTATTTTGGAAATAGGCTTTCCATGTCATCTCACTTTTTTAAAGAATAACAATATTTTTTAATTCTCCATATTGATTTTATTATAACTCCAAAAGGTATTTAACATAGTTGAAAATGTTCTTGATTATATGTAAGAATAAAATATATGTTTTTTGATTGTAAATACATCACCATGTCTATTAATAAAAAATATAAAAATATAAAAATAAAGTACAAGGATGATCTAAAATAAAATAGGAAATCAGTTAGAAACAATCTACCTTAGTGTTTGCAATCCAAATAATTATATCAAAAGAAAAAAAATAACTTAGTCTTTCTTTGAGGAACATAGGGTGGGTTTACCCTTACCCAAATTCTCCACTATTTTCTTTTCAATCCCATCCTACAATATTGAATTTTCAATAAGTTTTTTCCCTAGCATTTCTTTTGAAAATAATATTTCAATGTAATCTCACTTTCTAGAAGAATAACAATATTTTTTTAATCTCCATATTGATTTTCATATAATTCCAAAAAGTCTTTAACATAGTTGGAAATGTTCTTGATCATATATAAGGTTAAAATTTATGTTATTTAATTGGAAATACATCACCATGTCTATTAATAAAAAATATATAAACAAAGTTCATAGATGATCTATAATAAAATAATAAATTAGTTATAAATAATCTACCTAAATGTTTGCAATCCAAACAATTGTATCAAAAGAAACAATAAACTTAGTATTTCTTTGATGAACAAAGGGTGGGTTTACCCCTACCCAAATTCTCCACTATTTATTTTTGAAGCCCATCCTCTGATATTGACTTTGCATTAAGCTTTTTCTCCTGACTCTTCTTTTGAAAATAGGATTTTAATGTCATCTCAGTTTATATAAGAATGAAGATATATTTTTTTTTATCTCCATATTGATTTTTATATAATTCCAAAATATCTTTAATATAGTTGAAAATGTTCTTGATTATATGTAAGATTAAAATTTATGTTTTTTTATTGGAAATACATCACCATGTTTATTAGTAAAAAAATATAAAGATAAGGTATAATGATGATATATAATAAAATAGGCAATCAGTTAGAAACTATCTATCTAAGTGTTTGTAATCCAACTAATTGAATCAAGATCAAAACACAACTTAGTCTTTCTTTGAGGAACGTAGGGTGGGTTTACCCCTACCCAAATTCTCCACTTTTTTTTTTCAAGCCCATTCTATGATATTGACTTTTAATTAAGCTTTTTCCCCTTGACTCTTCTTTTATAAATAAAATCTCAAAGTTGTCTCACTTTCTAGAAGAATGCAAATATTTATTAATCTCCATATTAGTTTTCATATAATTCCAAAAGGTCTTTAACATAGTTAGAAATATTCTTGATTATATGTAAGATTAAAATTTATGTTTTATATTGGAAATGAATCACCATGTCTATTAATAGAAAATATTAAAATAAATTACAAGGATGATCTATAATAAAATAGGCAATTGGTTAGAAATAATATACCTAAGTGTTTTCAATCCAAACAATTGTATCAAAAGAAAAAAATAACTATCTTTCTTTGAGGAACATAGCATGGGTTTACCCTTACCCAAATTCTCCATTATTTTTTTTCAAGCCCATCCTCCAATATTGTAAAATTAAGCTTTTTCTCCTAATGCATTTTTCAAAAATAGAATTTCAGTGTCAACTCACTTTATGGAAGAATAACAATTTTTTTTGATCTCCATATTGATATTCATATAATTAAAAAATGTCTTTAACATAGTTGGAAATGTTCTTGATTGTATGTAAGAATAAAAATAATTTTTTTAAATTGGAAATACATCATCCTGGCTATTAATAAAAAATATAAAAATAAATCACAACCATGAACTATAATAAAATAGGAAATCAGTTAGAACTAATTTACCTAAGTGTTTGCATTACAAACAACTGTATCAAAAGAGAAAAATAGCTTAGTTTTTATTTAAGGAACATAGGGTGATTTTACCCCTACCCAAATTCTCCACCATTTGTTTTCAAAGCCTATCCTCAAATATTGACTTTGCATTAAGCTATTTTCCTCAATGATTCTTTTAAAAATAGGATTTAAATGTCATCTCACTTTTTATACGAATAATAATATTATTCTAATCTCCATATTAATTTTCATATAATTCTAAAAGTTCTTTAATATAGTTTGAAGTTTTCTTGATTATATGTAAGATTAAAATTTATGTTTTTTAATGGAAATACATCACCATGTTTATTAATAAAAAATATAAAAATAAATTACAAGGATGATCTATAATAAAATAGGAAATCAGTTATAAATAATCTACCTAAGTGTTTTCAATTCAAATAATTGTATCAAAAGAAAAAAAAAAGTCTTTATTTGAGGAATAGAGGGTGGGTTTACCCCAACCCAAATTCTCCACTATTTTTTTCAAGCCCATCCTTCGATATTGACTTTACAGTAAGCATTTTTCCACAATGTTTCTTTTGAAAATAGGATTTCAATGTCATCTCACATTGTAGAAGAATAACAATATTTTTTTAATCTCCATATTGAATTTCATATAATTCTAAAAGGTTTTTAACATAGATGGAAATGTTTTTGATTATATGTAAGATTAAAATTTAAGTTTTTTAAATTGGAAATACATCACCTTGTCTATTAATAAAAAAAATAAAAAAAAATTATAAGGATGATCTATAATAAAATAGGCAATTGATTAGAAATAATCTACCTAAGTGTTTGAAATATAAATAATTATATCAAAAAAAAAAAAAAAAAAAAAAAAAAAAAAAACAAAACAAAACTTAGTCTTTCTTTGAGGATCATAGGGTGGGTTTAACTCTACCCACATTCTCCATTATTTTTTTTCAATTCCATTCTCTAATATTAAATTTTCATTAAGCTTTTTTCCCTGATGCTTCTTTTGAAAATAGGATTTCAATGTCATCTAACTTTTTAGAAGAGTAATAATATATTTTTAATCTCCATATTAATTTTCATATAATTACAAAAGGTCTTTAACATATATACAAATGTTCTTGATTATATGTAAGATTAAAATTTATGTTTTTTTATTGGAAATACATTGTTAAGTCTATTAATAAAAAACAAAAAAAATTACAAGGATGATCTATAATAAAATAGGAAATCAGTTAAAAACAATCTACCTAAATGTTTGCATTCCAAACAATTGTATCAGAAGAAAAAAATAAATTAGTTTTTATTTGAAGAACATAGGGTGGGTTTACTACTACCCAAATTATCCACTATTTTTTTTTCAAGCCCATCCTCCAATATTGACTTTACATTAAAATTTTTTACCTGATGATTCTTTTGGAAATAAGATATTAATGTCATCTCACTTTATAGAAGAATAAAAATATTTTTTTATTCTCCATATTGATTTTCATATAACTTCAAAAGGTATTTAACATAGTTGAAAATATTCTTTATTATATATAAGAATAAAATTTATGTTTTGTTATTAGAAATACATCACCATGTCTATTAATAAAAAATATGAAAATAAACTACAAGGATGATTTATAATAAAATAGGCAATTAGTTAGAAACAATCTACTTAAGCGTTTGCAATACAAACAATTATATCGAAAGAAAAAATAACTTAGTTTTTCTTTGAGGAACATAGGGTGGGTTTACCCCTACCTGAATTTTCCTTATTTTTTAAGCCTATCCTCTGATATTGACTTTGCATTAAGTTTTTTTCCCTAACACTTCTTTTGAAAATATTATTTCATTGTCATCTCACTTTTTATAAGAATATCAATGTTTTTTTAATCTCTATATTAATTTTCTCATAATTCCAAAAGATTTTTAATATATTTGGAAATGTTCTTGATTATATTTAATATTAAAATTCATGTTTTTTATTAGAAATACATCACCATGTATATTAATACAAAATATAGAAATAAAGTAAAAATATGATCTATAATAAAATAGGTAATTGGTTAAAAATAATCTACCTAAGTGTTTGTAATCCAAACAATTGTATCAAAAGAAAAAAATGATTTAGTCTTTCTTTGAAGAACATAGAGTGTGTTTACCCCTACCCAAATTATCCAATATTTTTTTTCAATTCCATCCTCTAATATTGAATTTTAATTAAGATTTTCCCCCTAATTCTTCTTTTGAAAATAGGATTTCAATGTCATCTCATTTTCTGGAAGAATAACAGTATTTGTTTAATCTCCATATTGAATTTCATATAATTCCAAAAGGTCTTTAACATAGATAGAAATGTTATTGATTATATGTAATATTAAAATTTATGTTTTTTTAATTATAAATACATCACCATGTCTATTAATAAAAAAAATAAATATGAAAATAAAGTACAAGGATGATTTATAATAAAATAGGCAATCGGTTATAAACAATCTACTTAAGTGTTTACAATCCAAACAATTATATAAAATTCAAAAAATAGGGAAAAAAATGTGACTTATAACCTCCATGAACTAGTTACCAATATTTTTATGGAATTATATGTAATATCTTATCATCTCTTTATGCCAATAGATATCTCCCTTAGTTGACCAAATAGGCCTACTAGGTAACTAGGCCTAGTCACTTTGTGCTAGTTACTTGGATGGCCATAAGACTTGTATATATTTAATAATGGGTAAGTGAACATTTTTTAGGTTTAAAAAATTTTATTAAACCATGAATTATGCATTTAAAATAGTGTACACCTATAATTCTTGCTTGTTTAGGTGACTATGTCATCTTTCACTAACACTTCCAGATTATGTCTTTAGTCTAGGCTTGTATAAGTATTTATATGAGGAATTAAAAGCATTTTGTGATTTTAGAGGGTGGAATAAACTTCACACTATCCTCTTGAATTATCTAAAACTATTCATCTAGATTTGTACCTTGGATTCACCATCTAATCTTGCGAAAAGAAGGGCTCTAGTGTATCTATAGAATTATCCATACAAAATAATGCCATGAGTATGACCTTCTCAAAGTTCAAAATATGTTTGAATTGTATTTAATACTAATTAAATTAATCTTAGTGAAATTTTTTCAAGTTCTTTCCCATTGAGCTTCTATTAGGGTTTTATAAAGGTTTAAGGAGGTTTAGGCTCTTAACAATAGTTCATAAAGGTTAGGCCTTTAAATTATAAAATAATGACACTAAATTATAATATAAAAGTATCATAAACCTTCCTCATGTTCTAATAAATCCATGAAAATCCTTCATACAATTATATGTACAAGAAGGTGCTCCTCGAGTGACCATTCCATAATATGTGCATTCTTTAGTCAATTTTAAGCTAAAATGGCAAATTATGAGATCTTCTATACAAAAAAAATGCTTATTCCACATATAAAACTCACTTGAATACACATACATGTTGGTTTTAGTCCTATTCAACCCTTTTTATGCTCTAACTTCAGTCTCCAAGTAGCAATGCTTTGAGAAGTGTATTAGGCTAATAGACCTAATCATAGTGTTTTTATGTTTTTACCTCAAAGGGAGTTATTTGATCACTTAGCCACCTTTGACAGTATATAAACTACCCATAGAGACATTTTATCACTTTTTTGGCTTAGTTAAGCAACTTTATTCCTCATTCATAATGTACACATTTAACTAACTAGATATTTAGGCATGGCTGGAGATGACCATTAGGTGAACTAGTTTAAAGACTATAATTATGCCTTGAAACCTCTCTTGAAAAATTTAGGGGAATATTACCATGTATAAATAAGGAAAAAAATGGATATAACACACTCCCTTAGGTTTCACCTAGTCCAATTCCATGAGAAGCCTTCAAAATTGCACTCTATAGGCCTATAGTTGTCCTCTCTAACCCTGATCTATATGCCATAAACTTTACATGTTATAAATATTAGCTCATTAAGGTGTCCATGATAATTTATAACACCATAAATTACATTTCAAGTCTCAAATATCTCATTTGAAGGCACTTGAGGGAAAAAATTCCTTTATCAGGTCACTAACTGGGTTTTGACAGGGTTTAGAGGGACCTATATTATTAAGAATGATTCATAGAGTTCAAGGGTAAAATTTAAAAACCAATTCCAATAATTTAAAGTATACAACCTCCTTCAACTTACCATAACAACTAATAAACCCATGCATCTACTCCTTGGTGATCCCATAATGAATAAAGTGCCTCTTGAGGTTAAAACCCTATAATTATGAGGTTGAGGGAGAGGAAAAGGGTATAAAAGAGTAAAATATGTTTGGTTATAACTTTACACATGTACTATGGGTCTAAAAAAATCCAAAAAACCTATTAAAATGTTAATCTTTTCCCTATCTCCTCCATAGATTCTCTACAATCGCATTAGATCATGATTAGAGTTCATTAGCCACTAGGTTAGTTTGACCCTAAAGGTTTAAAAATTGAGATTTATTCCATCTTATTGAGTCCAAAAATTTCATATCTAATGTTTTAAATCATCCTCCTGAAGCTTTTAGTCTCTAAAACACTCTCTAAACATGCATTTTTTCCTAAAATTCCATGTCCAAGTCTGTAGATGCCTCTTTAGGCCTATTAGGCCTAATTAGGTTATAAAGGCTTTATATTTCCTCAAAGGACCAAACCATTAAATGAATGAATTGTGAACTTTGGATTTTAAATTAATATTTATATTTTCATACCTTCACTTCTCTTCCATGCATGTTTTAGCATATCTCCTTTACTCTACCTGTAGGAAACTAGTATGTCTGCCTGGACTGTATGGACTTCTTTCCTTTATTATCACTTTATGGTTTATTTAAATAGTATAACATGATGTATAAGACCTCCATAGTTTCACATAACCTTCTAGTCTCTTATTTAGGCCATCTTACACTTATCCACTTTGCTTCCTCATGACTAACTTGTATATGGCAGATCTGGGTTCTTGACTATGAGTGTAAAAGGTGAATTCCTTATTTAATGGATCCTCTAGTAGTTTTATGACATTTAACATAATTGGGAAGTGAATATAATATATATATATATATATATATATATATATATATATATATATATATATATATATATATATATATATATATATATATATATATATATATATATATATATATATATATATATATATATATATAAAATCCCCCATGGTAGTGTTTACTCATGAAAACCCTAACCTTTTCACATATTCACCCATATGTATGTGACTATCTATCTAGGCCTACTAAGCCTAGTTGGACCTTCTACCCCTTAGGTTGTCTTTAGTGAAACTCTATGAGGGTAGTTTATAATTTAGAGTGAAATCCACATATGTCTCAATATCATGCAACCTAAAACCTCTTTAAGGACTTATTCAACTCTACCATAAGCCTATAGGTGATCTTGTCCTCAAGACTGTAAATTCCTCAAATGGACTCCTTGGGTTAGTTTTTTTGTTGGTAAACTCTAATCCATATGAGGAGTATCTTGAGATTAGATATGATCCTTAACTTAAATCACTCCTCTAGTAGCTAAGAGACCTCTATCCTCCTAATGTATAGGTATGGGCTTGTATATGATCAAATCTTTAAACTTTTATCATTTAGAGAGGTCTAATGATGGTGTTGCCATATATAACGGTTAGTGTTTAGTGAAGGGATCTCAAATTTGATAATATAGAATTTTAAGGGTGTGGAGTGAGTGTGAGGTATTCACCAATCATGTTCTTAACCATTGAGAACCTCAAAACCTCAAGAATTTTATTTCCCCTAACCTAAAACCTATTCTAATATGAGGTTCATGATATTTTGAATTTTCATTCATATGAAGTGGGATTAAAAATGATGCATAGGAGTGAAATAGGACTCTGAGGGTCTTCCTAATATATCATTTGGATTATTTAACCCTCTCATGCTTTTGGACATGCAAAACCATGTGTACATTTATGACTATCACCATCTCACACTAAGAACATGCCATCATGATTTGATTTGAGAAACCATCCTAAATATTTGATGAAATTTTAAGATATATAAAGGAGAGTAGGGCTTGACATAATTGATGGGATATATCAATAAATATGACAAAAATGACTTCAGTAATTTGTACCTTGAATTCATAAAAAAACCTATTGTCACCAACTTATAGATTAACCAAACTAAAGATTTATTATCCCCTAATGGCTCACACATGAAAGATAATGATGAAGATTAATTTCAAAAGACTTTCAATAATCAAATAAGACATGTACAACCACTATTCTCATTAACCAAGTCAGGAATGCATGGAAACCATTCAAAGATTGACCTTGTGTAGATGCAGAAGACAAATTTGATTGCTTGGGTTCTTAATTTTTTTTCATAAAGCATGGTGTATCAATAAATAAACTAATGACAATGATTAGAATTTCATGAAACCCACTTCCTTTGGAGAATATCTTAAGTCACCATTTTATCTCTCTTATCTGTACTGAGCAATAACCTAACTAGCTTTTCTAAGCTTCCAAGGATAACAATGGAGAGAAGGGACCAATTTTTTACTTATCTTGACTTGAAACTCCTTCTAAAGCATATATCTTAGCCTATAAGGCATAAAGAAATCAATGTGTGTGCTTTAACATGATCTTGATCTGAAAAACTTGTATAGACTACCTAAAAACCTTCTTTCTTTGTTATGAAAACTATCTATTCTCTTTGAAAATTGATGGAGATGATATGTCAAGTGCACCTAAAGTTTATTCACACCTATAAAAACATGTAGTGATGTGACCATATCTTCTTTATATGATAAAATTATCATTTTATTGTTAAATCTTATTTATACATTACAAAATGGATATTAAAGTATTGCAAAAAGGGGTGTAACATTAGAAATGAATATCACCACCCTTTTTAGCACTTGTACAGACTAGAAGAAGAGTAACATGACTTTGACACTTGATATATGACTCAAATTGACCCATTATACTTAACACTCTTGAACCCACTTGACCATATCATAAGGTAATTAGACAACATAAGGTCAAAAAATGACATTTACCTTAATATTGTGAAAACAACCTTAAACCATCCTAAAAGACCTCAAAAAGACCATTATGAAGACTATGCCAAGATATAAGGTAACCATACAAAATATTGGAGGGTCATAGTATAATGTTTTGAATTATAGGTGTTGATATTTGGCTTGAGAGGCCAAATTATCAATAGTCATATTTGAAGCCACTAAAATATTTTTACGAAAGTGGGGCATTCTTAAGGTTTAAAAAGGTCATAAATTTTATTGAAGACCCTCCTCAAAATCCCCCATCCATAAAATTGGTCCAAAGTGGGTTGAATTTAATTATTTCCCTCTATTTTTTTTCCTTAATGTCATTCAAATTTCTCAATGTGAGAAGAGTGCATCAAGCAATAATTGAACTTTTGCTCATCCTCAAGTATTAACATGGCATTTTCATTGTTTAGGGATATTTTTATAGGTTTACTAAAGAAAATATCAAATTAAAACCTCCAGGTCAAAATTTTCACCATGGTTTCAAATCTTATAGCTTCAAGGATGAATTTTCAATCATCTTTTTTAGATTTTAGGTAAGGATCACAAAGAAACAAGTTTTCATGAAGTTGCAGGTCTAGAAAGTTATAGGTTTTAAATTGTGTAAAAATGATTGAAATGGTTTATGAATATTAATGTATGGAAATAGGATTAAAAAATATTATTAGAACATATACCAGGTTTACCAAGCCTTATTAATGGATCTACATGAAAAATAAGGCATAATAAGCCTTTATATATGAATATTTTTAATAAGCTATATGTTTTTATCAAGTGTTTAAAATATTTATAGTGGAATTCAAGAATAAAATGGGTTTAATAAATATCCTCAAATCCTTTTTAGGCCTTCACATGCCTTAAAATAAGATAACCATGCTCATAGACCTCCTAACAAGGCAAAATCATTCCAACATCTTGCTCGTAGGAACCTACATGTAGTTTTTAAGGATGTGCCATCTTTGATCACTTGTTGCATGGTTGGTAAAACTATTAGAAGTAATTAATGGTGTTTTTAAGTGTAATATATAAGTTTTAATAGGTAGTGATGGAGAAATAAATCTATGAAAATTCACTAAGAAGCCCTAAATCTATCTATAGGTCACTCAAAGAAGGCATAGTTAAGGGTTTATACACATTCCTCATTATGCATAACTTGATATAGTTATTCAAGGGCATCAATAAGGTATTTTATATTCCAAAATTAATAATCAAAGTAATTAAGGAGCTTAGAAGCATGTAATTTAAATGAAAATATGATAGACTGCTCTCAAACCCTACTAAAACCCTAAGTGATCGAAAGAGAAAATTACAAGATTTTGAGGATATAATAACATGGTAATGATTTAAAACACTCCATAAAACCTCCTTAAGGATAAAAAGGGTCAAAAGGACATGAAGATGTAGATTTGAATCAATAAATATTCAAACAAAGAAACTAATTTATAGTCTTACATAAGAATAAAGATAACAATGTTGGGTTTTAGAGGCTGTAATGTTTCTCAGGGGCCAACAAATTTTTATCTGGATTGTGAAAATGTTTTGAAAATTTTAAGGAATGTTAGCATGTTTCATGACTTCAACCTTGAAGGTTTTAAGCATGTGTAAAACATTATAGGGTTTTATATAGCCTCGAGGTTTTTCAAAAAACACCTATAGTCCTATAAGTCTGATAAGAAAAAATGACAAGACTCAAAGGGATTTCAACACATTACATTTGATTAAAAAATAGTAGTATGGCTCCATGATTTGAGACTATAACAAGGATTTAAGGACTCTTGAGATGTTTAAGAGTTTATAGGACTAGAAGGCTAAGATGATTTGAAATATAAAGTCACCAAAAAAGTTGCTAAGTATGATGTTTGGGCCTATAAAATGAGGTTCCCAAACTTAATGAAAGTACCTTCAGGTCTATACAAACTCTTTTGAGAGTTGTGAATGTCACAATGACCCTATAAAACTATTAATAGGTGTATAGGGTATATTTGAATAATTTGAATGTCTTGAAGACAAGGAATTGTAAAGCATGTTAAGGTTTTAGAAAACCCTAAAGATCCTCCAAATCACCTATAGTCCTATAGGTATGATAGTGAGAAGTTACTAGTTAAAAAATGGTCTCCAACATGTTATGATTTATTTAAAGATAAAAATAAGTTGAATAACCCAATATACAAACCTAAAGACCATTGCATGAAATTTTTAGGTAGTCTCTAAAGAGTTATCACTAGATGACTTAGTTATAGAGGATTACCACTAAGTTGTAAGTCTTCAAGAGGATAAAATGCATCTATTTATTATATACTTTGATTATGTTCCTATTATTTCCAATTCCAACATGGCCCTTAAACTTTAAATAACCTACATACAAGTCTATACATCAAATGAAGAGGTTTCAAACTTATCAAATTTCTTCATAAGAATTTAGATTAACTCAAAAGACCATAGGCATGTGCATTAATTGTGAGGTCTAAGAGCAAGGATATAATGGGTCTTGAGCCTACAACCTAGATTGAAAAATTCTTGATGTGTTTCTCCACTTAATAAAGTTATGATAGTATCAATCCTAAAGGACCAAGAGGCATTGAAACATGAATAACATAGGTAGAGGTTGCTAATTACAATGTTGTAAGCCTATGAAGTGAGATTCTCAAACAAGAGACATGCACCTACAAGAATGTAGTTATGATTTCAATATTCAAGGAGGTTTTCTTGTTTGATTAGGATTGAGACCCATCCTCAAGACTTCTCAAGGATATTTTAGATAAAAATTTGATGTTTAGGAGTGAATGACAATTGATGATGTGAGTAAAGGTAGGAATTGGTGAAAATAAAAGATAATAGGCTTATAAAACCTTGTCATAGTGGTTATAAATAAATAAATAATGGTTATAAATAAGATGAATGGATTTCAATAAAATTTTAGCAGTCCTTAGGGTAATGTTTAAGCTATAAATAAGGTGATTAAGCTCAGGAAAGTTTCTCTTGTTGTAGGCCTAACTGATTAGTGTAAAGTAGTTACAAGGTGTCTTGGCCAATGTTAGAGAACTATATGAAGAGATATGTGAAGAAGAAGCATGTTTAGGCCTAAATATTAAAAAAATAAGGGTAATCATGGATTCAAAAACAAGAGGCCTATCATAATTTTATAGGAGTCTCTTGATGATATAAGGTTCCTATAGTTGCACATTTGCAAAACCTTGTTATTTAGATGCACAATTCTATAATGAGAAGGTATTATATCAAGAGACCTCTCTTGTATTCCTATTTTATAGGTTGAGAAAGTCTTAAGAATGGTCATATTTTTTAGGGCATATTTATTATATTTCACACAAGTCAAAGGTATTATGAAATATTGAGAATAAGATTTTATATAGAGGCATCAAGATCACATTGAAGAAGACTGTAGGTTAAGAGATACATGAGAACAAGGGCTCTATTAAGCTTGTTGTAGGTTTGCAAAGGGAATGAGAAGGCAAAATGGATATTCAAAACATGGAGATATAAGTTTATTAGCTCCTTAAATATCTCTTATGAGTATATATGGTGATGATCTAACTTCTTAGCTTTTACAAGAGGCCTTCATATAAGCTCCAATGCTGGTTTCAAGCATTCAAGTGCTCTTACAACCTATCAAACATAACCATAGGTAGCGTAAATGGTCATGAATGCCACCAAAGGACATGAGACATTATAAGCTACTCATAAAGGTGTGTAATCCTCTTCATGAAGTGTCAATCAAGC
This sequence comes from Torreya grandis, assembly GCA_037957365.1. Lineage (NCBI taxonomy): Eukaryota > Viridiplantae > Streptophyta > Pinopsida > Cupressales > Taxaceae > Torreya > Torreya grandis. The sequence continues at coordinate 2,094,121 of JARHVA010002707.1, read as the reverse complement.
CAAAGTCAACCACAACTCTAAATGGGTATAGGTGATCTTCTTCTAAGTTAACCATCTAACAAAACTATAACATGCATGCATGAAGGTGGAGATGGGTGAGTTAAGGGAATTTATGTATGAGTTTATCAAGGATAATAGCATTGAAAGAGAATGTTCATCATTTAAAATCACCTAAAAATACTAAAATAGAAATAAGTAAAATCTCCTCTCCATTACTATGCCAACTTCTATGAAAGACCATTAAAATGACAGGCCTAGTGCATTAATGAGAGGTGAAAGCTCCTATTTCCACTTGTTTTATCTCTTGAATAGGATGGGTTATGATGTGAAAATTGCATTTATGTATTATAGTAGTGTTTTTTCTCCTCTCTTGTCTCATATTTATTATAAAAAGGGTTAGAAATGCCTTATTTTATATCCCTTTACTAGGTATAACAAAACTATGCTTCTTTAGAGACTTTTAATACTAGATCAAGACCTTTGAATTGAAAAAATAGTTTTTCCTTATCTAATATGGTATCTTTTATGGATTCTTATGTTTTTTTGATCTATACATGTGGTAGAGAGTGTTCTCCTTTGTGTATGTCTATCTCCCATCACCTTGGTGCAAATAGGTATGTCTTTTGTAGGTCAAATGATATTTTACAACTAGTTATATAGGAGATTAGTTATGGAAGTTCACCAATTATGTCTTGTTTAAGACCTTCTAGCTTTCTCTTCTAGTCCTAGCATAGGTCACCACCTCCAAATGAAACACTTATGCCTGAGAAGTCTAAATTAGAGATTATGTAGGATGTAGTCATTTAATATGCAAAAATTGGTAAGTTGAGAATGGATAATGACACCCAATCCTTAGGTCCCTCTTGCTTGCTCTCATAACCCTCTTAGTCTTACTTTCACTATTTCCTAGTCATCCATGTCCTTCTGGACTTGACCCCAACTAAGCTAGGACCCTCTCTTCATGACTAATCTACCCCCCAAGTTTTGTTTGCTCAAAATAATAGTGATAAAGTTGGACTATAGTGCTGAATCCTAGGGTGTCCCCTTTTATCAATCCTATCCAATCACATTTTAAGCTAAAGTTCAAATTTTTCCTTGATTCCTATTATTCATTATGTCAACCTAGTTTGATTTCATCTAACCCATGACCAATAGATCAATTTATAAGCCCTTTCAAATATCATTGGAAAGGGTTGGAAAATATCATTCAAGAAAGTAAGAATACAAGCAAGACCACTCAAGTAATCTTCCCTATTCTCTACATACATCCAACCTATAAAATTTCAACCTAATTCAAGTCCTTACACTAGTCCCTGGTTAGCTCAAACTTACCTAGTTTTAGTATTTTTTGCATTTAAATTAACTATTGCACCAAGAAATATTAAAGGGAGAACTACATATGGCTTGATCCCTCTTTTAAGTATTGGTATGTAGGCAATATGCCCACATACAGAGTGTGAGAAATGTATAGTGCATATTACACACACTAACCCCTTTTTCCCATTTACTAAAGTTTCTTTCAATTATATAAAATATACAAGTACATGAAGAATCAACTTTATAGGAAGATTTATTGATAGTGAGGACTTAATTTTTTTTACATAGTCTCACACTGAGCAGATGAACAAAACCTAAAAAGATTAAATCCTCAAGACAATAGTGCCAAAGAAGGACTATAACACCAGAGCCTAGGGTGTCTAGTTCCAATGCTCCTATAAAATTAAAAAATTAAGTCAAGATCATGTTTGAGATAGTTTCCTAGTCTTACACACGAATTTATAGACATTGTCTCAGTTGGAATAGTCTAGAATAAGCTAAGTTTGATTTTATCTCTCTCACTATCTATTTTAGAAAAGGTATAATCATAATTTAATTTCACAAATTAGTATCTTTAATTATAAATATTATTTATTGATTTATCCTACTCAAAATTGTTTATTAAATATGAATAAAACTCCATTATTCCCAAACATAAAAAATCATTTGGTGAACCCAACTTACTTCAAATTTTGCATAAAAACCCTATAAACCCTAGGGTAATTCTCAGCTAATTTTTCCCATTAATTTTTGAATTTTTTCTTGAATATTAAAATAAAAATTTCCTCTCAAATTTTAAAATTTTGTAGTAAATTTTAAAATAAATTTATTTCAAACCTTAGTTACATACTCGAGGTCCCAGTAATTTTCCAGCATCAATCAAATAATTTCTTGATTTTTTACTTGCACATATACATCAAAAATTTATTTCAAATTTTAAAATTTTGTAGTAAATTTTAAAATAAATTTATTTCAAACCCTAGTTGCATCAACTAGCTCCCAATAATTTTAAATTAATTTTCCAATCATTTTCTAAATTTTTATTTGCATATTAAAATAAAAAAACCACTTCAAATTTCAAAAATTCATAGTAATTTCAAAAAAAATATTTTCTTAAAAACCCTAGTTGCATCTACTAGGTCCCATTAAATCAAACACTTTCCCATAAATTTTTGAATTTTTTCTTGAATACTTAACTTAGAAATTCAATTTTAATTTCATAAATTCATAGTATTTTGTAAAAATATTTTTGAAAAATCCCTAGTTACATGTACTAGCTCTTATTTTGCTTTTTGAGGTATCACCTTACATGTTTGGCAGATCAGTATCCTTTTTGCACAAATTCCAATTCACTATTTTTAGGACCTTACATTTATTATATTTAGTACTTTCCATTTCTAACACATTACCTATTAAAACTTATTGTAAAACATTCAAACACATTTCAAATTGTTTTCTTACTTTAACAATGGCTTAATATACTAGTTTTGATGAAACTAATAAAATAGAACTTCAAGAACTCTTAACCAAACATTTAGATATGCAAGATGACATGCTTAGAATTCTACAAGAGGAATAACAAAAAGTGAACAATGGTCAATATTCTCAAACTATAGATCCACCAGTTGCAAATGACACTATGAGGGAAACTATGTCTCAACAACCCCCTATAGAATCCCAACCTACCTTTATGCTACCATTTATAGCTAGAACATCCCTATCTCCTAATGTGGCAACCCTTATACAAGAGATAAAATCTCTTCAATCTAAGGTGATACATCTTGATCAAGGTGCCACAATACCTATGCAAAATTTGGATTCTTTTACTCTTGTACATACACCATTGGCATGTCAAATTACTTCTACACCCTTTCCACAAGGTTTTGTTCAACCTAAGCTTACTCTTTATGATGGAAAGGGTGATATAGAAACACATTTGAGAGAATTTTACATAGCATTATTGGATTATGTACCAAATGATTGGATACTTACCAAGTTATTTCCATGGAGTCTAAAGGATTATGTTTTATAATGGTTATATAGTCTACCAAATCAATCAGTCAATGCATTAAATCCTTTAGTTAACATGTTCCTATCACACTTCAGTATCAACATTGATGATAAGGTTTCATATGCTCAAATTTCTCAATAAAAATAATGACCAAATGAGAATATCATAGACTATGTTATTTGATATAAGACTATCTTGGCTAAGATGACTAGCCCCATGGTAGATCAGGAGTTATAGGACCTTTTCAAACAAAGTCTTCTACCAGTACTTCATGAATCAATCATGTTCATAAGATTCTTTTTCTTCACTGAATTGTGTCACACATTAAAGGAAAGAGAAGTCAAACTAATTTCAATGGGAAAACTAAAGTACACTAATACATTCGACACAACTAATAAGAGTAACAACAAAGTCCCATATAAGGTCAAGTTCAATGATACTAAAGGGCATAATCAACCTATAGTTAATTCAACTTCAGAGCCTCCTCAGTGAATAGTTTTTGTATCACCCCTCAGTATCTTTTTTCACATCTTCTAGTTTCTCCAACCAAGGTTTTACAATAGATTTTGGATTTTAATTTCATATCTCTCCCTCCTATTAGGAAAGTTGATCCAAAAAAGCGTCTTCCAAAGGGATATGATTAGTAGGCATTTTGTGACTACCATAGGGCACCTGACCATATGAGAAATAGATGCATCAGTTTAAAGAACAAGATACATGACCTAATAGACTCAAATGCTATTGATCATAACACTTTATTGAGCCTTTACTAGCAAAGCAAACACAAGATAAGGCATTGAAAATATTCTTAGATTTGTTTCCATAACATTCAAAATAGGATACAAGGGACACATCAGGGGTTCATCATGCATATCATGCACATCCACCACCAGATACATATAGGGAACCTTTGATTGAGTTACATACTTTGAGAAACATGACCAGTGTATACAATTTTAAAGTTCTAACTAGACCTTATATCTCATTTTTAGAGTAAGAGATCATTGAGGATACTTTAGATTATCATGCACTCTTTATCAGAGCTCACATTCATAATCATGATATTTTTAGTGTGCTTATTGACAATGGGTTTAGTATTAACATGTGTACCTTTGAAACTACTACAAAATTTAGGTTATTCAAAATAAGATATCACTTTGATATACATGTTATCAGTGGTTTTGGTGGGCATATACAGACTTCATTAGGTGAGATAGTACTTCCACTACAGGTTGGTCCTACATATGTGTCCATCCCATTCACTATTGTTCCTAGTGTAGGATTTTTCGATATATTACTTGGTTGACCATGGATTCAAAAATTTAAAGAATTACATTTTACATTTCATAGATGCATGAAATTCATTCATGCTAATTAGGTTATTACAATTAGTAGAGTTTCATATGAGTTACCACTTCCCACTTTAGAACCATCTACCATTTTTTAGTCACCAGTTTCAGTTTTGCCACCAGTTTTAGTTTTGCCACCAATTTTAGCTTCTCCTCTAGTTTCAATTCCTATTCTAATTTAGATTCAGAAAAAATTGAGGCATCCATCACTAGTAGAGAGGGTTCATACACATCCATATATATAAGATTGTAGACAACTCCCAGATACAATATTCACACCCATAATAGTTTTATTGAGATCTCATGCATCTACACATAGAGCACATTTTTAGAGAGATTCTCCTACTTCTAGATGGGTCCCTAAGATCCCTACATTTGCATCCAATTCTTAGAGTTATAGAGGTACCCCACAGTCAATTTCCACTTCAAATATTTTATAAAATTTACATCATATACAAATTTCATAGCCATAGCCCCACCATTTCCATCATGATTCATGGTCATGTAAAATTCCACTCTTTGATACAAGACACCATGATAGGGAGTCTCACATGAGACTCATTGGTTAGTATCATTTATCCTTAGCATTTATTGCACATATTTTTCTTCTTCTTGATTGTACATATTTCAAATTTCCTAAAAATACAAAAATAATATAACATTTCAAAAATCCAAAAATTTTCAAAAATGTCAAAACAACAAAAACATTTTGATTGTATACATAATCTATGTTTTACATTTCTAATATCATAGTAGGACTTACATTTATTATTTTATGCTATTTTATGTTGATTTATCTATATTACCATGCTTCACTTGATCTTCTTTGAGTGTGTGTAGTGACATCCAACTACTTGATTGGTTCACTCTACCCATTGAAGGGCATCTTAATTATACATTCGATACACACATCAATTTGCATACCCACTGGGGGAATATTTCACATGACTAAACCATATAGGTTATGTCATTCCTATATTACACACTCTAAGTTTTCATGTTGATGTACATTAATTACTAGATCACATAGATTAGTATATTGACATTTTACTAGTATTTAACACTTGTGTATTTCTTAGAATATACCTAGTATTATACTAACATGTATTATATACTTTAAATCTAGCTTTGATTAGTTAGATGTGATTTTATCTTTCCATTTATTACATGCTTTATCTTCTTACTTAGCATAGCTTATTGGATTGCATTTCTAGTTCCTTCTTGTCTCTTGTATGTGCCTTAGGACATTTACCAATGTCCTTCTCTTCTATTCATGTGTGTGCCTTAGGACATTTTCCAATGTCCTTTGCCTATACTCATCTATGTGATTTTGCTTCTACGCCAACTTGTTTGTTTCAATTATATGTGTATGTGGAATTTGAACATGATTTGTATGTTTGTTTTCTAGTTTGAGTGACATGTGCCCATGTCCCTTCTTTATTTGGCCCTTTGTCCACCCTTTTATGCATCTTACTTCTTGCTTTGTGTGCTTATTTATTGATTGCTTGTAATGCCATGATCTATATAATGCATTTTTTTTATTTTCTTGGATGCCATGATGGACATCATACTACATCCCTCTACTAACAAACTAATAAAAATCAAAACTAACAACTAACACTTTCAATTACAATTCAGTATATTGCATATGCTATTACATTGTTACATCTATCTAGGCATACCCTTATTGATCTAAAAATCTCTCAAATAAAACCATGCTATATCTTGAGATATATTTTTGATTATCATTACTATATCATGTATATTTATATCTTAACACACTTGTAGGTATTATTATTTTGAGGGTAGTAATTATAGGGTACCTATTCCTACCCTCAAAAGAGGGTGAAATAAATAGGGTTTTTGGTACATAGGTCAAAGCTCTTAATCAATCAAAAAATTCTAGTTTTAGAATAACAAAACAACAAAAAATCATCAAACGACTCAAAATAGACTAGGAAAATAATCAAGATTATAGAATAGTGATTAGTTTCAGCCCAAGACAATATAACTAAGGCTATATTACAACACCAGGCACTAGGCCATTTTTGGCACTCTTGTCCAAATAGCAAAAAAGCTAGGTTTTTAAGTAGGCAAAAAGGTAAGTTTAGCTATAGTTTTGCATAATAAGATTAGTTCAGATCAATAATTTTTAGTATAGTTTTCTCAAAGAATCTAGACATAGGGTGCATCATGAAGGACATGATTGGTATTCCATTCTAGTTTTAGATATGATAGTTGGTATAACTTCTAGATCAAAATCCATGTTTTAGACACTAGTGATTGGGTGCAAATTATACAACACTTTTGCTTCTTTTCTTTTAGTTTTTAGTATTACCTAGGAATTCTTAGTAGTTGTATTCCTTATTCCATCTATAGGTGGTTGGAATAATTTTTGAGTGGATTTCATACAAGCCTAACCTCCACATTCTTGAGTACCTAAGTTCTCAAGTGGCTTCCATATAAGCTAAATTTTTAGTATTGTAGTGGCTTACATACAAGCCTAGTCTCCATATTTTCTAAGTTAGCCAACATTGGCCTAGTTTCTAACACATACTTATCTATCCATGTCACATTTTCAGATTTATAGAATATTCATGGGCTTTAGGAGCCTTCTCATACTATATACTTCTTCATACTGGTATCAATTTATAAATTGACTCCATGGGGAAATGCTGGAGCCAAAGGGATAACGTTTGTATTCTTGAGCCACCTATTTAGAGGGATTGGACACATAATCTAGACATCAATTAGCACATGCATGATCATCTAGCTTCACTTAGTAGGTGATGGTGGAGCCAAAGGGCCAACCTTTACATTCTTGAGCCACTTTTTAAGGAATTGAGCACTTAGCTCCATTTATGATATAAATTTTGGTACAACATCATCTAACACATCCAAAATTATTCAACCTTACTCAGTATCATAATATGTTTTGCATTGGTTTGTATACCCAGTGAGGTGTATTCATTCTATTCTCTTCCTCTCTCTTACTCAGCTTTGTACATTTTTGTTTTATATTGCATATAATAATAACTGATCTACTCTTTGTTTCCCTTTCATAAATTCACACTTACACAATGTGATCTCTATGCACTATCTACCATTACTCAACATAAAATAAGCTTCATGGGCTTCACCTTTATAGGTAATTTTAGGTATACTTTATATTTTCCTTTATCCTAGTATTTCACTTTGATGCATCACTAGAATAAAGGGGGGAAAATGTAGTCATATAAAATGAAAAAATGTGTAACTTGAGCATGGTTAGAGACACCCAATCCTTGGGTTCATTTTGATTTCTCTAATGACCCTCTTAGGCTTACTATCACTAATTCCCAATCATCTATGGCCTTCTAAACCTGACCCCAACTGAGCCAGGTCCCTCTCTTCATGACTAATCCACCCCCAAGTTTTGTTTACTCTGGATAATAGTCCAAAAGTTGGAATATAGCACTGGATCCTAGGGTGTCCCCTTTTGAGTGCTCTTACCCAATCACATTTCAAGCCTAGGTTACCATTTTTCCTTGATTCTTCTTATTCATTGTGTCAGCCTAGTCTAATTTCATCTAACCCTTGACTAATAGATCCATATATAAGATCATTAAAAGATCATTTAGAAATGGTTGGAAAATATTATTCAAGAAATCAAGAATACAAGCAAGACCACTCAAACAATCTTCATATTCTCTACATACAACCAACATATACACTTTCAAGTTAATTCAATTCCTTACACCAGTCCCCAGTCAGCTCAAGCTTACCCAATTTTATCATTTCTTGCATTTAATTCACTATTGCACCAAGCTCTCTTAAAGGGAGAAATATATATGGCTTGATCCCTCTTCAGAGTATTGGTATGTATGCATCATGCCCACACATAAGGTGTGAAGCACATCCAGTGCATCTTACACACACTAAATTTTAGGTAGGTAAAATAGTTCCTCAACCTTAGTGAATCACCTCATTTTTAAATTATTAGCTTCATTCTATCCTTTCATGAATATAGTCTTAGTTTAGCTTAAATGGGCTTTGTTAGTGTAGGTTTTAGGATTATAACTTGATCCTAAATTAAGTGCATTATGGTTTGAGAAGGAGTTGGCCTTATATAGAGATTCACTCATACTATATATCACCCACAACCTAGGAGTGTTTCCATTGTGTCAATTGAAATAGGTCTTAGGACCTAATAGGGTGAATTTCAATGTGACAACACTAACCTCTACACTACATTAATTTTAAGTGAAGTTTAACTTGAACCACATAAATTTTTATAGATATAATTACACATTTTATGTCAAAATTTGTGGTTTCACATGTACTTTAGTTAAATAATTTCCAAAATAAGGTATCCTTTGAAATTTTAAAAGCCAACATTAATATAAATGAAGGAGTGGTGGGAATAAATACTCAAAAATCCAATCCAAAACTAAATAAACTGGTGAGTAGTCATTACCTAAAGTAAAGGCAACCTTTTTTAGAGCACGTGAAGAATAATTATGGGTCACATTTGCATATCTTTTGTGGCCTTAGATATTAAAAATAGATAAACATATATAAGTCTCAAGAGTGCACATTAAGAAACCCATAAAGTACACTGTAAAGAATCTTGAGGTACTCAATAGAATTAAGACATATTAGACCTAAGTAATTAACTATTGATTCGATATCACACTCGAATCATTTTTATTAGTTTGGGATATTCAAGGTTGGAAAAGTTTCAATGCCAAGAAATTTGAGTTTGTCATAGGAGAAAGAAAATGCTTCTTGAGTTGGTACTGTATGTACCCAAAAATTACATGGTATAACAATTTATGATACAAAACCACATAGGGAAATCTCATTTTGTGCAATGACCTCTTATTTTGTGTTCCATAGGGAAATATCATGCTATTTCCCCTCCTTATACCTTCATATTCCTCCCTTAACCCTTTTTTCTCCACTTGGTTATAAATTTCCTAGATACTTTCACCTTGTTTTAAAAATAGACCATGCATGAGAAAACCATCATTCTAGGTGATGAAATTACCCTATTCTATTACAAAACCACCCCTTATTTTACACAATCATCATGGTGATTATGTAACCTAGGAGATGGTTTTCAAACAAAGCACTGGTTTTGTATTAAAACTATGACAATAATGTAATTTAAAATAATGGTTATGTCAAAATTCAAATGTCTTCCAAAACTAACTCCTGTGAATCTAGTTCTGACATGTTTTACATAATTAGCATCATGTTTCTTATTTTTATGACCTTGTGTTTGCTTCCAATTAGGCCCAAATCACTCCCTAATTTGTTTTTGGTCCTCTTCAGTTACTCTTTAATTTAAACTCCCTATTTAAGTTAGTTTAACTTCTCCATGAAAGCTCCCAACTCTTTCTACAAGACCTTGTGTTTTCTTTCAATCAGGGCCATATCACTCCCTCTTTAGTTTTTGGTCCTTTTCAATTCATCTTAAGTCAAACTCCATGTTGGACTTAGATTAACTTCTCCATGAAAGATCATAGCTCTTTATATAAGAATGCCAATTTTGTCTTGATTTAAAATCCAAAAAATGCCATTAAAAGTTATCATTGTGAAGCTTTTAAAGCCACAACCTTGCTATAATTTCCTAAAGATTTAACCTCTATTTTTTCTAAGTCAACTCCACAACTATAAGTAAAGAATTATATTGGTGAAACTAACTTAGACTTTATAATCTAATATATTAACTAGCCTCAATAATGAAATTGCCTTATTCCATTACAAAACCACCTCTAATTTTACACAATCACCATGGTGGTTATGTGTTTTGAGACAAAGTGTCAATTTTGTATTAAACATATAGTTGTGACATAATTTATAATAATGGTTATGTCATATTTTAAATGTCTTCCAAAATTAGCTCATGTGACTAGTTGTGTTTTACATAACTAGCATTTCATTTCTTATTTTTATCACCTTGTGTTTACTTCAAATTAGGCCCAGATGATTCCTTGTTTTATTTTTGGTCCTCTTCAATTACTCTTAAGTTAAACTCCATGTTGGACTTAGTTTAAATTCTCCATGCAAGCTCTTATCTCTTTCTACAAGAAGATTAATTTTGGCCTAATTTCAAAAAAATGCCATTAGAATTTCCTATTGTGAAGCTTTTTAGTCTAAAACCTTGATACAATTACCTAAATATTTAGCATCTATTATTTCTAAGTCAACTACATAGATGTAAGTGAAGAAGTGATATTGGTGAAAAAACTTATACTTTGTAATCCAAGAAATTAGCTAGCCTTAGTTAAACTACTCTCCATTTGTGGTTATGTCTCCTCTTTTCCCACCTTGTTCTAGATCTTGTGCATCCTCCATCTAGATAGTTTCTAGAATTTATACAAGAGCATAGTTCTCTTGATTTCCATTATTTTGTTTTTTATAAAATTAGATTTACTATAGTTTATTGTTTTGATAGATTAGTTTCCATATTCATAAAAAGAGACAATTTGATAATGAAAGAGATCTATTCATTTGTCTTTGGTAACAAAATAAGATAGTTAGCTTTGATTTGTGTTTGAATTTTGGTAGAGTAGTTTCCTTACATTTATCAATCACCCTAGAAAATATGTTAGCAAATATACAGGTTATTTCCAACCAATATTAATTTTTTATTTATAATATCTAAATGAATTCTTACACCTCAAGCAATCATCTAGGCAATCATAAATACATAGATAGCCATATGTGCATGTACAAGGGTAGAATATTTCTGATTTCATTTGTTTTGGAGAGTCAAAGGTATTGTCACTTTACTCTTTTAAAATAAAAAATTATAACTTGAATCTCATGCTTCCATCTTTAAAACATTTAAATTTTTTGTTTGTATAAAATTAGATAAGTTGAAAAGCTAGTCTAGTTTTGCTCGTGAACAAAGAAAATCAAAATAAATTATTTTGTTGTTGATATTTTGAATATGATTTATCATCACTTTGATTGAAACATATATTAAATTTACACATTTAATTAATCTCATATAAAACAATCAAAATAAACAAAACATTGTCATCTACTTTGTATACAAATAGAGCAAGGAAAAAATCAGCATCTTACATAATAGTATAGTTTTTCTCTCTATTTTTGAAAACATTATAAATAGTGAAAAGGATTAAAAAAGAGTTTTTTCTAAAAAAAAAAATTAATATTTGATATTCCTTTACTTTAAATATTTAATTTTTATAAAACAAGTACTTACTTCAATAGAACCAAGAAAAGCCCAAAAACAATAAAAACTTAACAAAAATAATGTCAAAAGCCTTGATAACACATGCAAGCCATATCAAAAGCCTTTAAAACCCATGAAATCAACAACTTCCCACATTATTCTTGTACATCCATGCAAGCATCACATACAAATCCTTAATTCAACATTATAGAAAGTATACCTTACAAGCCATTTCTTGAATACGTTGATACATTTTCCCCTAACTTCTACCTAGTCTCCTTTGGATGACCCTTCTTGAGACACCATATATTTGTTTGACATAGTCTATTTATTATATTTATAACACATGGTACCACCATTTTCACATAATTTAACATCAATACTGAGTTAAGGTATAAAGTGTTTTGATCTATCCCTATTCCTCATCTCATTGTAGATTCCTCAACCACATTATAAGAATAAGAATGCATCTCAGATCAACATATCATTTTCCCCCCATAGAACATAGGGAATAAATACAATGTCATCCAATCCTATCTTCCATTCATATCTCCTTTTTCTCCTCTTATCTAGTCTTGTATTATATCATTCATACTTAATGTATGACATTGATCAGGTAGAGCCAGCCTAATAGAGTTGACCTTTTTCCACAAGTTATCCAGCTCAATCTCCCTCATTTTCCCAATCATAGTATTGACCAAGAGCTTCACTTTATTGTGATATCAGATACTAAAGGGCCTTAGATCTTTATTTCCAAACAACTTGATGATCTTAATGGGCATCAAGATGCTATTTTTATATTTTGGTTTCATCATGAGAATTTATTACCACCATATATCTCAAATACCATTCCACCAAATAACAAACCAAACCCATATCCCATCCATTACATTAGCTACCTTAGCCAAGCCTTAGGGAGTCAAGTGCAAAGTTTAACATGTGATTTTCATGTGAATATAAATTGTTGAACCTTATGTGAAGAAATTCATCCTTTGCATAACCCTTTCTTCCTATTCTCATTTATTTTATCCATCTCCCCTCCTTCCATTTATTTTTTGGGTATTCATAAATCCCTATAATGTGTCTAGATAGAACATTGGAGGATCTCTTAGCCTAAAGGGCTATAGGAGAATCCAATTGAGCTCAAGCAAGCCTTCATTTATAAGTTATAACAACCAAACCTTTAGAACTAACATAGACTACTAGCCTTATAATTAATCCCTTCTCAATGCTTAGACATGGAGTGGGATTGTCATTCAAGAGATACATGATGTATGTGAAACTAAAAGAAACCACCCTAACTCCAACACCATGACCCTTATAGGTGGAGGCACTATCAACCCTCATATAACCATAATATCATCCATCAGATTACATAACCTAGATGCAAAAAGCATCACCAAAAACATTAGTTACTTATGAAGGATTTGCCACTTACAGTACAAGGTCAATCACATATAAGCTACTACACATCCTCCCAATATGAATCATGATGCCTCTAAATGACCAACATCAATCACAAACATCACTCCCATGATTATTACCTCAATCCAACCTATCCCCACTACTCTATCTCATCCATATACCCCTCCTACACTAGAGGTCCATGTGCCTAATACCAACATTGACCCAAACCAACTCATTAACACCCTAGTAATTTACATTCATGACCTATAGAGCAACTAACAGGATATAGTTCAAATAATGAGACCAAACCCTCTTACACCATATCACCCCCTCACAATCCAATTCAATGTATGAATTACCCAACATAACATAAATAAACCTACATGCTTACACCATCACAAGAACATTTACCACCATATAACCATGTCTCTCACCAACCACTTGGGGATATCCTCACAAATGGGGTCCCTAACCCTAACACCTCTAAAACTTATCCATATTATCAATTGCCCATTATATATCTAGTAGGGATATACACATATGTCCCACCAATATAAAATAACATGGTAGTAATCAATATTATATTATTTACACCTCCATGCCATGTGCCTCCCATGTATAATCACCCTATATAAATAGACCATGTCCTACCTTATGCAATGTTAGGTTACACACAAACTACATTTACACCACCAAAACAAACCATCTATACACCACCACAATAAACCACACACACTCCACCATAATATGCCATGATGACTCTTATATATCAAAATGTACCTCTATATTTCCATAAGTATTCAAAATCCACCTAGCTAGATAATTATTTTTTTAGCCTAATCCATTCCACCTATCAAGTTTCTTATATTACTTCTAGTGGCTATTAGACCAACCCATATATGATCCCACCTCCTCATTCTAATCTCACTTCTATGATGATAGACTTTAAGTACATGGGGACCTACTTTGAATATTTGAAATAACCTCTCGACACTAATATATAGGGGGTTATTCTTCCACATTCCCTATGAGACCTTACCAAGATCAAAGGGGAGGGGGATATAAACACACACATAAAATATTATACCATTATTATTCCACTCCTACCTTGGGATGGAGTTGTCATGTATATTTTTCCCATAACCCTTGAGGTAATATCACTTGATTGGTACTACCACCTACCTCAAGGGTCTATACATTTTTTTTTCCAACTTATTGTTGAGTTTGTTAAAGCCTTTGACATGAATAAGCTTATAAATACTATAATATGTGAGTTATTTCACATCAAGAAATAATAAAAGTCAACCACCCATTTCATCATGAGATGGTGTCAAGTCTTATAATCCTCTACTTATAAACCTAACAAGGACCAATGGGAGTTGTGTGACCTTTTAATTCATCCCATTAATAAGGAAATGAGTAAATATGTCTCTAAATTACCATATTGGTAGTATGTCTCCAAATTACCATATTGGTCATATGATGAAACCCTCAAGAGTACCCTACATATTAACTAGGTAGCCATTGACAGTGGTTGGTAGACATATGGAACCAATTAAGACATCATCATCCCTATTCAGAATAATAGAGGATCTCAAAATGAAATCCCAAATAATGTAAATAAAAAATGTCCAAAAATATTTATCTAAAATAGAAATGATACCACTAATGGTGTCACTAATCAAATTAAGAAGAAAAACCCTATAAAAAACCAATCAATATCAACCTACAAATCACACCACCAACAACAACAATGTTGGGGTAAAGAACCATAGTCCTATTATCATTCATGTGGTTGATTTAAACAAACCATAAATTTACAATATGTAATATTAAAATCATAACCAATTTCAATACAAGTCAAATGAAAAATATCCCTAATTCCAAAACGAAAACTACTATCCATGCAACGACCATTAAGGGTTTGGGTAACAAGGACAAAACATGAAGCCTGGGGATTATGATCCTAATTTTTATTTCCTCTTCCACAAAATTAGAGGTTATGATACTTTAATCTATATAGATTATAAAAAAATCATACAAATACTCACAAAGGACTAAAGGTAAATATTCATGAACATGTTCCTAGGAAATACCAATACAAACACCCAAGCCTCCTCAAATGGTCCTATTTATCCACAAAAATATAACCTAAAAATATATTAAAACCCTTTCCCCAACCACCAAACACACCTTACTCAAAGTAAATAATAGGGTCACCCATACAGTCACCCCATTCAACATGGCCAACCTATGTTGGTAGGCACTCATGATGTTGAGGCCTCCACCTTAGGAAACATAAACCTTGATGTATCTCTATAGATGGGAGTGTAAGAAAAAAATAGGATGATAGGAATAATGGAATTTCAGGTATAAAAGGAATAAAAAACTATTAATCACACTAGAGAGTATCATTATATAGCTTCCCACCACTCAAAAATTTTAGAAATAAAGTCAATTCCTAAACCCATTAGGAACTATTGTGACATAGTATTGCACTCTTATGGAGGAGTTGTTTAGGCTCACCCACTCCTATCACAATATGGGAACAACCCTAGGTTATGGGTCACCTATGATGGGGTTGAACCATCAAAAAAGGTTGGCTTCCTCTTGATGGATCACCTAAACTAATGCTAATTATTGGGAAAATGGTTAGAAAGGGGAAATAGGGATCCTAAAAAAGATAACAAGGTGATGCACCAAAGATAAATAGACATTCACATAAATGTGAAACAAAACTAGATCATCATAAGACAAATATATCTCACACAACCTCACAACCTCACTAATTACATAAGTATTTCAAATAAGAGGTTCAGGTAGAACACTAATCTAGACCTACAATATCTTGGAAACACTTTAAAAGAGGCAATCAAAAGGATGATGGAATATGAATAATCTCCTTTACAAATCCATCATATAAAAGCATAATAAACTCTAATAAAATTCAATAAACAGGCAAAGAGTTAATCTTATTTCTTTAAGAGGTAGTTCTTACAATATTTTGATAGGGTTTAGCCTAGTCAAATAAGCACCCTTTTACAAGAGTCTCAATGAGTATCCCTGTCTCTGAAAAAGATGAAAATTCTAAAATTTGAGAACCCTTTACAATGGAAAAAAGAATGGTATATATATGATAAGGGGGAGAGAGAAGGGTGAGCATGCCATCCAAAAATAATCAATGAGCTACCACTTTTCAAGGGATAATCCATCTTTTGGTCTAATAGGACTAATCCATCATCAATAAGTTAACTTTCATTAGCTTAAAAGTCTTCAAGCCTTTTCATTAGCTGAGAAAAATGCACTAGAAGACAATAATTAGTTTTTCATGGTGAGTCATGATCCTAATAATAAAGGAAAATACCTAAAGGCTTCAGAGAATAATTGAATGTGCCACCACTTCTCTAACCACTAGATGTCTTTGCTTTGATCTTCTACACCACTCTCCACTTGTCTTCATTATGAGGATAAAATACTAATATCTTGAATATGATAGAGCCATGTTAATTATACTTTGAGCTATGGTTTGTCAAATGATATGGCCATGTTGAAGGATGAGAAGCCTCTTCGTAATTACAGATATTTACCCTTATTTTGAGATTTGAACCCAGGTTTACTATAGAATAAAACCAATCCATTTATTGGTTTTCCTATAGTTTTAAACTCAACAAATGAATATTTCTAGGTGTTTGATCTCACTTCAACAATAAGTTACCACCCTTTTGTATACATTAGGTATAAAATACATATTCTTCTTCCATAGAGCTCTAATGGTGATGTTTAGTCTTGATGTACCTATTTTGGTTCAACATGGATCCTATTTAGACTTGGTTGATATATATTTGCTTTGCTCAAGTTTAAAAAAATTCATTAACCTTCATCAAAAATCCCATAGGCTCTCCTTTTCTCATTAGATATCAATTATTGACTCATGCCTATTGACCTTTTAATCTTTCTCATACTGTTGATCTCCCTCAATACAAACAAATGTGATCCATTCGATATGATTTCTTTTTGATCTTAGGATCCTCTGACTTGTTGAACTAGATCACGTTGTTATATTTTGATGGCATGATTAAATGTGTGCCATTATATATTGGGACCCACTAGATCAATATGATTCTCACTCCATTAGATTTGCTTGATTTGATCAAATGTGAGCCATAAATATTCTACCAAAGATAATGTGATTTTGACACTTCTTAGATCTATGTTCATTTTAAAGATCCATTGACCTTTTGAATTTGATCTCAATGTTAATCTTGAATCCATGATTAAACATGCTCCATTATATCTTGGGACCCACTGACACTATCCTAGTTTCTACTCATCATTAGTTCTTTGATATGATTGAATGATAAATGTTAGATCTTAAATCATTTAAATCAAATGAATATTTCATGAGGCCCAAAATTTAATTTCTATGAAACCATCTCTAACATATGTGTACCTATATTTTATGTTTGCACACTTGTCTCAGAGATATTTTGAAATATTTAAACCCTAATGGTTATTTCCTGAGGCTTTAACTTGATCTCGTCTAAACATCTCATTTTACAAGTTTAAATTTAAACACTTGTAACTTGAGATAGACAAATGATCAAGTCATGAATTTTGTAGAGAATGTTTGAGGCATGAATAACATCATCTCTATACAACCTTTTAGAGTGATAGGCTTTCCAAGTGAATATATCAAATGTGTAACCAACTCACTCTATTCATTTATGCATGACGTGTTGTGATGGTATAGCTCACCTAGACTTGTTCTATGAGATTTTTCATGATATTTGGAAGCTCCAATGATTTTTTTAGGCATATTCAAACCTACCCATGGCCTTGATCTTCTTGGACACCATGAAACCTACTTACCAACTTATTACTCAAAGATCAACAAACTATATTTTAAGTTAACTTAAAGAGTTTCAAAAGCTTTGTAATTTACATGTGATCTTTTAACCACTCATTCCATCCAAAACTCTAGTCAAGTCATTTGATAATTTGGTTAATTAGAAAATCTACTCAGCTAATTCATCTAAGTAGAAGCTTTGTATGTAGGCCAAAATTAGACATCTTTGGTGACTCATAGGGAAGTATGCATGCTATGCTTGAGAACCTAGACTAGTTGCCTTATTTGATCCATTGGGCATGGATTCACAAGTCTCTAATTGATAAGGCTGACCCAACTTCATCTTGAATAAAAAAGGATAAAAATAACAAAAAATCAAAGGCAAGTACACACATGCACTTGCATGAAAGAAATAATAACTAACCTACTAAACAAATGTGTACAAAGTCACTTAGATAAAAACATGAACCTACTCTAATATATACAATATTGTAAATAAATATATATTATCACCTCCCTCCTATGTCAAATGGGATACTTTTAGTATCATTCACTTGTAACAAACTAAGATGAAAAATACCTTGCTTTGGAGGTCATAGAATTGGTAAACTAGGTAGCTTAATAGCTAATATTTTTGATCTAACCTCTAGTGGATGAAAATTAACAAACATGTCTCCAATGTAGACATATTGATCTAATTCTTCCAAGATTGGTTCATGTTGTAATTCAAGAGCACTTGCTTGATGTTGCTCATCACCCTGGAGAAAGTCTTGCATGAAGACTTCATTTAGGCTCTTAAGAGCGACTGCACTTAGGTCACTTGGTGGTTAAAAAAGACCATGTTCTTCTAACTTATCCTTGTGAAACTCAGGACTAATCATGCTTATAAAATCATTCTCATAATGTTTTGAAGGAAGGACATGTCTCTTAACCTCTTCAAACTCTTTGATTATGGAATTGAATCGCTACAAGAACTCTTCAGGCTCTTCACTAGTATGTTTCTAAAATTGCATCACTTGAAGACTTGAGATGTCCCTTTCATAAACATCATTCAATATTTAATATTTTTTTCAACTAAAAATAATGGTTGATCTTGTTTCACCCAACACCCCCCACTTTCATAGGAAATTGGGACCCACTTCTTGATAAATCTGGTCTTTGATTTTGGTATAATAGTGTCAATACTATATATCTTTATGGACTTATACTTATCCTTATGGGGATTTTTGAAGTAAACCCTTTAGACACTCATTTCTATGAAGTATATCCTTTGAAGTCTTTCCCACATAACCTTAGGAACCTTCCTAATCAGCCCTTTAGCCTTTCCTTATTTGACCCTTATATTCCACTTTAACCATAGATAAAAGGGAACATACCCTTTAGTTCTTTTGAAAAATACCATTTGGAATTTTAGAAAATTCAGAATTACCCTTCAAACTAGCCCTTTGAGACTTCTTTTGGGACCCTTTAGTCATTTATTTAGAACTTTTGTTTTGGAAATTCTTTTCTAATACACAATCTCCAAAGGGATTCTTCTGAAGGATGCTTCCCTTTTGGAACTCCTATAACCCACCCTTTATATTTTTTTGAAACTACCCTTTGGGATTTTGAAAATATCCCTTAAGGATATAGAATTACCCTTTGGTAATTTTTGAAATTCCCTTCATCCCCTTCCTTTAGAACTTTATTTTGTACCTTTGCCTTATCTTTTGAAACTTTTATTTTGAGCATTTTTATAATACAAAATATTTGAAGGAATTCCTATGGGGTACCTACCCTCTACTCACTCCATAGAACTACCCTTCAGACTTATTAAAAGTACCCTTTGGTATGACCACTTACCCTTTAGAAAATTTTAAACACCCCTTTAATCATATAGAATACCCCTTTGGGATATCAAAAGTACCCTTCGGTGATTCTAAAGTAGATCCTTTGATACTTGTGTCAAAGACCAAAGTTCCCTACAAAGTGGACCCTTTAGATCAAAATAAACCTTCAAGGAATTTAAAAAGGTCCTTAACTATGAAATTTACCCTTTCAAAATTAGTATTTCAGATTCCTCACCATGGTGGAGTATTTCCTTGGAGAAAATGTCCTAGATGTTTCATCCTAAACAAATCACCAAAAGAAATAATCCATCAGTGTTAACCTAATTTTTTTTCCCCGAATGACTATTTGAGTACCTTAAATTTTAACCATACCTTATTTTCATCCAAAAAAGGGTAAGCTATTTCCTATTAACATTAAATAAAGACCCCACAAACTTGAAGTGATTAATTTGAATTGAAAGGAACAAAGTTAACGTTGCACATTTATATCACATGAACTGATATTTAATGTAGTATACTATATAGGTGATACATAGCCATTTGAGTCATAATTTTCACTCAAGATATGTCATAATAAAAGCATATTTGATTCCCAATGGTACGTAAGATCCCTATTTTTTATTTTGAAAGAACATATAATAGACTAAAAGTAAGCTAGAACTAGCTTGATCACATTGGTATACAAGTACACACAACTAGTAGCATATTGAGCAAAGTAAGCACAAATGTATATCCATGGCATCCTTATCTAGGCTATCATGGGGAAATAATCCTCCATTTGAGTTCTTGATTAAGGATCCGACAGAGTTCAAGGACACTATGTTCAACATAGAGGTATTCGATAACCAATATCAAAATTACTCATAACCATGGGATGCTATAGATTTAGTGGATGCTTTTTCTACAGATGATGAAACAACACTGACAAATAAACTATTTGTTAAAGAATTTCTAGCTTTAAAATTCTAAAGGTTACATTTTACTACTACTAAACTATAGGTCATGCCTTGCATCAACATTTTCAAATATTTATTCTTTGTAGGTAAAATATCACAATATGCATATTTGTTTCATGCTCA
This sequence comes from Torreya grandis, assembly GCA_037957365.1. Taxonomy (NCBI): domain Eukaryota; kingdom Viridiplantae; phylum Streptophyta; class Pinopsida; order Cupressales; family Taxaceae; genus Torreya; species Torreya grandis. The sequence goes on along the minus strand of JARHVA010002707.1, from coordinate 2,073,094 downwards.
TAGTGATACAATGGTCATGCACATCTCTAGGGATGATTTTCAAAGATATTTGTCTCTCAATACACTAGATGCCTACTTTAACAAGCACACCCTAGTGAAATTAAATAAAGAAAATTCACTCCAAAGAGCATTATAATTTTGGTTTCTAACCAATGAAACCATGGCATGGAAGGCAAGAAGATGAGTAGATCATTACCTATCAATAAATTCAAGATCAGTATCCACTTAGGTATGGCTCTTGTGAATAGATTATATGGTATGCCCTCTATTCATTTTATAAAATTGGATTAGGCACCTTTTCCTCATATGATGTTAACACATGATGTTGATTAAGCCTTGGGATAAATAATTAGCTTTAGGCTAAGGGAGAAAATTCTATACAAGGATAGACATCCCACCCTTATAGGGGATTTTTATATGCTGTCATACCTAGTTAACATAGTGATGGGTATATGTCATAAATACCTAGGTCATTTATGGTCCCTAACCATAAAATATATCAAGAATCAAATATGTGACCATTACCAATTCATGCACATCTATGCCTATCAAAGGCACATGGTCAAAATTTATGAGGATGTGTACAATCAAATATGGCAAGCCATATATGGTTTCCTAATGCCACATATTGGGGGAAACATTGTGAAGAACTTAGTTGGGAAGGGTGATTACTTCCTATATCTAAACATCACGGTCATTTTGGTTTGGGGAAATAAGGTAGTACCCTTGTGTCTTCCAAAGCATGTGCTTAATAAGTTAGCAGAGCAAGAGATAGCTTTCCAATTGTGGAAAAACATAGAGGAACACTTGGCAAGATAGAATAAATCCTTCTTCTTTGGGAGTCTTGTCACCATTGGTAGAATAACATAAACAATGAGGAAGCATCTTGGTGATGTTGTAATAAAATGAAACTGATACAGTTTCCCCACAATACCTCATAGATATTGGGAACCTCATGGGCATATCCAAAAACATATTCGAGGACTCAACATCCCCCACTGCCACCTTCCATATTGTTATGAATTTATTTTTCTAAATGCTACAACTGATGAGGAAGTATTGGAAAGGGATAAAATATCTAGTTTGAAAGAGGATCATTTAAGGATGATCCATGTAGATCCCAACATCTCCACCAAGGAATTAGACAATAAAAGATCCATTTTTAAAGGTTGGAAACATTTGGAGTTCTAGAGCAAGAAAAATTATGAGTAGGAAAATTATTCTTCTCAAGAACCCCCTTAGGAATTAAAGATAAAAACAATCAAGTAAGATCCCAGGGTGTTGGAATCAATTTTAGGAAGAGGAGGAGATGAATTTGATCCCATTAGTTTGGACTCAAATGAAAGATAGGTAGGGTTCTGACACTACTCTAACATCTATGGCTACCCCCAGTGTGCCTCATGTTTCATCAATTGGGGTATCCATTATTTAATCTATAATAGTTCTTACCTCCTATGACTCTCTTACTCAAGGGAAGGTTCAATTGGTTTATGTTAGAAAATAAAAGACCCCCATAGTTAGTCTAATTACCCAAGTATCCATAGGATCACTTATCTCACCTCCTATCTTACAACCACAGAGAGAGGAAGTAACTGTTAAATACTAGGCTAAGGATTTAGATGAAGAGACCTAATTGAAGGAAGAAAAATCCCTCAATTTTAAGGAGCCCCCCATCAAAATAAAACATCAAGGTACCTCAAATATCTCTACCTTTCTTTGGGCTTCAATTTTTATTATTGATATACCTATCTCCTCTATGGAAGTCCCCTCCACCTCACCCACTCCTTCCATTGACCCCTCCATAACCTCCACTATATCCTTTATCATGACCACCACTTCTATACCTATTAGTACTACTACTACTACAACTACTATGAGACTTAAAAAAAATAAGAAAGCATCCCGGAAGGTGCGAACCACTTTGGCCACACCTTAATTGCATGTCCAATCCACATAACTTTCCCTTCCACTCCCTACTCCCACTTCTTGATGAGGCCACCAATTTCTTACTTTTATAACCTCATTCATGCTTAGTCTATGTCATTTTTCATGTAAATCCCATAACTATCCATCACTTATGCAAATTAATGAATGAAGTTATGCTTTTATATGTACATTGATGTGTGTGTGTGTGTGTGTGTGTGTGTGTGTGTGTGTGTGTGTGTGTGTGTGTGTGTGATGCTATGAATTATTGATGCTTTTACTTGATTGAATTATATTGGTGTGACTTTATCTAATAAACATTTGAAGGATCATGAAAGGCTACAATATATTGCTAAGACATAACTAATGTAAGATGCCTATAGAAATTATAGGCCTCACCTGTAGGTTACCCATAGCCACTATAGAGTGCCCACAAAAACTATAGGCTTTACCTATAGGTTACCTGTAGCCACTATATAATACCTAAAACAACTATAGGCTTCACCTACAAGTTGCTTGTAGCTACTAGAAAATACCTAAAACTAATATATGATTCACTTATAGGTTACCTACAACCACTATAGAGTGCCCACAATAACTAAAGGTTTCACCTATAAGTTATCTGTAACTACTACAAAGTGCCTATAGCCACTATGCAAAATAAAGTCATTATTAAGGAGATCTTGTAGACATATCCAACTACTTGGGGAACCAAATAGATGATTGGGAAGAATCATAGTTGTTTTATGGATTCCCTACATGCAAGGAGACATTGTATGTACTAATAAAGATGGGAAATATAAGGATAATGAGAAAAGATAAAATGAAATAAAATAACAAAATAATATGCGTTGTCTCTAACCCAATCAAACCTAAAACAAGTAAATTTAGTTAATAACCACTTGAAGGTTGACTAAGGTAGTTTTTAGGTATTTGTATTTTTTCCTTGTTTGGTTTTTTTGGTTAAGAGTCAATAAACTACCTTCTATATTTAAAGGTAGAACCTAGATCATACTAGAAGTTAGATAATTTTGAGAAGGTAATAGCAGAAGTTTTTGAACTATAACATTTATATTCAGAATTGAGTAATGAGAAATTTGAATTTGTAAGAAGTTTGTGAATTCTCTTAGAGAGGGATTCAAGCTTAGTTTTGAATGAGGAAGGAACCCCCTCCGAATGAGCTATTGTGAAGATCTTGACCCTCTTTAATTATTAGTGTGTTGTGTAAGTTGATTTTACTATTAAGTTTTATTATATAAGTGCGATGCATGTATGGTACATAAGTGTGGAATAGTTAGGTAATTCTATCACAATAGTTTCATAATATATCTGAGTAGTAAATTTAGCATAAATTCATTATCTAAAATTGGAAAAGCAAGTTGATTTCTGAATTAGTAATGCATATATAGTGCTGACACTCTTGAAAAGCTTATTCACCCTAGGTTGATAATTAATGTTTAATCATACTAGTGAATCTGGTAATCACTGGGTAATTAGTCTACACAACATTTTGGCATTGTTGATAGGGATGGTGTTAATTATTATTTTGAAATCAATCATTAATTTTTTTTGGTTAATGCACTATTTTACCTAGTCAGGCAAGTCAAGTGAGGACACTGTAGTGTCTTATTCCAAATGTCCAAGTTTTTGGACATATAATTCTAGTTAGGAAAGTTGAGTGAGGAAACTATGGTGTCTTATGCCATATGTCTAAGTTTATAGAAGTAAACAATGCATAAGATACTTAATTCATGATTCTATAATTTATTTCCTATAAAAGTGATTTATTTTTGGCAAAGTGTGCTTTTAATTTTCCTAATTTCATTTCCTACATTCTAGAATAATTTTTTTTGCTTTCATTTCTTGCTTTCTAGAGTAAAATTTCCTACTTTCATTTCCTAATTTCTAGAATAAATTTTCCCACTTTCATTTCTTACTTTCTAGAATAATTTTTCTTGATTTTAGTAGATAATATTTACTTCTTTCTAGAAGTATAATTTTAATTCTTATTGTTTTGATTTCAACACTACTTTAGTTTTAATGAAAAAAAACTATGTGTGGGAAGGGATATGAAAACTAAAGGAGTGGCATAAAATTTATGAAGAGAGAAAGAGATTATTGAGGGAGATTCCTACCAAACAAACCACAAGCTACTATTGGGAAATAACCACAAATACCTACAATAACTAAGAATCTTGTTGAATAATATACCATAATTCAAAAGGCTCTTGAAGAAGAGAACATTAAAAACCAAAGGAAGAAGCTTATATAAGAAGCATTATTGGCTCTCAAAAAAGAAATAAACATAGAAGAAACATTAACTGAGCTAGTAAGAAGAAAAAAATGAGAGGAACTACACAAACTAGACACTCTAGAGAGTAACATATTTATAACATTTTATCAAGGATTTCTTGATCAAATCAAAGGAAGCTCAGGAGAATATTTAGACCATTCATCTAGTAAAAATATTGAGGATTAATAGATAAATGTTTATTATCATTCTAACTAAGGGATTGATATAGAGTTTAAACATAAGATCTTGAGTACCTTTGGTATCCATATCACAAGAAGAGCCATCATGAGTAGAGAAGGAGACTTTATGGATGACAATGGGACTTCAAACATAGTTACTTTTGAATTTACTATTCCAGATGCAATAGGTGTAACATAAATGAAAAAAAATTTACCCTCAGCCTTACCTAATTTTAGAGGTACATAATCAGAAGACCCAGACACATTATTGTTCATATTTGATATCTTCTATATAAGCTATGACTATAGATAGGATGCATAAAAATTGAAACTTTTTCTAGCTACTCTTAAAGACTCAACACTTCATTGGTTTATGGAATTGGGTAATATTTCGATCCACACTTGGGAGGACATGAAAAAGAAATGTTTGGACAAGTATCAAGAATATGGAAGAGGAAGAAGTTATAGAATAAATGACATCGTTAGGATGACTCAAGAGGGGGATGAATCCTTGAAGGACTATGTTGAACGGTTCATGTTCAGTGTATGAAAATTCAAGTAAAGTGCACTTGGAGAAGAACCTTTGAAACTCATCTTCCTAAAAGGAGTTAGAGAAGATTGTCTAGAATCCTTATACCTAATGAGTGGAGGGGATATTTATAACCTACCATTCTTATATATCAAATAACTAAGCAAGAATTATTCCAGATCTACCATAAATAAAGTTAGGGTCATCAAGCTTCTATTAGTAACTACAAATGGCCTATCAAAAACTAAGGTTAGTAACCTATTACATGACATAAAATAAGATATCATTTTCCATTTGGAAACCCAACTAGAAAACCTAAACTCAAGATAAAATAAAGTAGCTTTGGATCAATCCTTGACCATTTATTATCCATATTGTAAGAAGAAAAATGCTGATTGTAGATGTCATGAGGTTTGGGTTAAATTAGCTCACATCACGACCGAATAAATAGAAATAATAGAGCTACACATTTTTGGAGGAGATAGTAACCAAGTTTTATATGTTGCACAAATAATTTCATGGGTTCAATGACCACCTTATCAAGGTAAGGGATAAAATCCACCTTTTGCAAATTCTACCTCATTTTATTCACAATTTACAAATACTACTCCCAATTGGACTAGTCCTTGGATGAACATTCCACCTCATAATTATAGATGGTAGCCACCTCAAGAAAGACACCCCACCACCTCATGATGGCTTCCATAAAATGTATCCCCATCTTGGATGTAAGCTTGGCAACCACCCCAAAGCCCACCCTTCACAAAAAAGTGGTAATAGCCCTAAAGACCTAACTAGCCATGGGGAAGCTCTCTATGAGGATTTACTCTACAATAAAAAAAACAACCTCTTGATCTTATGCCCAATACATAAGCTTCACTGAAGCCTAACTATCTACCTGTCTAACTCATATATAATCCTACAAATAAGCTAGTACAATCCACATTAAGTACTGAGCCTATTCAGTACTTGGCATACATGATGAACATCAATGAAATTCACTTCCATTCAAGGAAATTTCTACCACCCCAACACCACCCATAATAAGGGAGTTAGATGATGAAACCCCAAAATAACATGCTAACCCACCTCCACCACCTCAAGAACTCTCTAAACTAGCAAATAAAACTATTGATAAAATATCCCCCTCATTTCCAAAATTTCTCAACCTTTAATGCCATATAATTGAACTTGAGTTTAATTTCATGGAACAAATTAAGAATCTTTATGTTAAAATCCCTCTATTCTAGGCCATCAAGGAGATACCCATATATTACAAAGATATTAGAGACATTTATCTACAAAAACTAGGAAGGAAGAAAAAAGATCCCAATATTGTGCATGTGGTTGGTTAGCTAGTAGACATCATACTAGGGAACACCCTACCAAGTAAATATTTAGATCCAAGATGCCTGATAATAATAGTCTAGATCCATGACTAGTAAATGTCCAACACATTGATAGAATTGGGGTCTACAATAAATGTAATGATAAGTAAAACTATGCACAAACTATAGCTAAATAATATTTGTCCCACATCTACACTACTGCAAATGGATAACAAATCTATAGTTAGACCAGACATAATCATTAAAGATCTTGTCATCACTATATATTTTTGAGAGTATCCTATATATTTCATTGTGCTATAGCCTAAGTATAATTTGGGTGGATACCCCCTTATCTTAAGATGACCTTGACTTGCCACAACTAATGCCTTCATAAATTGTATATTGGGTAACATGATGATCTTCAATGGAAACCCCACCAAGCAGTTGGTTCTTTATCCCCTAGCATAACTAGTTTTTACACTAGAGCCTACATTATGGGTTGAAAAAGATGAGCTAGATCAACCTTCCTTGATTCATATATTTACCATAGAACATGCATGCACATTGGTTGATCAAGAAGAAGATACCATTCTCTCCAATGTTCTTCAACATAATTACCAAACTCCTTCTATAGATCTCAACCATTTACAATGTGTTGAGTGCCCTTTTTCTAGCTTTTGGGAATTAGATAATTTTAATGAATCCATATAGAAAATATTCCACCAATATTTACCTCATATCTGTAACCAAACTAGATCCATTAGCAATATATAAATAATGAAATCACTCTCACAGAAAATTTAAATCTCTCCAAGAAAAATATTGCTTATTAATAGCAGGTTGGAGTTAAATGAGGAAAAGTGTCTAGTTAGCATGTTCCATGGAAACCAATGTGCTTTTACATGGGATTATAAGGATATGCAAATAATTAGCCCAAAAAGATGAACACATCATTTTTAAATCAAATAAGAGTGCCAATGAATAAGACAACCACAATGTAGGATGAATCCAACTCATTGAGAAATAGTCAAAAGGGAATTACAAAAACTTTTGACTATTGGATTTATATATCCCATGTCAGACAACAAATGGGTGTCACCTTTGGTAATTATACCAAATAAAAATGGATAGAGGTGTGTATGTATCAATTACAAGGAACTAAACATAGTAACCAGGAAGGATCACTTTCCTCTACCCTTTATTGACCATTTATTGGACACACTAGTAGGGAATAAATATTTTACCTTTCTGGATGGCTTCAGTGGTTATAACCAGATTATAATTTATCCTAAGGACTAGAAAAGACCACCTTTACTTGTCTTTGGGGTACTTATGCTTATGTTTATTACCCTTTGGGCTATTTAATTATCCCACAACATTTTAGAGGGTTATCTTGAGTATCTTTGTAGATATGGCCAATGAATGTGTAGAAATCTATATGGATGACTTCATTGTCTATGGAGAGACATTTGAGGAATGCCTCAAAAACTTGGAAAAAGTGATACAACACTATCAAGAGTAACATATGTCTCTCATCTGTAAAAAATGTTATATGCTTATGATAGAAGGAATTATCTTAGGATACCACATATCTACTGAAGGAATTAACATTGACCCTACAAAAATCAACATCATAAAAAACCTGCATGTTCTGCAAAAACAAAAAATATGTTAAATGTTTTTTAGGACATACGGGTTACTATAGGAGATTAATCAATAATTTTAGTAAAGTAGTAGCACCATTATTTACCCTTATGACTAAAGATGTTAAATTTCTATAGACTCCTGCTTATGACAACCTTTAAACAATTAAAGGAATTATTAACCACCACCTTTGTTTTGCATGGTACTGATTAGAAGCTTCCCTTCTACATTAACACAAATGCTTCAGATACTACCCTTAGATCTATGCTTAGCCAAAAATAAGAATCACTCAATTATGCCATCTATTTTATAAGCAAAAAACCTATAGGTAGTAGAATTAAATTGCATAGTTACTAAAAAGGAATTCTTGGTGGTAGTTTATGCTATCAATAAGTTCCATCATTACATCACTGGGTATCAGGTCTTTATTTATACAAACCATGTATCCATTTGATACCTTATGAACAAACCAACTATTCTAGCTAGAGTGATAAGATGGCTACTCTTATTATATGAATTTGACATCACCATTGTAGATAAGCCTGGTAGGGACAATGTAGTGGCTAAATTTTTATCATGCCTATAAACACCTAAAGAGGATACCATAGTGGATGACTCATTTCTAGATGAGCACCTATTCTCTCTCACCCTTACCACACCATGTTATGCTGATATTGCTAACTACCTTATAATAGGGTTACTTCCACAACACTTCCTCCCCAAACAAAGGTGAGCATTGATTCACAAAAGTGCCAAATATTCATGGTTGTCTGGATTCCTTTTCTATCCTGGGCCTTACTCTATCTTTATAAGATGTCTTAGAGAATATGAAGTTCTAGATATCCTTAAAGCCTACCATGACAAACTCTATGGAGGACACTTTGTAGCCAATCATACAATAGTCAAAATTTTGAATACATGATAATATTGGTCCTCACTCCATAAATATGTAATAAGATATAATGCTCATTGTGACAGATGCCAATGTATGGGGATACCAACACATTCAAATGAAATGCCTTTGCTATCTCAGATGGTGGTTGAACCATTTGAAAAGTGGGGCCTAGACTTTGTATGACATTTTGATCCAAAATTCAATAATAAAGAGTACATCCTTATCTATACTGACTATGTCACTAAATGGGTGGAAGTAAAATCTCCTACACATGCTAGGGATGAGAAGGTGGCAACTTTCCTCTATGAATAAATATTTACTAGATATGGTGTGCCACATAAAATAGTCACTAATCAAAGATCCCAATCAACTACTAATTTAATTACCACCTTAGTCCATCAATATGAGATTAGGCATAAGAAATCAACTCCATATCATCCATAGTCTAATGAATAGGTGGAAGTCACCAACATGGAGCTAGAAAATATTTTGAAAAAGACTGTTAGTCTATCTTGTAAGGATTGGGAGGCTAAGATTCTTAAAATTATGTGGGCTTAATAAATCACATGAAAGACCACTACAATATTCACTCCATATGATTTGGTCTATGAAAAGAAACCTATCTTTATAATTGAATTTGAGTACAAAACCTTATGGTCAACAGTAGAACTTGGGATGGATATATGCAAAGCCCAAAAAGAAAAGCTTTTGTAATTGAATGTCTTAGATGAATATTGATAATAGGCATTATAAAACATAGATATTATATAGTAGTAATAGATTGGATAGTATGATAGGTACATTAAAACAAAAAAATTACATACAAGATATTGGGCCCTTCTTTTTGACTCTAAATACAAGGATGACAAGGGTAAAATCTAGACTAGATGGCTTGGTCCTTTTGAGATTGAGTATGTTTTTAACAATGGAGTAGTCCAACTCTAAACCATTTATCTAGTGATATTTCATCTATTGGTCAATGGCCACAAACTCAAGTTGTATAAAAATCCACTTACTCATGAAGAATTTACTAGTCACATATGCTAGTAGTTACAAGATGGATACAATGATGTCCTAGATAGGCATGTTACCTCACCAAATAATGAGAGCACCAGTCCACACTCAAATGAATAAGGAGAGGAGGATATCCTTTCCCTCCTCTAATATTATGAATGACACCTTCACCTAGTCCTTAACAAGTCACATTTCCAAGTGACTTGGCCAGGACCCTAAATAAACATTCTACTACAAATAATAGTTAGAGTATATATATATCCAACAATGAAAAACCATTTTTGGGCATTATTGGTAGCTTTTGGGTAGAAACCATCCTGTTAGCTACCTAGATCTATAAAAAAGTGTCTAATTAGAAAACTAACTTGCTATATATTTAGGGGTAAAAACAAAAATAAATGAAAAAGGTAAAGTGAGAAAGGATGCAAAGAGAGGGCAATCCCTCCAATCCCAACTATTCACGTCAACACAAGTTTTCTCTAGTTGCTATGAATATTTATATAGCTATTATATGTACCTTATACATAGTTGAACATCACTTTGTAGCTTGATACATGCACTTTTGTAGCTACTATAGGTACGCTCGTATGCCTATTCTCACCTTTCTACAAAGTATTCAAGATAAATCCTCCTACAACTCTCACCTATTACTTGGCTATTAGCTTTTGGGCATTACATGAAAATTATCAGATAACCTAATGGAAGAATGGAGGAGGATTGGGGTATAAAATGTCATATCTATTTCCTAAAACTACCCTTTAATACCAAGCTATAGAGCCAAAATAAAGCATACAACTTCCCTTTCCATGTGGAAGTGTTGTAGACTAGAATTTATGCCTACATGGACACTCATGATTCATTTTTAGTTTTGGTCATTTTATGAAGATAATTTCACTATGTTGACTAGTGATATCTTAGATTTATTTAGAACATAGGTTCCATGTTTGCTGACTCTACTAATTACTATAGCTAAGCCCACTAGGCATAAAACCTTTAGCACATAAACAACATCTAGACAATTATTAACCAGTTCATGTAGATGAAGGTCACTAAGTAGTAATGCCCTCAACTACCTACTTAAGATATTCCATCCCATCACTTGGATCACTAAAAATTTCAATTTCCACCTTATGGTATGACAAAAATCATTTATCCTCCAAGTCTTAGACTCTTATTCCATGCAGACTATCCTACATCATATGTACATGAGCTATATGCATCAGCAACACCTAAACATTAGTGATATCCCAATCACTTCACAAAGGGTCCACTTCACTAAAATTCCAATTTATATCCTAATTATTGCATTCATTGATGATTCACATGTAAATATTTTCATACCAACACACACGTGACTCCTTAGGCATTAGATCAAGAACATCATTATTAAAAGGTACATCATATCTTTCATCATTGAAACTATATTCATTATTTTAATATATCATGTATGGTATTAATAAATAAAATTTAATTATGACTTTATTCATTCATTTAAATATTATATCACATCACCTATAAACCTACACTTCTATTCTTCATGATGACCTATCTTATCCCGTACTTTCTACTCATTCCACATCACTTGAGGACAGGTGATAGCTCAAGTGAGGGGAGAATGCTATGGGTTAAAAACTCATACACTAAAAGAACCCTTGATATGTCATAATTTACAAATTAAAATCTCACATCCACCATTATTGGTCTAAACCCTATAACTGGTAACTTCACATTTACCATTCATGAACCAAACCCTGCAACATGCAAACCCCACATTTACCATTATGGAACAAATGTATTGTAGGTATATTTCTATAGGTCCAAAGAGTGTGTAGTTGATTATTGGTTGAAGGAACTGATAGATAAGTTAAAATGGGAAGGTTAGTCATGTAAAGAGAGCCTTCAGACCATAGGCACTTATGGGGAGACCAAGCTAGTTGGGATGTCTTTCACAAAGCTAGTTGGACCACCTATTTTGAATGGTTGTAACATTTTTAGAGCCTATTTCCAGGGCATTTATAGGTTATTTTTATGGAAACCAAGCCACTATATGTGGCATCACATTTCCAATTATTGAGACCTTGGTGAGCTAAGCAATTGGGTTACCAAGCATGGGGAAAATTGGAAAGATAGACCCAATGGCCAAGAAGCTAAGCAGTAGTTTTGCTAGGCAAATGAAAGATTGGTATTAAAGAAATAAGGTGTGGAAAAACTTAGTCTACCTATAGAATAGAGAGAGATAAAATCATATATTATCAGGTACATTACCTATGAGGGAAGGTATTCCCTCATTTACACTCTCTAGTTAAAATTTTAAAATTATTTAAGGCATAATAAAGTCATTAATGTTCTAAATTTCTTATGAAATATTTTAAAAATAATGTCCAAAGAATATCAGAAGGGAATTGAAATAACCCTATCTCACCACTACCTAATATGGATCATAAATAGATAATAAGTAGCTTCTATTAGACCTGACCTCACTTGGGAGCAATTTTTGGCCCTAGAAAATATTACACCCTAGTAAGAATTCATTGATGAGAGGAAATCCCCTAAGGAGTAGCCCCAATAAACTATTTAGGAAGATTTTGAGGGCAATAATGCTATTGATCAGCTTATATCCATTGAAGGTCCTGTTGATGTCTTAAAATTGTGCTAGATCTTAATAAACAACAATGGGAAGTTTCAAGCTGTGGGACAATGCAGCTTGAAAACAACCTCCATATTTTAAAGAAGCTGGTCTCTTCTTTTGTATTGGGTGTTGGGGAAAAGGGATAGGAGACTAAACAAAAATGCAAAATGTAGGAATTGAAACCTAACTATGGCAATGCACTTGAGAGTAATCCTAATCCTAACCTATGCACAATGAAACTATTATGTGATTCTATTACATTTAAGAGTAGACAAGTGCATGATCAATGTAAAAGATTGGAATAACAGAAATAGAGGCTCATAACAAGGGAGTCTTTTGCTGAGATATACGAATTTTCAACAAAGGCATAATGTTCAATCTTCTTAATAGAATCTTCCAATCACATAGGAGGTGCAGAAGTCACGTACAGTCATGTAAATCATTAGATTCAAGAAAATGAGACAAAAGCAAATAACATTTCCAATCACTGCACTAGAAAATCTACAATATAGACTAATTTTCAAACAAAATAGATAACATCAACAAAGGCATGGAGCTCAAATTTCCTCAATTCATTCAGCCACATAAGGGGCACAAAAACATGCATGATTACATAAACTTTACAACTCAAGAAAATTGAGACAAGAGCAAATGATATTATTGGCCACAAACTTTAGATAGTCTAAAACTATGTGAATTCCCCCCCCCCCCCCCCCCCCTTTTTTTATATTTTACAATCCTATTTATATAGCCTTGGATGTCTCCTTTGATCACTTTATTTCCCATGCAATCTTCTCCATCCTTCGCTCATAAGGGACAAACAGACGGTGCCTTCAATGTTGTGGGTGGCTCCAAAAATCTACTCGATGAACTGTTTCATCTACTTGAATTAACTCCAGCCACTTTTCCTTCCATTTGGCTTTTGACAACTGATACATAGAACACTCTACTATGTTTTAAATGGGAGAGGACACTTAGTCAATTTTATAAAAATCCCCTTGATCACCTAGAAGGCACTGAAAAATGACACTTGGCACTTTCTACCTAATTCATTGAAGACACGCGGCTCTCTCTACTTTCCTTGGATATGCTGTAGATTTATTCAGGACTCATAATAGGATCTTATAGATGGTGACACTTGGTAGATTCCATGGATTTTGAAGTAACACCCAAGGCCCACCAAAACCTTTATTCAGCAATGAAACTCGAGGATAATCCCTCAGACATTGACACATGGAAATCTCTACTACTCCTGGGAAGATACGTGGCATCTTCTACTTCTTCATCTAAAGGTACGTGGTGCCTTCCACTACCTTTTGGGGATGGGGTAAAAAGGGATTGGAGAGTGACACTTGGCAGCCTTCACTACTCTTAACACTTAAGCAAAATGAAAGGATGCCTTTATGTATTGAACGAAATCGTTGGACCAAAGTCTCTCAGAAGACGACATGTGGTGGCTTGCAATTTTTCTCCAAAAAGGTATTTCAGGGCCTCTACAACTACCACTTGACACTTTCTACCTTCTCTACTACCTTATGTTGAAAGTATTTGAAAGAAGTGCAGATGCTGATATGAGACATGGATGCTGACACGTGGTGCATTCTGCTTAACTGCTACTAGGTATGTGGCACGGTCCATGATTCTTAAAGGTTACAAAAAGGGGATTCAGGGGATGCCAACTATCTACTTTGTCTCCCAAAAAGTGACACTTGGTATTATCTACTTAAACTAATACTTGGGCAAAAATGAGATGAAGGAAATAAGAAGGGGAAAAAGACCTGCTCAGAGGGTGACACTTGGCAACTTCTGTTGCATCTCAACACTTAGGAAAAATAAACCGGCCCTCTGCTTCAAAATTCTGCCACTTCACTCGAAGAACCAAAATTTTAGTGCTCAAATGAAAATAATTTAATATGATGTAGAGTAGGAAATTACTCTACAGTTATTGGTGACCATAAGGGCTTTTGAGCCTACTCAAAAAGAACTTGACTCCTGCTCGATCAAAATTTCAAAATTTACAGCTCCAAAAGAGCTATCTAAAAGATAGACCACTCATAGTCAAATAATCCTTGCTTGTTCTAAAACTCATCAAAAGCCAAATCCAAGCTAATGAGATCCTTGTGCGAGAAGGTTTGCATGACCTGGGCAGTGGCTTTCAACTTGGATTCTAGCAAGAAAATAGGAATTAGAATAGTTTTGACCTCAGAGGTTTGAGAATCATCCTGCAAGCTCTAAAAAATTGTTTGATCCCTTTGCCTAGGTAGCATCAATGGTTGGATTTGGTCCACCATCAGCACCATCCTCACATTCAAAAATGGGGAAGGAAGGCCCAGTTGCACCAGATCTTGAATGTGTTGCCTCATTTTGTTGATGCCTTCTTTGATGACATCGAGACAACTTCTGTAATTATTGGCTATGACATTATGACTAAGCTCTTCATTGACCCATTTCATGGTGGCCATTCTGTCAGGAATCCCCTCAGCTACCAATTTTGCATCCCTTGAGCTATAGAGTTTCTCTAGTAAAAAATGAGAGTTTGCAACTCTTTTGGAGATCGTGGCCAGAGTGCTCTATACCAGATTCTTGACCCTCCCACATATCTACTATGGTTTGAGGAGGAAGGTAAA
This sequence comes from Torreya grandis, assembly GCA_037957365.1. Taxonomy (NCBI): domain Eukaryota; kingdom Viridiplantae; phylum Streptophyta; class Pinopsida; order Cupressales; family Taxaceae; genus Torreya; species Torreya grandis. The sequence goes on along the minus strand of JARHVA010002707.1, from coordinate 2,058,030 downwards.
AACTAGCCTGTGCTAGAGAATCTCTAAAGAGATTCTCTCCCATACTGACTTGTAGAGTTCTTTCACCAGCTACACCATTCTGACACCTCTTGGCCTATTGGCTAGCTCAATTGCTAGTTGTGCAGTCCACTGCTGCTCTGCCTAGAGCTAGGCTTGAAAAGATACACCCTTATTCTATTCTTCCAACAACCTTTACTGTGATTGGGTAACCTATAGTTGGAGTCCTTTAACTCTTCCCTATAATGTTGTGTTTTCCCATCTTAGAGCTATTGCTGCATCCTTGGCAAGCACAAGCTCTACTTTCAAAGAATCATTTTGGGCCTAAATTGCCCATTGAGTCTGGAGGGAAATTGTATCTTGCAACTATTTCTATAGACTAGCTATCTCATTGTCCTTCTAGTTTATTTGTTCAACCAAACTATTATAGTTTGCCTTTTTTATGGCTATGTTAGCCTCCATCTTCTACAGTCTCCTTGATATCCTCAAATAATCTTCTATGAGCATAGAAGTGGATTCGGTCATGAGCTTGACTCTATCTTGAGGCCTGAATAGGGACATGTCAATGGCCACTGCATTCATGGTGTAGTCTTCCAGCCGCATTTGTTCACTCGGCTTGGCAATGTTGGGCGACAAATGGGTCACCACCAGATGCTATTGAATGGGGTCAAATTGTGACCTCAAATGTGGCACCGCCAATGCTTTATTCTCTTTACTCCTCTTCTTCTCCAATCGGGCTTCTCTTGCCTTCCTTACGGCATCAGCCTGCATCTAGAAAGTGGAAGGGGATGCAATATATCCCCTTGTGAAGGGAAATCCTTGCGACATGCCATATTGGAGAGCCATTGGCTAGCTAGGGGTGAGTTGAAGGGGCATTTTTCTGGGAATAGAGGTGGAGAAATAGGGTAATGTTAAGGCTTAAGGCATCAAGGATGAAGTGAATTATGAAATGGGAATGCCAGCAGTGGTGAGAGGTGTCATTTGGCTGGGTGGAGGCATGGATTGAGAGGGAGGAGGGGGAGTAATTCCTACTTGAGGAGAAGTTGTAGTGCTCTACACTGGGTGGTGTGAAGGCTATTCTTCCTCTTCTGGGTCCAATTGGAACTGCACCCTTCTCTTCTTAGGTGTTTCTAATGTTCCCATCATCTCTAAATCTCTTGTATAATAACCTGGTATGAACCTTTCACAAGATAAAAACATGCTTGCTGCAACAAATTCCACTAGGTGCCACAATCACAATGAGCAAGATATTTTCATAGGAATTCTTGGGAGTTTGTAAACTTTAAAATTTGCTAAGGGATATTTATGGGCCTATCAAGTCCTAAATAACATTAAATTAAGGCAACCATTAGCAAATCCTACTCAATCTTCAAGAAATAGTGAGGTGGACACATTATACGGTGCAAGGTACCTTGGAGATTTTGAAAGATTTGGGGAAGCATTTATTGCGGAAAAAAATAAAGAATTAAAGAATTTCTAAGACATCGACTCTACATTTAAAACACTTATTTTAAAGGAAAAGTGGGAAAGAAAAAAATAAAACAAAGCAATGTGGGAATGGAAACTACCTAACTACATTAATTACAAACCCTTATTTTTCTTTGGGATCAAAAACAAACTTTCCCACATCCTCTTTATGACAAGCAAACTTGTGTTTCCATACCAGTGATTGCAATAGATATGTCATTGATGGAATGTTCTCTGTATCAGCCACACAGGTCTGCCTACACTCAAATGAGTCTGAGCAAAATGTGTATTCGAAACCTATGAACTCTTCTTGTCCTTAAATTCCTATCAAATACTAGTTCTTCATGTTATCGGGAGTTATCAAGAAATCATGGGCTATTGGTTCTTCATGCTATGCCTTTTGATATCCATTATATTTCGGCACATCTTCTTCAGATTCTAGCTTTATTTCATCATCATGATCCTTGATGACTTCATCCTCTTACAAGGATGAATTAAAAAGTTTGCATCTCTTCTGCATAGTCATTTGAATCTCAGGGCTTTCTTCTTCATCTGAAACCAGCTCAATGCTTCCTATCTCAATGACTTTGTTGAGGGAGTGTCCATATTCCTCCATATCCTCTTGTAAAGTGAGGAAAAAATCTGAAATGATCTCCTCCTCATCAGAAGTTAAGGAAAAAGCTTGTGGCTTATCCTCTTACTCATCAAAAGGGGAGTCTATGGTGATCTCCTCCTCTTCTATACTAATGTAATCTTCTTTTTTGGCCATGAATTGAGCGTATTCTTTTGCATATTCTTTTGCTTCCTTTAAAATATATTCTTTTTCGAAAAGGGGGAAATAAGAAGGTTGTGATGGAAAATAAGAAGCTTCTTGAGTAAGGGTGGAAGGAATTTGAGGGGAAAGTGAGAGTTTGGGATCGTCTTCCCTTGCTACTATCATAGACTCTGCATTATTGGGGAATTGGTCTTGACGATTTTGACCTTGTTCACGAACAGGGGTGGCATATGTTTGATATGGGATTTGTGGTGGTGGGTATGAAGTTTGGTAGACTTGGTAAGGCTGGTTCTCATGAACACTTAGCCTCTCTTCTAGGAACACAATCAATCCACACACTTCTAACATCTCATATTTAAGTTCTTGCCAATTCGCCCTCTCAATGGGATCCCACTCACTTTTAATCAGGTCTATTGCATCCCTTACTTGAGAGATGATATGACAAGGAATCTCTTGGCCATATCCCCTTCTATTGTCAAGCTCTAACACGTATTTTTTAAATCCTAGCAATGCTTTTTTGAAAGTGAAAATAAGGTTAGGTTCAAAATGGGATGAGACATATTGGGGGGACTAGGCATAAGACTGATGTGGCTCATAACAATATGCATCCTCATTACTCAACATGATTCTAGGAGAAGCTTGTTCTTGATAGAACATATTTGAAGAATAATAAGACTCATAGCTATGAGTTACAGAGTTATACGTACCAAAGGGATTTTTTGATGATACTACTTGATTGGCTGGTGACGCAGAGTCATTGTTGGTGTCGATAAAAGCCTTCAAAGGTAGATTGGCTAAAGAATACACAAAAATTCTTCAAATCCTTGAAAGATTGGTCCCACCGGGCATGTCAAAAACTGTTGATGTCTTAAAATTATGCTAGATCTTAATCAACAATAATGGGAAGTTTCAAGCTGTGGGAGAATGCGGCTTGAAAACAACCTCCAAATTTTAAAGAAGCTGGTCTCTTTTTTTGTATTGGGTGTTGGGGAAAAGGGATATGAGACTAAACAAAAATGCAAAATGCAAGTATTGAAACCTAACTATGGTGATGCACCTAAGAGTAATCCTAATCCTAACCTGAGCATAGTGAAACTATTATGTGATTCTATTACATTTAAGAGTAGACAAGTGCATGATCAATGTAAAAGATTGGAATAACAGAAACAGAGGCTCACAACAAGGGAGTCTTTTGCTGAGATACAAGAATTGTCAACAAAGGCATAGTGTTCAATCTTCTTAATAGAATCTTCCAATCACATAGGAGGCATAGAAGTCACACAAAGTCATGTAAATCTTTAGATTCAAGAAAATGAGACAAAAGCAAATAACATTTCCAATCACTGCACTAGAAAATCTATAGTATAGACTACTTTGCAAACAACACAGATAACATCAACAAAGGCATGGAGCTCAAATTTCCTCAATTCATTCAGCCACATAAGGGGCATAGAAACATGCATGATTACATAAAATTTACAACTCAAGAAAATTGAGACAAGAGCAAATGATATTATTGGCCATAAACTTCAGATAGTCTAAAACTATGAGAATTCCCTCCCCCCCCATTTTTTTTAGATTTTACAATCCTGCTTATATAGCCTTGGATGTCTCCTTTGATCAATTTATTTCCCATTAAATCTTCTCCATCCTTCACTCATAAGGGACAAATAGATGGCACCTTCAATGCTGTGGGTGGCTCCAAAAATCTACTCGATGAACTCTTTCATCTATTCGAATTAACTCTAGCCACTTTTCCCTCCATTTTGCTTTTGGAAACTGATACACAAAACACTCTACTATGTTTTAAATGGGAGTGGACACTTAGTCAATTTTTTAAAAATCCCCTTGATCACCTAGAAGGCACTAGAAAATGACACTTGACACTTTCTGCCTGATTCATTGAAGACACGCGGCTCTCTCTACTTTCTTTGGCTATGCTGTAGATTTATTTAGGACTCATAATAGGCTCTTATGGATAGTGACACCTGGTAGCTTCTATAAATTTTGAAGTAACACCCAAGGCCCACCATAACCTTTATTTAGTAATGAAACTCGAGGATGATCCCTCAGACGTTGACACATGGAAATCTTCGTTGTTCCTGGGAAGATACGTGGCATCTTCTACTTCTTCATCTAAAGGTACGTGGCACCTTCCACTACCTTTTGGGGATGGGGTAAAAAGGGACCAGAGAGTGACACTTGGTAGCCTTTACTACTCTTATCACTTAAGCAAAATGAAAGGATGCCTTTATGTGTTGAATGAAATCATTGGACCAAAGTCTCTTGGATGACGACATGTGGTGGCTTGCAATTTTTCTCCAAAAAGGTATTTCAGGGCCTCCGTAACTACCACTTGGCACTTTATGCCTTCTCTGTTGCCTTATGTTGAAAGTCTTTAAATGAAGTGCAGATGCAAATATGAGACGCAGATGCTGACACATGGTGTGTTCCACTTAACTGCTACTGGGTATATGGCACGGCCCGTGGTTCTCGAAGGTTACAAAAAAGGGACTCGGGGGATACCAACTGTCTACTTTGTCTCCCAAAAAGTGACACTTGGCAGCATCCACTTGAACTAATACTCAGACAAAAATGAGATGAAGGAAACAAGAAGGGGAAAAAGACTTGCTCATAGGGTGACACTTGGCAGCTTCTGCTGCATTTCAACACTTAGGCAAAATGAACCGGCCCTCTGCTTAAAAATTCTGCTGCTTTGCTCAAAGAACCAAAATTGTGGTGATCGACTGAAAATAATTGAATACGATGTAGAGTAGGAAATTACTCTACAGGTCCATCTAAGACTGTTATGAGAAAGAAGAAGAGAAGACTGGTCTTATTCCCTTTTGACATAGAAGAATAAATCTCACAACAACATGTCCTTTCTCCCATTATGTCCTCACCTCAAATTTATTACTCCAAACTATCTCTTGATGGATAAGAATAAGTTCTTATATCAACTGATGCAAAAAAAAACTCCATCAATCACCCCTTTTGTAAGGGAAATAAAAACTAAGGGGAAGAAACCCATGGTGTGAAAAAAAAGAGACCTCCTCTTAGGAGATCTAAAAGGATGAAGAAACAAAATACCACTACATCCTCCTTAACCATAGCTATTACTGATGATGAAGAACCAAGGAAAGAACCCAAGCTTAAAAAAATCCATGATGGATTTGAAATAGAGGAATGAAGGATATTCTAAGGTAGGAGAATAAGAATGGTCACCTCTCCCATCTAGATTCACTGAGGAGGAAATTGATCTCCTCCAAACATTGGATACACAGAGGAGGAATTGAGAGAGGTAGAGTAGCATGCATGAGAAGAAGAATTGGTTAAATAAGAGGTTATGGAAAAATGAAGAGAACAAGAATTTTTTTCTTATGATCAAGAGTTCCAAACATTGGAACAAGTTATGGAGGAAATATACAAACTCAAAAATGAGATAACAAAACTAAATGAAAAATGAGAAACTGAAATGCTTCTAGGAGTAGTAGAGTTTGTAGAATCCTCTAGGGACAAAGAGAAGATAGTAAAAGAACCTACAACATCTAAATCCACCTTGGCCATAGAAGCCCCTAAAATAGAGTATGCTCTATCTTTGGTACCCTTCTGTTAGGGATTTTCTCCTCCATTACCCACTACACTAACACCTACTACATAAGAAGTTATTTATGTGGATTTCTTAACCACCACTCTAGTAGAGACTAATGATCTTTTGATTTTTTTGAAGGAAAACTTTATTAATAATGAAACCTACAACAAAGAATTGATGTAGAGATTTAAGGAATATGTTGAATCAAAATAAAAACATGATGAATTACAAGAAAAAATAGAATTTACTAAAATTAGGATCAGATATCTGAAGGAAAAGATTGGTAAATTATATGAAACTACTGAGCTATCGATGAAGTACAGACCCCATTCTAGGGTATATGCTATATACTTGGAAGAAAAATGGTTAGAATTTAGGTATGATAGGATTTATAATGATCAATACTATATGGTATGTGACCCAAGATATTTATTTAATGAGTATATACATGCTAATCCTAATCTTCAAGCCCAGCTAAGTGAATTCTACATTCACTAATATGTTGTTCCCAATGATATAAAATGGAATCCCAACATATATTTAGGGGATGTCCTCTTAAATGCATTTTATTCATATGTTTTAAATGAAATTGAAAGAAGAAAATAAACTAAAGAATATCAAGAAAAGAAAAAAGAATCCACCCTGATGATCAAGGGTGAATCCAAAGATTTAGATGTTGTAGTGGAAGAATGTATCTCATTTATGAACACAAATGATCCATAGGAATAGGTTGTCAGAAAGTAGGTGGAAGTCTAGACCCACTATTTGAGTCTCATGGAAGAAGATAGAAGGAAAATTTGTATTGCATTCTCTCACATATGGGTAAAAATCTTAAATGCCTTGAAAATAAAGGAACCGTACTCCCCTCAAAACCTTAAGGAAGCCATCTATAGACTATACTTATATATTAAACTTGTTAAGAAGTGGAGAATATAATGGTTGGGATTGATGTTTCAACCCCATATATTCTAGTTCACAATTCCTAACTAGGAAGGAAATGTTCTACTTAGCAAAGAAGTAGAGAAGAAAATATGGGAACACATTGAGACTACTAAAGGTTTTACATCTTGGAAGGGTTAGGCTATCCTGAACCCCTAAAATTTAGAAAATTTTATGGTTTTATAATGCAAACAAGGATTTCTTGAGGTCAAGCAAGAGGATAAGTATGGGGGAGTGATGAGGCCACCAATTACTTACTTTTATAGCCTCATCCATGCTTAGTCTATGTCTTTTCTATGTAAATCCCATAACTATCCATCACTTATGCAAATGAATGAATGAAGTTATTATTTTATATGTAAATTGATGTGTGTGTGTGTGTGTGTGTGTGTGTGTGTGTGTGTGTGTGTGTGTGTGTGTGTGTGTGTGTGTGTGTGTGTGTGTGTGTGTGTGTGTGTGTGTGTGTGTATATGTTATTAATTATTGTTGCTTTTGCTCAATTAAATTATATTAGTGTGACTTTATCTAACAAACATTTGAAAGGTCATGAAAGGTAATAGGATATTTCTAAGCCATAATTACTAAAATATGCCCATAAAAATTATAGGCCTCACCTATAGGTTACTCATAGCCATTGTAGAGTGCTAGTAGCAACTGTAAGCTTCACTTATAGGTCACTTGTAGCCACTATAAAAATACTCATAAAAATTATAGGCTTCACCTAAAAGTTGCCTATAACCATTGTAAAATACCCATAACAACTATAGGCTTCACCTATAGGTTGCTTGTAACCACTACAAAGTGGCCACAACATTTAAAGGTTTCACCTATAGGTTTCCAGTAGCTACTGTAGAGTGCCTACAACCACTATGCAAAATAGAGTCATTATTGAAGAGATATTGTAGACACATCTAACTATCTTAGGGAACCAAATGGATGATTGGGAAGAATCATAATTATTGTATAGATTCCCTACATGCAAGGAGACATTGGATGTGCTACCAAAGATGGGAAAGATAAAGATAATGAGAAAAGACAAAAGGAAATAAAATAGCAAAATAGTATACCTTGTCTCTAACCTAGTCAAACCTAAAACAAGTAACTTTGGTTACTAACCACTTGAAGGTTGACTAAGATAGTTTCTAAGTATTTGTATTTTTCTTAGTTTGGTATTTTTAGTTAAGATTCAATAAAATGCTTTCTATATTTAAAGGTAGAACCTAGATCAAACTATGAGCTAGATAATTTTGAGAAGGTAATAGTAGAAGTTTTTGAACTATAACATTTGTATTCAGAATTGAGTAATGAGAAAGTTGAATTTGCAAAAAGTTTGTGAATTTTCTCAGAGAGGGATTGGAGTTAGTTTTGAATGAGGAAGGGTCCCCTCAGAATGAGCCGCTATGAAGATCCTGACCCTCTTTAATTATTAATATATTATGTAAGTTCATTTTAATGTTAAGTTTGATTATATAAGTGTGATGCATGTATGGTACATAAGTGTGGAATAGTTATGTAACTATATCACAATAGTTTCATAATATATTTGTCTAGTAAATTCATCATAAATTCATTGTACTAAAACTAGAAAAACAAGTTGATTTCTAAATTAGTAATGCATATATAGTGTTGACACTCTTAAAAAGTTTACGCACCCTAGGTTGATAATTAATGTTTAATCAGACTAGTGAATCTGGTAATCACTAGGTAATTAGTTTGCATAATACTTGTATTGAGGAAACCATGGTTAATAACACTAGCAAGGGAAGAAAAGTAAAGCCACATATTGTGGTAGTCCATCCACTTCCTCTAATTGGAGGAGTGGATTGGTCCAATATTATATGGCCTTCCCTACCATATTTACTGACCAAACTAGCTCAAAGGAAAAAGAAAGAAGAGAAAGAAGAGCCAGAGTAGGAAGTTGTTGCCACAACCTCTAATACACCTAGAAATATCCCATTTTGGGCCATGAAATTAAGGTAACAAGCTCAAAAAATGCCCAATTACAAGATAATTGAAATGCCTTCTATGACTACCATTTTAATCCTCTCATTGGCTCCATCTAGATATTTAAGAAGATAAATCTTGAAGATGACCAAGGATCTAGTATCATCCTTGAAGAGTGACAACCAATGTTCTCTTTCATAAAGAGGAAAAATAGGTAGCTAAGAGAATCTAATTTCAAATAAAATCTCTTGGACCTGGCTTAAGCACATAAGGATGTGGTGGTAGTTAATTATGAAGGGATGGAATTGGCTCATCAAGATCTTAAAGAAGAAGTGCAAGAAACTATAGGCACAAATTGATCAGCTAAAGGAATGATCAAATACTATGCATGTCCCTACAAGTATAGAGGCTAAGGTGAGAGAGGCCACTTCAAAATGCTACCACTCCTTAGAGGCTCTAGAATTCATGAAGGTTGAGATGGAACCTCAAATAAGCTTGGCCAATCAAATTTTTATCTCTTTGCTTTAGGATAACACAAAGCTTAAAATGTTAGTTTCCTATATAGGCAACTCACTATACAGATACCTTAACTTGATGAGTACATTTGAGGCATCTAATGCCTCAAATTTAGTAGTCATTAGATATGAAGAGGTCAATGAATGGTTAAAGGTAGATGTGGCCATGAATCTGAATTATCAGTCACTTGAAGCTTAGGTCCTTCAAATTTTGAATGATTTAAACTTATCCAAGGTAAAATATTCTATAGGGAGGCTAATCAGTAGAATCAATTTTGATAACATTATTTAGGAGGTGACTGATAATTTCAAAGGGAGCATTCAGGGTTTGAAAGTGGACAATATTGAAGTAGAGCTAAGTAAAGAAATAAGGAAGGTGAATAAAGTGGTAATATTTAGAAGTAAATTCCAACTTACTAAAGTTGAACATGCAAAGATTCTTAGGCAAACCAAGAGACTCCACCAACCTTCATTACTTAACTTAGACATTATTTAGTAGCAACATGATGTGGTATAAATATTTAAAAGGGCATTAAAGAAAATAAGAAAAAGGTTTCTACTAGTGGGACCACTCATTTATCTTTTACTCTAAATAAAACACATGTAACACTCTAGCTAATGCAGCCTTAGTTCAGCATAGGCCTTAGTTTTGTAGTAGTCATTGTAATAATTGACTCATTATTTTATACATGCATGTATTACATTATATTATAAAGTCAATTCATCTTATTTATAGCTCCCATTCAATTTTAGACTACAGTTGGAATTACATGTTCCAATCACCCCATGTAAACATCATGTAAAGACTTGGAGGATGAGGCAACCCCTCCCCAAGATCTATAAATACTATGGTATCACCCTTAAACAAGGGGTCAAAACTTTTGAAATACAAAAGTAGAGAAGTGTTGACAAGAAAATTATTTTGGGTATTTGTTTCCCGTATGGTATTTTTAATTATTATTTTTAATGGATTTTGTTTCTATTAATCTTTATTATGCTCAACACTATGAGTAGATTCTTGATTTTATTAATTAATATATGAATCTTGGATGTGAAATAGCTATCAGTGGTTAATAAATTATTGATTGACAAAGTTAAGTTGTATTGAAATATATTTTTGAATGTGTATTTATGATTTCTTGGTGTAGCCTTCTAACTGTGTGCCATAGCTACCTTAGATAATCCAATGTTCTGAGTCATAATATCTAGATTAAGAGTGTAAAAAAGCTACCCTAATAGGGGCAAAATTTATCTAGGGCCATTAGACTCCCTATGCCTTTGTTACTTAGATATTGTAGTTGTATCTATTTGCAAGTGTGTACTCACAACTAGTAATAGGTACTAGTTTTGAGAAAACATAGGTCCATTCAGAAACCATCCATAGAAGTGATTATTTCAACAATCACCAATATTTATTTTCTACCTTGACTTACCCTCCTTTTGTGTTTTTTATAATTATTTACCCACCTTATATTAGAATCTAGTCACCCATCCAACTCACCAAGGAGACCACCTTCTTTTAAGAACCACACCTCCATCCAAATACCTTGTCAATAACCTATATACTTTTTCGCTATTATATCAATAAGTTGAAAAAACCACATACATGTAAGTCATTCCTTAGAGTGGAATTTACCTCCATTGAGATCCTAAAATGTAAGAGATTACCTCATCAACTATGGTGCCCATAAAACCTGTATCAACATATCTAACCATCCAAGGTCTAAAACATCACATTTATCTTGATAAAGGTCTAATCTAATTTCCTCTAGATCGAACATATCAGGGCTATCCTTAACTAACATCTCATCTTGAAGTGGACCAACCTCTAGTTCCTAGTTTTTATCTTATTCTTCATCTATGTAAAATAGACCTTCAGTAGTCTATTCAAGGTTTGCCTTATGTTTAATTTGAGGATTGTCCCCTTAGAACAAATTTTAACATTAAGCTACTCCATTTCACTTAAGAAATCTAATCATAGATTCTACCATTGATCTTCTAAATCACTTGAGCTGCCTTTGATCTCCATAATAGGTTCATGAAGGCTATCCTATTGCTTCCCATCAAGATCCTACAACTTGAAAGTTGAAACATGCTCCTCCATATGAAGTGAGAAACCTATCATGATTTCCTCATTATAGACACTTGCATTATCCTCTTTTAGCTTACTCAAGACTACAATATCCTCCTCTATATTTTGTAAAATAGGCTCTTTCTCCAAGAAGGAGATGGTGGGAGGGTGAATAAGTTCACCCTACTTGTAGCTTAGGAGAGTGTATTTATATCTAGGGACTTTATAGGATATCCTTAGTGGATCTTGAGGAATTTACTCAACTAACACCTCTTCCTTCTTCTTTATTCCCTTCTTAATTAATTTCTATGATGAAAATGAGTAGGGAATATACACCTTTTCTTCATTTTATATGTTTATAGGATAGGGTGGTCTCACAAGTAAGGGCTTGACATAGATAAGGTTGAATGTGTTAGAGAAGATACAAAATGAGATGCCTTCATGCTCTTGAGTAAGAATTGGCATAAGGATAGGAGAGGGAAAATTTATTGACTCAAGTTTGAAATACTCTTTCTCCCACTGCTCAAACACTTTTTCAATGGATAATAACCACAGTTTCAATTCTTTCTTCTCAACCTGTGGATAGTCAGCTTCCTCAATTAATGACCACATATTATAAAATGCTTATAAGAAGGTCCTTATCCTCTCCAGGGTAAGAACTGGGAATTCTTTCCCAAACTTAACCATCTCATTAATTTTCATGATTATTATGCCTTGGTCTAGTATTGAATCTTCAATTTTTGACAAGAACAAACTAAGGATATGATTAGGAATTATTGAAGGATAAGATTGAGTATCTTAGAGGGGAGAGGACACATAATACTAATCCAAATGAGATTATTGATCTTCATAAGATACCAACACACTGTCTGCATTCTAGATCATGCTTATCATCATTACTGTATCCTCATTTTCACAAGCTGACCATCTTCACCCTTAAAAATTGACCATATTTTCTTGACCAAATAAATATCACTCCTTGCCTCTTATAGAACATAGATAGGGATGGCATAAGAAACATTTAAACCCCTACCAATCTCCCTTATTAAGTCAATCTAAATTGATAATGCTTGCTTAACTCTTGATAAGGATATAAAATGATAAACTTGGTCTTAACAAAGGGAATTAGAGTACTAATTTTAATGCAAAGGATGTTGAAATTGGTCATATGTAAGGGTGAGAGGAGGACAAATGCAATGATATGTTTGATAGGTTGTTTGAGGCCCACTTAAGGGGAACACATAAACATTATTTTCTTGATAAGTATGATGTTGAGGTAGAGAATAAGCATACTAATCAAAAGATGGTTGATTGTACATACCAAATTATGATGATTAGGCACTTAGTTAGGTTTCTTAACCATCTTATGGATGTTCATAGTTGACATTGATGCTTTAACACTTACTTCCAAAAGCTGATTGGATGAAGAGGACACCAAAATTTTTCACTAGTGAACAATGTAGTAAGTCCCACTAGGCATGCCAAAAAATGTTTTGACATATAATTTCACCCTTGTGGAAGAGTTATTTAGGATCCCCCACTCTCAGTCATAATATGGGAACAACCCTAGGCTATGGATCACCTATGATAGGTCTAAAACTCTAGAAAAGGCTAACATAATCTTGATAGATTACCTAAACTAATTTTAATTACTAGGAAAAGGTCTATAAATTGTAAATATGTATCCCAAGAAATATAAAAAGGTGATGTACCAAAGATAAATGGATACTTACATAAGCTTAAAACCACACTAGATCAAAATTAGATAACTATAACTCACACAACCTCACAATCTCATTATTTACACAAGTATTTCATAGAAGAGGTTTAGGTAGAACACTAATCTAGACCTAAAATAGCTTGAAAGAATCTTAAAAGAGGCAAGTAGAAGGATGATGGACTAGGAAGAATCTCTTTCATGAATCCATCATGAGTAAGCATATAAACACTAATTAAAGCTAAGAGATAGGCAAAGAGTTAATCTTATTACTTCAAGAAGTATTTCCTATAATATTTTGATAGGGTTTAGCCTAGTCAAACAAACACCCTTTTTCAAGAGTCTCAATGGGTATCCTTGTCTCCTAGAAAGATGAAAATTCTAAAATTTGGGAACCCTTTATAATGGATAAGAGAATGGGATATATATGAGAAGGGAGAGAGAGAAGGGGGATCAATCCATCTAAAAATAATAAATGAGATACTACCTTTCAAGGGATGCTCCACCATCTTTTGGTCCAATAAGAATAATCCACCATCAACAAGTTCACTTACATTAGCTCCAATAGTCTTCAAGCCTTTTCATTGGCTAAGAAAAATTCACTAGAAGATAAGAATTAGTTTTGCATGGTGAGTCATGATCCTAATAAAAAAGGAAAATCCCTAAAGGCTTTAAATAAGAATTGAATGCTCCACCATTTATCTAACCACTAGATCTCTTTTCTTTGATCTTCTCCACCACCCTTTACTTGTCTTCATTATGAGGACAAAATCCTCATATCTTGAATTTGATAGAGCTATGCTAAGTCTACTTTGAGTTGTAGTTTTTTGAATGATATGGCCATGTCGAAGGATGAGAAGCCTCTTAATAATTTCAAATATCTACCCTCATTTTGAGATTTAAACCCAAGTCTACTATAGATAAAAACCAATCCATTTATTGGTTTTCCTATAGTTTTAAAATAGCAAAATAAATCTTGCTAGGTATTTGATGTCACTTAGACAAAAAGTTTCCACCCTTTTATATACATTAGGTCTAAGAGACCTATTATGCTTCCACAAAGATATAATAGAAATGTTTAGTTTTGATGTATCCATTTTGGTTTAACTTAGATCCTATTTGAGCTCAGTTCCTATCATTTTCTTTACCCAAGTCAAAAACTACTTCATCAACCCTCATCAAAAATCCCTTGGGCTCACCTTTACTCATTGGTTATCAAATATTGACTCAAGGCTATTGAAAATTTGACCTTTCTTTCACCATTAATCTCCCTCAATATGAATGAACCTGAGCCATTCAGTCTACTTTTTGCTTGATCTTAGGATCCTTTGACTTTTTGAACTAGCTCATGCCATTAGATTTTGATGGCATGATTGAAAACATGCTATTAGATCTTAGGACCCATTAGCTCAAGCTCATTCTCACTCCATTAGATCTACTTGGTCCAATCAAACATGAGCCATAGATCTTTTGCTCGAGCTAACATGCTTTTGACACTTGTTAGATATGTATTCATTTTTAGGATCCATTGACCTTTTGACTTCAAGATTACCACTGATCCTAAATCCAAGATTAAACATATTCCATTAGATCTTGGGACACACTGAAACTATCCTATTTATCGCTTTCCATTAGATCTTGGGTATGATTAAATTGTAACCAATAGATTTTAGACCATTTGAATCAAATGACTATTTCATAAGGCCTAAATATTGAAGTCTATGCACCCATCTTTGATGTCTGTGTACCCATATTTGAAATTTGTATGCCCATCTTAGATATCCTTTGAAATTTTGAACTCCAATGGTTATTTCCTAAGGATTTAACTTGACACTCACGTGAACATCTCATTTTACAAGTTCAACTTTAAATGCTTGTAACTTGAGATAGAAAACTCATAAAGTTAAAAAATTTATAGAGAATGTTCAAGGCATGAATAACATCATGTCCATGTAAACTTTTGGCCTAAGAGGCTTTCTAAGTGAATATATCAAATGTTTAACCAAATTTCTCTATTCATTTGTGCATGATGTGTTGTGATGGTCTGACTCACCTAGACTTGTGCTATAAGATTTTTCTTGATATTTAGAAGCTCTGATGATTTTTGAGGCATATGAAAACCTACCCATTACCTTGAGTTTCTTAGACACCATGAACTTTATTTCAAACCTATTCCTCAAATATTAACAAATTACACTTTAAGTTAATTTAAAGTGTTTCAAAAGATTTAGAATTTTCATGTGATATTTGGACCACTCATTCCATCCATAACTTTGCTCAAGTCATTTGATCATTTGGTCAATCAAGAAACCTACTCAGATGATTCATCTAGGTATAATATTTATATGTAGGCCAAAATTGGCCAACAATAATTATGATTTAATTTCTAATTTGGAAAAAATATTCTCCCACATTTCATTCTTCGACTTGGTCAAGAACTCTCTTGATCATCGATCAACCTTACTCGATACCATAGGACTAGGACATTTATATTGTGTCACCCTTCCTCCTCAAGATCATATTAACCACACTAATTTGGATATGATCTTACTTGGTTATGAATCACAAGATGCTGGTTACTTCTTCAATTTATGAATCCTTCCCCCTAAATCTAAAATGGAAAGAAGGGGATATCCACCCTTATTTTTACAATTATGGATCTAAAACAACTATATGAAGAGATCCATGGTTTATTATGGAGAAGCTATCAACATCATCCCCTTTTATTTATAAAAACTTGGCTATGGGGAAGTTAATTATTCTATGATGCTCAACACTCTAAAAGGATATAATAGTCTCAAATCCACTTTCATAGGAATATCATATTTTCAACACCCTAAGTCCTATGATGATATTAATGGATTTATACATCATATACAAGGAAATTATTATAAAATAATCTTGGGAAGGCCCTAGATACACTGAATGAAAGTTATTCCTTCCACCTTGATATAGAAAATCTAATTATTACACTTGGAAAAGGTTTTCATAGCCTGAGGGGACCCTAAACCCTTTGATATGTTACAAAATACCATGTATAAATAACCTAGGTTACACATTATTATAACTTACCAATAAATAGGGTCACAAAGCCCCCACAATTAGTTAACATTATTGGATCATCAAAATCCAAAGTAACTATCCTAAATAAAGGGATAAAAATACCCCAAACCTTATTAAAGGATAAACCATAGTAAAAAGACATTAATAAATAAAAATACCACTAACTTAGAACCAATTATCAGTGTGGTATTTTTTACTATGTCTACAAATGAAATCATCAGTCTCCTAGATAAGGACATTCCCATGATCCTCCTATTTGATCTACAAGGGGTAGGGACCTATAACCTCCTTAAACCTTGAGACTAGTCACCCTAAGAGGGGTTAGATAACCTAATATAGCTTTTCATGGTATAAGTGTTTAAGAGAGAATAAATTCCACTCCATAATAACCATCTCAATGGTTATCACTATGCCCAGCCAAAATCCAACCATATAAGAACAAGTCATAACTCACATCTCACCCTTGTTACTTTTGAGCCACTTTAGAGTAAGTTTATATACGATACTATGATAGGTGCATATTGATTAACTAGGGTGATTTATTCATTAGGCTTATTTCCTCTATATATTTTAGCTATTTTCCTCTAATTTGCACCTAATCTTATTTCTAGTCATATACAAATTCTATTGATAGGTAGTAAAATTGCTCCTCCTCCTCAAGCTATCCCGATGCTCAAGGAGAAAATTTTCACCATGATTGTTAGCAAAAAAAATCAAAATCAAGACTCATAATTACCCATATATTTTTAATAAATAACCTTGGTATCCCATCACAAAGGAAGAGAATCCCAAAAAATCACTCATTGGGTTCCTACAAGCCTTCCCACACATAAGGACAAGGCAAACAATACTACCCATGTCATACCCATAATATTAAAATATGAATAGCTATGATTAGGTACATCCTCCACTAAGGTAAGATATAAATTACATTGGAATACTTCCTAAAACTAAATGAAAACCTAACTATGATGGCCTACTTCTAACCCTGAAGAAAAAGCCAAACAATCATTCTTTCAAGTTTTTAGAAGTTCTTACCTACCTTATCTTGAAACCTAGAAAATAACACTTTGAGTTCCCCTAATTTATTCATTTCCTTCATCCATAACATGATACTAAGCCACCCACACCTCCACAATCCTTTCTATTTGCCCCACATAGGATACAAACTCCTTATCTTCTTGAGATTCAAAACTAGGGACCCTAACTGGGATTACTTGACATTTTTTGGTATTCATATGGTCAAAATTTTGGAGGACCACAAAACCTTATGAAATGATTGCCCACCTATTATGCATGATTAGTGGGTCCTCCACTACAATGGAGCCATGTGATATCTAGATGCTTGGGTAAGATTCATTCTCATTTATCCCAAAGGGTGCATCATACATTTTGGATTTATATTAGAATTCAAGTGTAAAAATAATGTAGTTGAGAAAAAGACACTATTTCTCAGTATACTTGTTGTGAAATGCCTAGGTGTTCAAAATTTAAGGATCTAAAGAGATTTATAACTAGTTATAAACTAAGTATTTAAAGTATATTAGACAAAATATGAGTAGATTCAACTATACAAGATTTTGGTTCATGAGGTATCTAAGGAATTTGATTTCATTTCTAGAGAATTAGTCCCTAGGGAAAATAAACAACTTGTCAACTCTATGGCTGCATCATCTTCACATTTCATTCATCACCATGAGATACTAGAATTTGACTTCCTAATCTTAGTTAGAATAAAACCTCTTATTATTAATAATCCTAATGATCAATTCATCATCCATGTTTTAAGAGACTAATACCCCTTTGTTCTTGATGAAGATGATAATGATGAGGGCATCCTTAGATTCTTATGAGCCTACAATGGCCTCCCCTTGTTCCACTATAAGATGGGATTACTACTTACCTACTACCCTAAATTGGCATTCAAGACTAAGTTATATGATTCTTACTACCACATAGAGGATTACCTCTCTTTTTGTGATGACCACTATGTATTTAACACCAAAAGTGAAGACCCTAATATTCCCCCAACTCCTAACATATTTGATTAGGGGAACACTTCATTAAATAATCTATAAACATAAATATCAAAATGAAATAAAATCCTAGACTCCTCAAGATGGGGTCTTCACTCTATGAATAGGAGGTAGAAGACCATAATCAACTCCCCATGAAACTTGTGAAATATTTCACTTTCTCCTACACTAACATGATAGGTATGAACCTTGAGATAGTCATTCAAAACATAGTCACAACACCTGATGTAAATCCTACCAAGTAGAAGCTCAAGCCCATCAAACCTAAGGTCACCATAAAGGTAAAGGAGGAGGTCATCAATCTCCTTAAATTGAGATTTATAAAGCCTATTAATTAATCTCAATATATGTCCAACATCATCCTCATTTTCAAAAAAAATGGTAGAATCAAAATATGCATATACTTTTGAGACATTAACAAGTAATTTCCAAAGGATGGCCTCCCCCTCCCATCCATTAACATCATTATTAATTATATCATTGACTATGATCTAATATCACTCATGGATGAATTTTTAAGATATAATCAGATTTACATTTTTGATGAAGACCAAATCAAGGCTTTATTCACTACACATTTTGGGACCTTTTGTTATGTTATAATCCCCTTCTATCTAAAAAATGTATGGGAAATATATCAAAGGATTACTCATATCTTCCATGACCTCATCAAAAAACTAGTATAGGTCTAGGTGGATGAAATTCTTATAAAATCAAGGTAATGTGAATACCACTTAAGTGTGTTACACATCATCCTCACACATCTGATCAAATACATAATTACTCTTAATCCATAAAAATGCATGTTTGGAGTCACCAATGGAAAACTCATAGGGTATATCATATCCCAATGTGGGATCAATATTTACCCCACTAATATTTGAAAAAAAATAGAAATGAACCTCCCATAAATAAATTAGGTATCAAGATATTTTTAATAAAGCTAAGAGCTATTTTATGATTCATCCCTAACCTTTCCTATGCCTTTCATCCCATCAAAAAATTGATAAAAAAGATAAGCAACCTAACTTGGACAAGTGATTATCAATGAGAATTTGAGGTAGTAAAATGATTTCTTATGTATCCTCCTACACTCATGGAACCTAAGATAGATAATACTTTGATACTTTATATAAGAGAAACCTAAGTGTCCCTCACATGTATGTTGGATCCAAAAGATGACACTGCTAAAGAATGCATAGTCTATTTGATCAACCAAACCTTTATTGATTATGAGACATGATAGACTCAAGTAGAAAATGAATGCCTAGAAATAGTTGTTGAAACCAAATGGCTTAGATACTATATGATAAATTAAGAAATGAACGTTATCATGAGATCTCAAGCCCTACAAACTTTCCTAACCTAGATATCTCTTTCTAGAAAGATCAGTTGCTTCATTACACTCCTGAGTGAGTTCAAGTTAACTTATGTCAACCAAAATTCCATTAAAGGATAGATCATCTCTAATTAGTTGGATTATTTAACCTTTATAGATAACAACCTCATCAACATTGATTTCCTTGATAAGCTAAAATGCTATATAGAAAAACCTAATATTAGTTATTCTCCTTGGTATGTAGGCATCATAAATTACATGGTTGACCATACTTATTCTAAAGGTGCCAATTCATAACAAAAAATATGTCTTCATGTCATCTGATCCAAGTATGATATCTTAGACATGATACTTTATCATAAGGCCTTTAATGACATGTTACTCCAATGTGCTAACCAAGAAGAGTTAGAAAAAATCCCCTTTCATTATCACAATGGCATATGTGGTGGTCACTTTGGTGGATATGTGACTACTCAAAAAATTCATAAGATGGGATAATTTTGGCCTGCCCAGGACCATGACACTATACACTATGTGTGTAAGTGTGGAAAGTGTTAGCATTTTTCACATGAGATACACATTCTAGCTAGGTCATTACAACCCACTGTTAACCCATGGCGTTTTTATACTTGGGTTAAAAATTTGGTTGGTAAAATTTCCCCTTCTTATTCAGTGGTCACCACTTCATTATCATGGCAACCAAATATTTCCCTACATGTGTAGAAGTGATGACTTTTAAAACTATCAATAGATCAATCATTGCAAAGTTCATCTTGAATCAAACATTTATTGATTTAAGGTCCTCAAGGTCATTGTAATTAACAACAAACCCCCCTTAAATAACCCTAAATTTCATAAGTTATGCTATAAATTCACCATATAACACCACTTGGCCTATCTATATTATCCACAATCTAATGGCCAAGCTAAAACTACCCACAAAATATGAAAATTGATTCCATTCAAAACTATTAGAAATTCTAAATGAGATTGACATCTATAGCTTTATACAACACTATGGGAATATAGGAAAACCATCATAGTAACTACAAAGGAAATCTCATATTCACTCATGTTTAGTTTTGAATCTATTCTACCCTTAGAGGTATAAATACCTAGTCTTCATGTCTCCCTTTGAAGGCATGTCTAGTTGAATTAGAAATCTTAGATGTACATGAATCATTATTATAAACAATCATGCTAATTATGCCAATCAAATGATTAGACAATATAAAAAAAATGTTCATAATCACCCTATCCATGTAGGGGATCTTGTCCTTAGATTTGACAGTCAAATCAACAAAAATAAAGGAGAGAGTCATAAATTTAGACCCAACTAGTTAGGTCCCTACTTAGTGATTAAATATTTCAATAACAGAACCTATCAGATATGTAATCTATAAGGAAAAGAGTTTGGTGAGTCTATGAAATCTTTGCATCTAATTTTTTTCTATATCTAACTCTTATATATCACCCTATTCTCACCTACATTACATTTTCATATGTTACATGTCCAACACCATAGTATAGGTGTTATTTCATTATTGTTTAGTTGGTTAATTTATAAAATATATAAACCTTAAAAATTCATAATATCACATTACCTCATTCTCACATTACCCTGTCACCCTATAGTAGACATTTTCAAAATTAACATGTCACATTGGTCTTTGTCTTAGTTATTATGAGTAGACTACACCTCTTTCCATACATCATCTTGCATAACTTAGAATAATGCTAGGCTGTAGTGGAGTCTAGAATATTTTCCATGATAGAGTCCCCATTTATGGTGCCTTTGACAAAAAAACATTAGCATACCTAAAATAAGGTAGATTTATCCACCCATATTAGTCCTTAGTGGTGATCCCTTGCATCTTACTAGTTTCATGGGGAAAAGGTTTTTGGTTAAAGGTATTAAAAATAGAAAAGTAGATGCTTTTATGAAAATGAAAATCTTATGGTAAATACAAAATTCAAAATTATACATCTTTCACCCTTTGTCAGCATTCAGTGTCAATCCCTATCATATTAATAGTTGAATGGGGTTGGTGTTGGGGAGAGATGCCCATTAATCACTTATATATAGCCTTTGGTGATGAGCCCATGTGTCTTCTTGGTCACATGATACTAGGTGTAGTGGGTCATAAAGATAAGTAAAATATAAATGTAAAAGCAATGTCAAATCAAAAAAAGTGTCTAATGAAAAAGTTATTCAAAACGTTTGCCTACATGTCTATGTTTAAAGAAGGTAACCTTCCCCATTAATTGGTTTTATCAGGGGTAGTTCTCTTTAGATGAATATAATAAAGTTATTGTCTTATAATTTTATCAAGAAGTACATATTCCCCTTTGATCATAAGGATTAGGTCATCTTCCATTTTCCCATGAGATTTTAATTTATGATTTTCATTATTTATCATCTCACATTTATCATGTTTCCCCCTTCATTCCTTATTTCAAACTAGAATTTACATGTTGTGTGAGAAAAGTAATTAATTAGTCACATTTAAAAACTATTATCAAAATTATAGGTTGCATATAATACATTCATTACATTACATAATCTATATACATTTGGTTTCCACATAAAAACTTATCATATCAACATATCAAAAACAAAAAGATACACATACACATACACCATCACATGTCTAGTCATTTAAAGTGTATGATATGAAAACCTAAAATGAAAATGAGGGTCACATAGCATAATGATAAAAAATTAATGAGAGATATGCCAAAGACACACACACACACACACACACACACACACACACACACACACACACACACACACACACACACACACACACACACACACACACACACACACACACACACACACACACACACACACACACACACACACACACACACACACACACACACACACACACACACACACACACATGTAAAATAATCAATTTTATATAATAAAATTTTCTAATACTAACACCTCCATGGAGGGAAAATATGCCTCAAGGAATCTAATAAATAACCATGTGAAATGGTATATAAACAACATCTAATGATAAGTATAAGGAGCCTATCTTCCTCATCTAGGAAGTGGTTGATGTGGAATAATGTCTAGGGATGTGGTTATGGAAACATATCCTAATCATGCCTCCCTCTAATTATAATTTTCTCTCTAGGTTGATGACTAGGAGGATGACACGTGATTGAACCTTCCTCTGATACCATCCTTCCTATCTTATGGTTGGAGGTTTTGATGCCTCCTCCACACACAATGGTATCCACCAATGAAGCTAATATCCTCACCCTAGATAATAGAGTGTTGTTATCTACCCTTAATACCATTTCCATCATTAAATCATGGTATGCTAGGGAAAAGACATCCATATGGTGCCTGATCCCTATAAGAAACCCAAGGGTTACCAATAGTTGGTCTCATGTCTGTAAATTATCAATTAAAATAAATTTATCAAGGTATCCCTAATAATCTACATCCATTTTACCACAATATCTACAATCATAGATTACATAAGATAAATCAAATATAAATGATGTAAGAAAAATCAAATACATGTAAAATCAGTGAAGTAACTATAAGGGAATCAAAATGTGAGATGAAATCATGAATAAACAAAATAAATATTTTTCCTAGATCTCCCTCATACCACTTGATATTATATTCATCATATATGGTATCCTCCTCATATATATCAATGTCCTCCTCCAACTCAACATGTATAGGGGCATCACCCTATCCATCTCTTGAATTATACTACTACTACTATATAGGGGCTTGTGGTAGTGGTGGAGGGGATGGTGGTATGCCTATCTATTAGTATTATCTAACTCAAACCCATCCTCCTCCTCCTTTTGATGCTTGTCAGATTAGTCAGGTGAGAGGTACCCTTCTCATGAGTAGGTGTCATGTTAGTCTACCTAATATCATGGCCCTCTCCTCATGGATCCCCTTGTACATGACTCTAGAGATAGTGAGGTTTCCTACATAAGGCATACTAAACTATTGGGGCACCTAATCTAGGAGGTGTACCTTAATTTTTATTATCCTATCTCAAACTTGAGTAACCCTAGTGATTGTCACAAGATAGACCCCCTCATTATCCCATTACCAAAACATGTTACGTTAGGGGAGGGAAATCAAATCTAATGATATTAACATCTCCATAGATTAGGGAAAAGCACACAAAGGTTCATTCCACTCTATTTTATATCCTTAATGTCTTTTGGTGCCCCAAACAACATCCCCTTTGATAAGGGATCATCCTATCATAGACCCAACACATGATCATAGTTAGGTGGCTAATATAAATGGATATTAGGTAAGCCACATAGTAAAAGTCTATATGGGTCTATGATAACATCTCTTGGATCTATGTGTATCATGCCCCTCTCTCTTTGAGACATTACATGATTGATGATCAACTATACAAGAGCCTATATATGCCCTTGTCTCTAAATAATTAGGAGTCAAAGATTCTAATAATGGCCTTCCTTAGATTGGGGATTGATAATCCTTCAACCCAATAAATTCTCACTCTACAATTCATACCCAAATTGGGTACATTAGAGTCTTTAAAATGATCTACCTAGCCACAAGACTCACGATGGCTATCAACATCCTAAATAGACACTAATCTACTAGTTATGGGAAGACCAATGATCTAATATGTATCTACAAGAGTGATTATCCAATCTCATAGGGATTTGGATAACATGAGGGTGTTTTATTAAGGATCCTTATATTTCAAAAGGTTGAAAAATATACAACTAGAGGTAGTGGTTATCCCTACTTGTGCTATATGAAGTATCCCCACTCAATCAAGTAGAGCCAACTCATCAACTATCAGAAGTGATAGGAATTAAGGGAGTCATTCCTACTTCTAGGATATAATCCATAAAATTTAAGCCCCATAAAATAAATAAAAAGAGCCTAAGTTATAAAAAAACCAAATCTACCTTCTAAAAAAATCAAATTCTATGCACTTTTCTAATACAAAAATTACCCTGGTTTGTAGGTGATAATTATAAAACCAACCTACAATGGTTAGGAAAATACCATGTGGTGGTAATGAAACTACCCTAGGTATTTCCATAACTAACCTAAGCTGATGACATCATAAATAAACTATGGTAGTTATGCTACCACCCTGATGATTACATAACCACCACCCTACAAAAGGTGATAGTTCTGTAATGTGAGTAGTAGTTCTATCTACCACTCATATTTCCCTTAAAACCTCCCAAAATATAATAAAATCCACTCAAAACCAATAAAAATTCACAAATAAATAAACTACCCCCAAAACAATTACCACAAATATAAACTTTCCATAGTTCATTGAATTTTAACTAAGTTTGGATCAAAATTTTAAATTTGGGTTAAAAATGAGAAAATTAACAAAACCATTCTGATCATACCTGATAGCTCTTATCATTGGTATGCTCACCATAACCTAATAATTATTATTCCATTAACTACTTATATATTCAAAAGAGTCACCGAGAATCCATATCTCTAAATCTCTCTCAAGGCAAATGGCACAAATGAATTGTTTTTGGCAAGTTTTTGAATATAGGCTCCAAACTAGCCATTTTAATTCAAATTTTTTCTAATTTAATCATGTTATTTTGTTTAAATTATTATTATATAATTATAATTAATTTTTATAATACCTCATGAATAAAATTTATACAACTAAACTTTTAATAAATTTCTCTATTCTTTGTAGCAAGTTTTATGGTTTTGTTGGCACACATGATTGGGCACCAGGTTCAATCCCCTAATGGGATGGTCCAGGTAGTATGATTTTACACACACATATGAAATTATTATTTAAATGTTTTTATTTAATAGTAATTTTTTTGATTTTATTTAAAATTTCACTTAAATCTTGTCTTTTATCTACATGTTGCATGGAGTCTTGATTGGCTTCACTTCACTATTTGGGTAAGTAAGGTAAGTATTCCTAACCTCTTATTTCCTTTTTTCACTTTTTTTTTGGGAATAAACCTTGATAAATAATTATAAGGGACAATTTTTATGGGTAAATATTTATGCACCAAAAAATTACATGGTGTGAAACTTTTGATACAAATCTTATGATGATATAATGACCTATTATTTTGTGTTCCATAGGGAACTCTCTATCTCTTTCCCCTTGTATACCTTTCTATTGCTCCCTTGACCCCTTTTGGTCCAATTAGTTTTGAATTTCCTATTATATTCATATAAAATTAAAAATTTGGTTACTTGAGTATGACTAATGCCACTCAATCCTTAGGTCCTTCTACTTACTTGAACAACCCTTTTAGGCTTTTCTTTCACTGATTCCCAATCATCCATAGCCTTCTATACTTAACCCTTGTAGAGCCTAGTAGCTCTCTCAAGCATAGATCCATCCCCCTAAGTTTCATTATCTATATAAAATATCACCTAATTTGGATAGGAGCACTAAAACCCAGGGTATCTAGTTTTCAACACTATTGTCCAAGTGTAATTTTGGTCCTAACGATCATATTTTCCTGAATCCTTATCCTAAATTCATGTAAACCTAACTCAAATTAATTTAACCCAAAATAATTAAATACCCTATAAAAATCCATTCAAATTCCATTTCGAAGGGTTAATACTCATTTACAAGAGAGAATCAAGAATACAAGCAAGAATACTCAAGCACTCTTCCGTATTCTCTACCTATAGCCATCCAAAAATATTTCAAGCTTATTCAAATCATTACACCAGTCCCTAGTCATTCTAAGTATACACAATTTTGAATTTACTTGATTTTCATCACACCATTGCACCAAGCACTTCAATGGGAGAACTACATATAGCTTGATCCCTCCTCAAAGTACTACTATGTAGGTAACATGCCCACACATGAGGTGTGAAGTGCATCCAATGTATCCTTTACACACTAACCCATTTTCTCTATTTACCAAAGTCCCATTTAATTATATAAAAGACATAATCACATGAAGGATCATATCTATAAGGAGTTCCATTAATAATAAGGATCTAAAATTTGGTACACAAGTTCACATAGAAACTATGAACAAAAACCAAAAAAAAAGATCTCTATGAGTAGTTTGGACAATAATGGCAAGACCAAGACTATAAAACTAGACATTAGGGTGTCATAGTTTTGGTAGTCCTATCCAATCAAGAAATTAAATCTATATATTAGTTTGCGATAAATTTTTAGTCATATTCCTCTAGTATCAAACTCTATCTCAGCTATAATATCTCAAAATAAGCTAAGTCATATTTTCTCTCACTCATTACTATTTTTAGAAAAGGCAAAAATATAACTTGTTTAAAAAAATTAGTGGCTTAATTATTGCATATTATTTATTGATTTTATCTACTTAGATACATTTATTATTTAGGAATTAAACATCTAATTTACCAAAAATAATAAATCACCTAGAAACTTTCACCCTATTTTAAAATTATACCATGCATGATAGAACTACTACTCAAGGTGATGAAATTGCCCCTTATTTTACATAACCACCATAGTAGTTGTATAACCTAGGTGGTAATTTTTTATTAAAACTATGGTGGTCATGTAATTTATGTCATTGGTTTTTTCATCTTAAGTGGTGGTTCCACAACTAACCCTTGCATAAAGTGGTAGTTCTACCACAATTTAAACATCTTCTAAAGTTAGCTCTCATGACTCTAATTTTGATACATTTTGCATAACTAGTATTGCATTACTTATTTATATTACCTTATGTTCACCTCAAATTAGGCCTAGCTCACTCCCTCTTTTATTTATGGTCCTTTTTAGTTCCTCTTAAGTTGATCTCCTCATTATACTTAGTCAAAATTTTACATACAAGCTCCTAACTCTTTCTACAAGAAGGTTAATTTTAACCTAATTTTAGATACAAAAATTTCCATTAGAAGTTATTATTATGAATCTCTTTCAACCACAACATTATTAAAATTTCCTAAATATTCATCCTCTATTGTTTTATATTTGACTACATAGTTACAAGCGAATAAGGTTCTTGGTGAGAATAACTCAAACTTTCAAGCTAAGACATTAGCTAACCTCAGTCCAACTGCTCTCCATTTATGATCTTGTCTCCTCTTTTTCCACCTTATTCTAGAGATTTTGTATCCTCTAAATATATGTTTTTCATAATTTATACAAGATCACATAGAACTAATATACTAAATATTCTATTATCATTACATCACATGCACTTCAATTGATTTATACCAGAATCAGGTTAGAGTTATTTTGATTTACAATATTTTTTATTTATTAAATTATATTTATTATAGTTTATTGTTGTGATATATTAGTTTCCATATTCAAAAAAAGATAAAATTTGATAGTGAAAGAGATATGTTTCTTTTCATTTGTCTTTAATATAAAAATAAGATAGTTAGCTTTGATTTGTTGTTGCATTTTAGTAGATTAATTTACTTCCTATTAATAGTATATTTTATCAATTATTTTATAAAATATATTAGTAAATATTTATGTTATTTCCATCCAAGACAACTATATATTTACAAAATCAAAACAATTCTCTTACACCTTAATAAATCATTTAGGTAATCATAAAAATGTAGACAACTATAGGTGCATGTACAAGGGTGGTATATTTATGATTTAATTTGTTTTGGAGAGTCAAAGGTATTATAATTTTAATATTTTAAAATATTAAATCATAAATTTCATATCTTTCTTCCTTATTAATAATTCATTTAAAATTTTTATTTGTACCAAATTAGAGAAGTTGAAAAGCTAGTCTAGTTCTGCTTATGAACAAAAAAATACAAAGAAAGTATTTTGTTGTTGCTATTTTGATTAAAATTTCTTAGTAAATTGATTGAATACATAGATTAAATTTACACATTTACTTCATCTCAATAAAATAATCAAAACAAATAAAATATTGTCATCTAGTTTGTGAGCTAGGAAAAATTAACATCTTACACAATATTATAGGTTATTTCTCTCTTTATTTGCATACATTATAAATATTGAAAGGGATTAAAAAGAAATTTTTGATTTAATTTAATTTCATATTTAATATTCCTTTAATTTTACTATTTTTTTATCAAACAAACACTTACTTCTATAAAACCAAGAAAATACCAAAAATAATAAAAAATTAATAAAAACAATGTCAAAAGCCTTGCTAACACAAACAATCCATGCCAAAATCCTTGCCAACCCATGTAAGTAACCAAATAATATATAATCCTTGTCCATATGTGAAAACATCACATACAAAGCCTTACTTCAACATTCAATTAAGCACACATTATAATCCATTTCCTGAACAAACTCATAATCTTTTCTCTAGATTCTACATAGTCTCCTTGGGATGACCCTTATAAAGACACCAAGTATTTTATAACACAGTCTATTCCCTAGAATTAGATCACTTGGTACCACCATTTTCACATAGTCTAACATTAGCATTGAGTTAAAGTGTGAGGAATTTTTATCTACTCCCATTCCTCATCTCATCATATAATCCTTAGCACATTACAATAACATGAATGAATCCATGATACACCTATCATTGTCCTCCCCTAAAATAGAGGATGTCAATACAGTGTCATTTAAGCCAAGCCTCTCGCTCTCATCTCTTTCTTCTCTTTAGATCTATCCTTGTCTTATATAATTCACACTTAGTGTATGACATTGATAGGGTAGAGTTAACCCAACATAGTAAATCCTTTTGCATGAGTTATCCAACCTAATATCCCTCATTTCCCTAGTCATAATATTAACCAAGATCTTTGCCTTCTTGTGATATCAAATACTGAAAAGACTTGGAACTTTGGTTCCACATAGTTTGACACTCTTAATGGGTATTGAGATGTTGATGATGCCTTGTATTTCTATCATGAGAACCCATTTCCACCACATACCCTAAATCCCATTCCACCAAACAACAAACCAAACCCCTAGCCCATCCATTACATTGGCTACTTTGGTAAGGATTTTGGGTTTTGAGTGTCCATTTTAACATGTAATTTTCAAATGCATATAGGTACCACTCTTAATTCATAAGATATTTATGGATAGAGCATTGATAAAATAGAGGAAATAATTCATTTAGGGTTTAGGCACCTAAGGTATAACATGCAAAAAGGAGGAGGATCCTAAAAAAAGGTGACTTATCAGAAGACTTAGCCTAAATAGTTAGGATAATTTAAATAAGATGTAAGGGGATAGGGAGATAATTATAGAATTAATAATATGTTAGTTAAAAGAGAAGGAGAAATATATTTTTAATAGAGTAGATCAAGAGAAATTAGAGAATAAAAAATGGTGGACAAAGAGATGAGAAAACATATTGAGTAAGAGTCTTAAATTAGAAGCTAGGAGATAAATACATAATAAATAGAGATAAGTGTTTTAATATTTTTTTATTTTTTTATGTGGATCTAATTAGCTACTAAAAAAAGTATAAGTAAGGTTTTTAAGATTACCTAGAGATATGGATGGTTGGTTGTGCACCATAGATTAGGCTCGATTATGATAAATCCTCTTTGGTTGGGGAGGGATGACATATAATACACAACACTTAAACAAAAATGTGATCAAAAGAGATATGAGTGGGTTGATTTGTAGATGCCAAGTCCTGGAAGAGATATTATTCTTTTATGGATTTCAACCCACTATTTTTGATAAAAGACATATAAAAAGACTAGAAATTATTATAGATAAGATAAAATATATAAATGATTAAATGCAACTATAAATGAATTAAAATTAATATGCAGAAGTCAACACAAACAAGGGTTGATGATAATTTTAGGTTAGGAACTAGACCTAATACACATAAGGTCAGCTAAGATGATGGGATAAGGATTGGATGGATGAGGAATAAAGATCCTCAAATAAGGATTAGGAATAAATTAGGTAAGTTTAGGGATGATTATGATATATTATAGAGGTTTGGGGATAGATAAGAAATAGATAAGAACATACATAATCAAACAAAAAGACTTAAAGAACTAAAATTGAATGTTTTCTACAAAAGACATAATCAATAACAATCCTATAGGATCAACCAAAATACTATAGGATTGACTAGGATCTTCTTGGATTGTGGTCAATCCTATCACAATGTATAAAATACAAAAAAGTATTTTATAAAAGGATACAAAAGGTTTAGGGATTAATAGAGGTGTCCATAGACTAAGAAATGGGCTAAAAAGGGGCTTAAATCATAGGATATAACAATCAAATGATCTAGTGACTTATAATTAAGGATTTAAAGAAGATTTAAAAAGAGAGAATAAATGATAAACCAAACAAAATGACTTACCTAATCATGATTTTGATCCTTAAATTTCTTGACTTGTGGACAATTTTTTAGACTCTACATGCTATAAATTCTGACCTCAAAAATGCCTAAAACAAACCTCCAAAGTCTAGGTCCTCTAACCTACATATTTTATGAACTCTTTTTGGGGATGATTTGAAATGCTTATATAGGTTGATGTTGATCCAATAGAACTGACATCAATCTAGGGAAGTTGTGATTTACATGCTTGTTTTGGGATACACAGTTGCCAAATGGTTGGGGATTCTACATATGATATGGGTGAGTTGGTTTTTGGGTTGTTATGGATGGGAATAGGTTTTGTTTTTATTTATTTTTTAGGATTTTTGGTTGTTTAAAATATTTTGGGTGGTTAGGGATGGTAAATAGTAAGTAATAGGGTTAATTACCATGGGTAAATAGGGGGTATATACATAAAATAAACATTAAGATATTTTATAGGGGGCTAATTACCATGGGTTATTAAATAGGGCTAATTACCATAATTAAATGTTAACTTATAATTTAATTTATATTTTATGTATATAATTTATTGATGTTTGAGAGTGGTTTCAGACCTCTAGGAGTTAAGATACAAAATATAGATTTTTGGAGGTTTCTACCACATTTTAGACTTAGCCTATTTAAGTACTTTAGGATTTTAGACTCAGATTATTTCAAGATTTTAGGATATGGTGCATATTTATAGCATCTACATTTGATTATTAAAGTGATAGCCTAAAATATAGTATAATAGGGAAAGGGTGATAAATTATGGCATCTACAAGAAGATAGGCTTTTAAGAAGAACTAGAATATTGGATAACACCAACTTAAAATCTACTAATTAAGATCCTTATATTTAAAATATAGATGTTATCCCTCTAAAAAAAATATATTAGTTAACATTAGTACCATTGAAAGGTGAAAAATAAGTGAGTGAGAGAAATATAATAGAAGAGTTATTATACCACACACTGAAAAAGTCATGAATGATATGTAGTTTGGATTATCAAAGTTAGTTACACTAATTCGAACCCCCAAAATATTCATAAACTCAGGTGAAAAAGACTATTTAATGGTGATAATTATGGCCCATAGTGGATGAGGCTTAGAAATTAATAAGGGAATAGATGATAAAAATATAATATAAGATAATATCAGAATAGGATAAGATAGTTACATATTAGAACAAGTATGAGATATTATAACAATTGAATAATGGATCATTAGAGAAGATAGTAAAAAATAAATAATGCATGAAGAGAGAATAAAAGAGTAAAAAAATGTTAGAAGGGATACTAACCTTAGAGAATAAAGTGATTTTGAAGTAAATATTAGTAACAATTATTGTCATATTGGAGTTTTACCCCTTAAAAGAGTTGTTTCAAAGATCTTCCCTCTAACTGATACAATGGGATCACTTTGAGGATATGGTTCACCTATGGTTAGATTGAACTTATAGAGAGGTTTGGTTCCCTTGATGGATCACCTAGACTAACACTAACACTATTGTGCTTGCAAAGAAAAGGGAAAGAGAGAAAACAAATCTTGAACTAAAAATAATACCTAGAAAAGGAAGTGATACACTATAATGTTATGATTTCTTCTACTCATTTAAGCATACATAATAAATATAAAAGAGATAATATCATGCATAACTCATAACTCTTTTACATAAGTGTTTTTTAGGGAGGTATGGAGATTATGACAACACTTAGAAGGGTTAACAAATGGTCTTATAGGTGCTCAAATGGGGAAAATCCATAGCTAAACATGGTATGAACTTAACATCACATAAAATACAACCTAAAAATGAGTATTATCTTGTATAGAGGTGAGGGAATTGGATAATCAAGGAGAAATCAGCCTTATCACATGATAATATAAAAAATACCATGAATTCACATAATTTACAGGCATATGAGAAGGCAAAATCAACTCTATTACTCATCTAAAGGCATAATATCTGATAGTACAAGTATCTACAAGGGTAAATTTTTGTTACCATCAATAAATAGATCATGGATGGACAAATTTTTGTAACATTTATGTGCTTAAAAGAGTCCCCCCTTGTGGTTACAATTTTCTTGATTAAAAAGGTAGATTTCAAAGCTTATGGGCCTTACTTGGACTTACCCACTACATTGGGTAGTTGTAAAATTCAATCATGATTAGGGAGGTGGCTCGAGATATTGGTTATCTCCTCATGATTATTATGTCCACATCATGTAACTACCTACCATGCTTGTTTAGGACTGCTACTTGTCCTATGATGATAAGGGGTAAATTCCACCATCTTTCTACTCATTAAATGAATTATATATAAGCTTCACCATGATTTTCAGATTGGGTCACTCTACATGAATTGATATAATTACATAGTCTACTCATGAATTTAACATTTAACAGGGAGAAATAAGCCATCAAATTAGTCTCAATTGTGTTAATGTAGAAGCTAATAAAACCATTAGTGGTGGGCTTTAGCTATGTGGTAACATCAAGATAATTCTAGGATTTCTTAATTCTATGAGTATATTCCCCTTTGGGCCCTACCAACTATCCTCTTTATATTTATGGGGCCAATTACTTTGAAATTACTACTATATTACATTAATTCATTGGCTTAGAAACCTTGTTGTGTTAGTTTGTGTTTATTAGTCTAATAAAATCCCAAGTTGATAGGTGTCTATGTGTCCTCCTTTGATTAAGCTATAAATCCTTGAGATCTATTGGGTCCACATGACTATTTGTGGTTGGTTCCCATCCCCTTACACATGGATCATTCTCACTCTTTCATTACTTAGCTAAGGCTTCAAATATATGTTAATTATTCTCTCCATAGTGAAGCAAGATTTCATGATGTGGAATCATCCCACTCACCCACTACTTTGACACACTCTTGGTATTACATGGGACACCCTAAGACCACAAAATAATGAGATTTAACCATATGGCATCACCTACTAACCTAATAGCTTGAAGGGTTTTGAACCTATACGAATGGTTCTGAGTCACTAGGTCATTAGGATTGTGACATGTGGAAGCATCTTGATAACCCACTTTCCAACTACTTTGTTGACATGGATATCCACTCAAAAAAATTGAATAAATTTTTCTAAGTGTCAAAAAACATTTTCAAAGTGCTCAAGACCATTAGGATATTGAAACATAGAACCAGGAAAATCTATAAAACCTTCATAACTTTTGCTTTCAAAGCCTTCTTATAAAAAGTGTGACATAATTTTTGGTCTTAAGAACTTTTTCAAACTCTTAGTCACACAAAAATTTTGACTACCTTTTTGCCAAAATGTTTAAAGGCTAACCTCTTTAAAAATATGCTATGTCTTTTCTTCTTTTAAACCATTTGTGTCAAAACATGTGAAGACCAAAACCTTTAAGCATGAGAGATTGATTCCTTTCCTAACTTAGCCTTTTCTATCAATCTTAAAGCCCTAAAATGAATTGGATGATTATCTTCCATGGTGACAAAAATGGTTAATATTCTAGAAACTTATATGGGTTTTTTGCCTATTAAGAAGGAACCTAGTATCTTTTGAAGTAATTCATTGGGCATGTAGTCATATAAGCATCCAAAAATTCTCAAATTTTGAAACTACAGCTTGGCTATAACCCACTTGAACCACTACTAAATAAATTAAACTAAGATTCACCTTCAACATAATGGAAAGTAAGGTACAAGAAAAA
Organism: Torreya grandis; assembly: GCA_037957365.1. Taxonomy (NCBI): domain Eukaryota; kingdom Viridiplantae; phylum Streptophyta; class Pinopsida; order Cupressales; family Taxaceae; genus Torreya; species Torreya grandis. The sequence continues at coordinate 2,023,567 of JARHVA010002707.1, read as the reverse complement.
ATGTACAAAAGCACTTAGAGAAAAGAAAATGACTAAAATAATGTGCAACGACACTTGTAAGAAAAAAAATAGCTAAACTAATATATACAAAAAACTAGAAACCTTCAAGAGAAAAACCTAAAATGGATCCAATTAACTGGGATACGAAGTTATTCTCCACATGTCTTTGAGATTTGAAAGACATTGGATTGTTTACAACTAGTTGTGATATAAGGTCCACTCCATAAGGTGTCAAAATTTATGTGCCTCTTAGGTTTGGTTCTATCTTTATCCCATTTGAGAATAAGATATCCTTCATAAAATGTCCTTGGAACTATCTTTTTGTCAAAAGAGTTATTCACTTGAGCTTTTTAAAGCTCCATTATATGAATAACTTGGTTTCTAACCACTTCTAATTCCATCAACTCTACAAATATTATTTCCATGATAGTTTCCTCCATTTCTAGTTGGTTGATGTGTTCTATAATTGGTAGTTCAAGAGATATAGTCAACCTTTCCTCTCTACTGTAAACAAACATATAAGGTAAATTATCAACAAACCTTTTAGGAGTGATTCTATTATCCCATAAGGTTTTTCTCAAAATTTTATGTCATTTTATTTGGTTCTTCTCCATAGTTCTCTTTATAATATTTATAAGATTCTTGTTAATGGATTCTACTAAGCCATTCCCCTAGAGGTAGTAGTTATAATATGCCATGCTTGACTGCCCACTCACTTATCCTAGTTTCAAAAAAGGCAATTGCATTATTAGAGATGATTTTATAAGGGACTCTAAACCATTTGAATATACCCTCATATAAGTTTAATACATTTGATTTGATTTACTTCCCTTAGATCCACTATTTTTGTCCATCTTATAAACTAATTAGTGGCTATTAAGACCCACTTTTTCCTTACACTAGAAAGTGGGTTAATCATCCCTATGAAATCTAAACCTCACCGCATGAAGGGATGGTATACCTAGATAAGGTGGAGGAGAAGAGTTGCTAAGCTCTATATACCTATGAATAAGGCACAATTTTTTCCATTCTTAACCCATGCATATGCATCTCTAAATAATTTAGGCCAATAGTAGCCTAAGCTCTTTATCTTCATAATTATAGTTCATGGACTAAAATGTCCACCTAATTACCCATCATTAAATTATTTTAGAATCCTAATATCCTAATTTATTTCAACACATCTCAAAATAACACCATTGATATCCTTCCTAAACAAGATGCCATCCATAAGAACATAAGGAATAAATTGAAATTTAAATTACCTCCTCTTATATTTGTCCAAACCTAGAGGTCACTCAACTATTTTAAGGAAGATGACCATATCTTGGGTGAAATAAATAGACAATAAAGGTGAATTTGAATATTGGCCATCTTGGAGTGCTAGGACAACATTATTATCATCTTGAAAATATGAATCTAGATGCTCACACAAACCTCTACATCTTACCATATTTGTGACCTTGATGTATAGATCATACTCCATTAATTTTATAATCCACCCTACCCTTTTCTCATTCAAATATTTTATTAAAAGTAAATATTTAATGCTTGGATGTGTAACCATTAAATTCACATTATTATTAGAAAATAAATTCTAAACTTATTGAGACTTATTATAACAAGTACTTACTTATCTAAAAAGGAATATTTCACTTCATAACCTTCCAATACCTAGATAAAGAAAGATATCGGTTACTTCATACCTTCATCATTTTATTGTACTAACATAGTTTAGATAGTGCCCATACCTATAATTACATATAGAATGAAGTCCTTGGTGAAAATAGTATTTTTTAGGGTAGAATATTACGCTATGGGTTGTTTAATTACTTCAAAACTACCCTTCCCTTCCTTTGGCCAGTGGAAGATATGATTTTTGTTTAACATATCTATTAGAGGCTTTGCAAGACAAGAAAATTTAGGGATAAAACTCCTAACACAATTTATCCTTCCAAAGAAGCTTTGTAGCCCCTTCTTGTGACTAGGAAAGGAAAATTCTAGAATGACACTTACCCTCTTAGGATCAATCGCAATCCATATTTTTGAGAAAATATGGCCTAGAAGATTACCTTAATGGACTAAAAATATGCATTTATTGGGGTTAAGTAAGAATCTAAACTATGTAAATCTATCAAAGAATTGTTTGAGGTGAGACACATAATCATCAACATGGCTAGAAAATACTATAATATAATCAAGATAGATAAGTAAAATATCATTGATTAGTTCTTGAAATGTTATTATTTCCATGTCTCTCTAAAAATTTACCCCTAAATTAGACAAATCAAAAGGTATTTTTTTATAAGCATAAGTTCCCCATTTGGTAGGGAATGATGTCTTAAATTGATCATCTTCTTGAACCATTATTTGATTATAAATAGAATAACCATCAAGGAGTGAAAACCAATTTGAACCTATCACCATTTTTAGTTTTTATTCTAAAAATGGAAATGGGTAGTGGTATTTTAAAAAATCTGTGTTTCTATCCATAAAATCTACACATAACCTTATCTCTCCATTCCTCTTTCTAACAAGGACTAATTTTTCTATCAAAGCTGATTATTTGATAGGAAAGATTATGATGGCCTCTATTAATTTTTTTAACTCTTTCTTCATGAGAGGTTCTATCTTTGGGTTTATAAGCCTTTATTTCTACCTAACAAGTTTAGAATTTAGGTATAATTCGATTGTGTGTTGGGCTAAAATAGGATTAAAAACATTAAAATAAACATACCCATAAGCCAAAAAATCTTCAAATTCTTGAGAAAGACTAACAAATCCATACTTTTATTCTAGAGTACATATATTTCCAAATTTGAGAAACTTGTCTTTGTTAGTGGCAATTTATTCATAGTCTTCACTCTTAACTAACATGTTTAATTTATCTCCTATAATATGATCATTAGTATCTAAGTTAGACTCAAGAGTAATTAAACCCTTTGGTATCTTGTTTGAACTTAACTAGATAATTTTCTCTTCAAATCTCTACTATAGTTTATCCTAATTTTTAGATAAAAATTTAGCTTCTTCTTACAATAAATTAACTATATTATAATAACTTTAAAATACCTACCAATTAGTGCTATTATCAAGTATATCAAGATTAAAAACCATCTTGATATGATACTATAATTTATCACTCTCGATATCATTAAGAATTGTTAACTCACCAAACTTCACCCTTAGGATAAGCTTGTTTAGACCTCTCCAAGTTTGGAGTAACATGGGATTAGTCTAAGGATGTGGGTATCCTATGGATGGACTAAACCTATAGTTTATGGGGCTAGCTCCCCTGGTGAATTAATCAAGATCGGTTCCTAATATTAGTAACTTGGTGATGAAAATAGATAAAAGATAATGAATTAAATAAAACCTAAGATAAATGGAAGTGATGAATCATAATATCTTATCCACTAACTGATCCTTAATCAACACTGTGAATCAAATAAAGATTAGTGGTTGAAAAAAGTTTTCCAAGGGGATCCTAGGCATTATTACTTCACTTAAAGGTTATGGTGGATGGATGTAACTTGAAGGTTATGGATGAGAGGTCTATTTTAGAACACTACCAACCATATTACACTTCAAATACAATCACAAACACTTTGACACATCATATGAACTACATATAATAACATTCTATCAACTAGGTGTGGATAAGGACATGCAAAGGAGAATTAGATTTCACCACTAATATAAAACAAAAATAACATAACACACTAAGATATTAAGGAAATCTAAAACAATACTTCTTATTGATTCAAAAGGATTCAAAGACATAATTTGAGAAAAGTTTTATCATATCCAGACAAGGGATAAGTATAATGGCATTAAATACTCAATTTATAGAACATGAACAAGAGGGAGAAGATAATGTGGCATTAATAAGGTATTAATAGGTCATAAATGACCATAATTCACTCAATGAGTAGTTATAAATAGTCCCACACTTATCCCATGCATTGCCTTGGTGGTAAGTGGTTTTCAATGAGCCTTTTGGGTATTGATATGGAGTGGTGGAGATAAATTTAGTTTCGGTTGACAATATTCAAAGTATTATCACTCCAACATAGTAAACCATCTCTCTTTTTGATAGTTATAAAGGTGGCATCATTCTCTAATTAGCCTTCATGTATCATTAACTAGCCTCTTTCCCCTTGTGTATGTTGATTAGGCTGTAAAAACTACCCCATCCTCCATTATGGGTGTGAATTTTGTGTTATATCCTTCATGAGGAATTTAAAAATGAGTTATGACCTTATATTTACTCCCTTATCAGCCTTATATGCAAAAAAAACATCTTTTCTTGTTGCCAAAATAGGCCTACTAGGCAATTATATCTAGTCTCTTAGTGTTAGATACTTGAATCACCATGGGGATTGAATATAAACTTAAATATGAATGAGTGAGAATATTTTAGGTCTAAAAAACATATTATACCATGAATTATACCTTAAAATTAATATACAAATGTGACTTTGTTCATTTAGGTGACTAGGTCCCTCCCCTTAACACATCTAGACTAGCCTTTTAATACATACATGTATCAGACTTTATAGGATAAAATAATAATATTTTTTATTTAAAAAGTTGAAATATATTTCACACTATACTCCTCCATGATTATAAACTATTCATATAACTCTGCACCTTGAATTTATCATAAAATCTTGCTAAGAAAATGTTTCTGATGGGTCCATACAATTTTCCATATAGACCAATGCCATGGATGGGACCTACTCAAAGTTTATTATTAATTTTAAGTATTTAAAAAGACATTTAAATTAAAATTAATGAAAATTTACTTCATTGGATGTCTATTATGGGTTTAGGAAGGTTTAGAGGGGTTTGAACTCTTAACGAGTGTTCATATCCCTAAGGGCTTGAACCACATTATCAATGTCAGTATATTTATGTACAAAACCCTACCAAACTTACCTTAGTAGTTGGGGTCCCCACATAGAACTTAATTATAGTTATGAGAATAAGAAGGTGTTCCTTAGGTGACTGTCTTATCTTCTATGCACTATCAAGGCAGGTTTAGGCCAAAATTGGCCAATCCTGGGCTTCTTTCTAAAATTTAACACCTCATGCACATATAAAACCACTTTAAGTACATATCCATGATGGTATAAGGTCTCATATAACCATTCTTGACCTTTATTTTCAATATTCAAGTAGTCATGCCTTGAGAAGGTGTTAGACCACTAGACCTAAAGGCAAAGTTCCTAAGTTTTGCCTTCAAAATGAAATGGTGAGGGTAGTTGGCCACCTCTAAGAGTATGAAACTTACTTATTAGATCTTTAGGATGATTTATTAACTTGATTAATACCCTTTTTTATTCTTTGTGCACATAGAGTCAGTTGACTAGGCACTTAGGCATGTCTGTAGGTGGTTATTAGAGGTGGAGACCTGTATAAGTCATCATTATTAAACTCTTTGAGACCTCTTGATCCTTGTTGTTAATCAATAGTGTGACATTGAGAGAAAGAATGTTGTATATCATTCTTAGTGGAACATGGAATCTCTATTAAGTGTGGGTGAATTTGGAAGGGAGAGAATATCAAGAGAGGGTTGGTTCCCTTGGTGCTTTCACTAAAATTTATTCTTAACTCTACAATCTATTGATTTTGACAATGGAATGGGTGAAAAAGGATACTATTTACAATGGTATTGAAATGGAAAATAGAAATAAAGGTGATGCACCAATGTTTTATGACCACTTCTACTTGTAATGAAATCTCTTATGAAATGGATAAACTTACACACATTCTCTACACTCAAGAATGACTTATATAAAAGTGTTTCAAAAGGACTTAACAAACTCAGTTTATGCAAGGAATGAATGTAAAGGAATAAAAATCACATCCAATGCTTGAACTAAATATTATTTAGACACTTAATATGACATACAAAAAATCAAATATCTCTTATGAAGGTACAATAACTAGACAATAACATAGTAAAATAAATGCTTCACTAGGTTATATTAATAGCAAATATATACACTTCACTCAAAAAACATAAAAATGGAGGAATATAAGCTTCTTATTTCTCTCAAAAGGTGAGTAAAAAATTTGGCATCCTTTTTACACAACCAAAATCAAAGAGTGGTATGATTAACTAAAAAAACAAGTACAATATAGGAGAAGAGAGAGGGAAGGGAGACAAGAAGCCTCAAAACTATTAAATGTCAATCCACTAGGTACTTCAAAATGCTATGTAGCATTTAATTGATTATATATTCTCTCCTTGGGGAATATGGTGTAGTAATTTATGGATGATTAATTTTAAAAGCTTGAATAATTCTTTCTCCTTTATTTATAGTGTTTGACCAATCATAGTGCCTAAATCCTTGCTCCAAAGCACTATATTGTTGGTGAAGAAGTCATCTTACTTGAGAATAGGTATCCAATTCATAGAAAAAGTCCTCATGAACTCCTAAAATCATGAATTATGTAGCTCTAACTTGATAGGACTCCTAGAATATTTCCCAAAGGCAAGCTTGACTTTGTCTTGAAGCTTGGCATAAGGAGGAAAGAAGGTTTTATTATAGTTTAGACCTTTTCCACCTTTGAAATTTTCAAAAAATTGAAACCATGACTCACCCTAACTCCTTATATGTCATAAAACTTCATGTATTATCTTTGATAAGGATTATTAATAACCTTATACATTGATTTGGTCTTTTTACTCCTTGAAATGCTCATTTTCAACTACGGTGTAGAAGGCAAAAGTTGGTTTTTTCTCTAAGATTGAGAATTTCCTACATGGATGGATTATAAAGAGAATACCAGACCTATAAAAAGGAAATTTGATCCATCAAACACTCAAAAATACCTGGTTTTACACCAAAACCATGAATTTCTTCTCAATTCCTTATAACCCTTTTTTATGAAAAGCTCCTTGTCTAGGAAAATATGGAGATGATAATGAGAAATTGAGAACTATTAAATATACCCTCTATTCCCTTAAATATATAAATAAAATTTGGTGGCCTAAAACTAAGTGTAAGTGTCTTCTTCAACACATTATTTCAATCAAATTAGGCCTAATTAGCCCTCATAGGCCTAGAAACTGAAAGTATTGATCTTGAGAACTCAAAAACATGTGAAACTCCAAAAAAATATTTGATTCAATTTATAAATTCTATCACCATAATCCATGTCAATTTTTGTGCTCTATAACATTGTGGAGGTATAAGAACCTTGAAATGGCCATTGGCAAGCTTGCCTTTTTGAAGAATATTCTAATAGGCCCAAAAGATTTGAATGGTTTGGGAACTTATAAGGGATTTAATTTAAATTTTTTAACATTTAAAAGTAAAAAACTCCTTTAAATACATTACCCATTGATTTAAAACATTCCACACTCTTTAGAACCTTTGTTTTAGCTTAAAAACATGGAAAAAGTATAGTTTTTGTCCTATTTTGTACAAGTGAAGGTATAGGAAAAATACATGTGGAGTATTATATGAGAGTATAATACAACCAATGGTAGGTTCTAGGAGCAAATTATGCAATTTTAGGTGGTTTCCAAGTCCATCTCTGCAAACTGGTCATAAATATGGTTTTAAGAGGGGTTAAGACCTTTATAACACTTAAAAACACCATTGGGTACTATGCAGAGTATGATAGATGTTACGTGTATCTGAAGTTGTTCCTTAAGTGACTATCTTAGCTTTTCTTGAGCGTGAGAGGTGTAAAAAATGAGTCTTGGGTCTAAGATATCATTCCAAATTTTGTGATAATTTCATACACATTCAAATAAGCCCCCTCAATGGTTTTAAATTCTATTAAAGTGTTTAACATTCCTTTGTATGCATTTGGTGCCTAGTCAGGGTGCTTGGGGTTTGAGAATATCTTACTTTTGTAGGCCCTCAAGTTCACTTAGAATGAAAATTGAGGTGTTTTGACAATTAATAGTATATTTATATCATTACCATGACTTTTTATCTCCATAAAATCCATTCATGAGATATGTAATGCTTGATTTGTGTTCTTTAATTTAAGTGGACCTCTAAGTCTCTTGACTAGACCCTACAATTGAAGTGGCCTAGGTCTGAGATAAAACAATGAATATGTCCACTACTAATATGACCTTTCCTAGAAAATATAAAATTAAATCCACTCATTACCACTAAATTTACCAAATTTCAGAGCTATATCATGCTTATAGAGTCCTCAAAACTCAAATTTACCAAAACATAACTAGTTGGCTACCTGAGTTTTCAATAGGTTTATGACTGAGTTATACTTAGAATATTTGTGCTCAGTAGTTTTTATTACCTCAAATTATAAAGTGGACCTCTAGGTCTCTTGACTAGACCCTATAATTGAAGTGGCCCAGGTCTGAGATAAAACAATAAATATGTCGACTACTAATATGACCTTTCCCAGAAAATATAAAATTAAATCCACTCATTACCACTAAATTTACCAAATTTCATAGCTATATCATGCTTATAGAGTCCTCCAAACTCAAATTTACCAAAACATAACTAGTTGGTTACCTGAGTTTTCAATAGGTTTATGACTGAGTTATACTTAGAATATTTGTGCTCAGTAGTGTTTATTACCTCAAATTATAAATAAGCATTCTTTTTGGCAATATTTTAAATTAAAAATTACCTAATAATCCATTGACAACTTGCATTTATCATCACTTGACCATTTGGGTCTCTTAAGCATTGTTTGCCTCACTAGTCTTATAGGTAGTCTTATCAACTATAGGTGTAAATTTAGAATTTTAAAAGTTTATAAGTCTTATTTGGGGTGTTAAAAACATTGATTAGTTCTGTAATCACCTTATAAATCCACTAGTGCCTTATAAAAATTCCCTAACTCTTCCTTATTCCTTGCACAAGATTCTCTTCATCATGATGCACAAGTCTACTAGTCCATACTAGAATTCTTACCTGGATTTTGAGTTTGATCTCCAATGAAGGCCTACCTATAAATTTTTTAATACATGAACATGTGAATCAATCTCCTATAATGATATTTTATCATTCTTTTTGGCCAAATCCACTTGAAATCAATCTTCTTCACTACATAGTCAAGAATAACCCAACTGTAGGTGGTTATTTTATTATGGAAGAGGTGAATTGCCTTTGTGAGGTATTATAGATTCTACATGATGTAGTTCATATGTTTAGAATCATAAATAGATTCATACGCTTCTTAAAACCATCAAAATAAACCAATCTCAGTGCATGAGTTGTAGGTTTTGATTATCCTATTATCTATTGATGGAATAGAGGCAAAGCTAATGAACTAGTTCACAAATTTATATTAATTAGTGGTTGGAAGCCACCATTTCCTCTATTTATATTTATAAAGGATGAAGTAATCTAAGCTAAGAATAGTTAATTATGATCAAATTCTAATATAAATACTAATATAAGATGGATATTCACAATTAAAATTAAACTAAAGTGACTTAGTAAAAAAAGGAGAAAAAAGAAGGGTAGCATAGAGAATAAATATATTCCTAATCTTCATTACAGACATTATGAGAAAGTTAGAACATCATCTAAACATGCTTTAAAACAATGTATAACATGAAGTAGCATAAGCTCAAATCCTATCACACATCAAGAAAACATCTGAGGAATGTTGAAATAATGCAAATAAGAACCATATTTACTTTAAAGATTTACCCATATAAGAAAATAACGTAAACACATCTACTAATGTAGAGAAAATAAAATGAAGTAAACTAGAGAACCTTCAACTAACATAGCATAATCAAAAATTAGAAATTTTGCATTTAAAGGTGCACATCTATAATTCATAAGAAGCATTAAAATCTGAGATTTAGACCAAATAAGTGAGAGATAAACCATAATAACTAATGAGACAAAAAAATATGGAGAATATTTTCAAAATTCCTTAATTTTATTAGTTTATCAAAAGTTTACACAAGTTTTTAGCTCAAAAACTCCCTCCCCTTTTACAATTGACAATACTCCTTTTATATAATGCAAGGAAGTATGTCATCCAGTCATATCCAATTAAAAAAGTACAAGTGCTAAGATAACTATCTTTTCTACAAATGTTCTAGAATACACTAGACTTTCCCTAATGGATTGAACTATAGGTAATGTGATTACAAGTTTCACATGATTTTATGAAATTAATATTCCATTTTCAAAATATACAATGCTTAACCACAAGAGGAATATTCTTAGTTCAACTAACTTTAGACCCTTGTGCTACTAAAATATTTTTCTTCTCTTGTAATATCTTCATCCTATAATGTTATTTGTTGATAAGATGGAGTTCCATAATGGGTCTCATGAAGATCTCCTTTCCTTGATGCTCTAGGTCTTTGAAGTCTTTCTCATCTCTTTCCATCACTTGTTTAATGCCCTTAGCATCGCCCATTTTCTCTTTTAATGACAAAACTACGCCCATGATTATCTTGTTATCATCCCTTGATTTTACCTATCCTTGGTTCTACACTTCTTGAAACATCCTCGAGAAGATGGCCTCTTGGATTATCTTGTTATCATCACTTTAAGGAATTAAATAAATCAACCATATTATCCTTAAAGTGTTTGAACTAGTCCTCTTGGATTGACAAGATGGCCTATTCCTTTAAATTCTTATTCTACTACAAGATGCATTTGATCATTATTTGTAATTGATCTGATTTACCCTTAACCATTTCAAGAATGTTTTCTTAAAATATTTAGTCCTCACTAAGATTTAATCCACTAATTGTAGTTAATCTAATGAATGGTTCCCATTTTTAGAAAGTGAACTCTTCTCCACCTATAATGGCCTTCTTTTCTGTGACTCTCTATAAGCTAGCAATTGTTGGGTCAAACTTGAAACCGAATTAATATTATGTTATTTTAGGAATAACGGTCTCAACTTGTGTTCCACTTTAAGTTATTTGGGTACTCATCCTTTGCTCCTCTTCCTTTTGTAGAGCGGCCATCCATGGATTGAGTTCATCATGGATAGTAATGTTGATTGATTTTTTTATTTCCCAAGGGTGGTGTATAGTAGGAACTTTTTGAAACTTTCCATATATGAACCATTTAGGAATGGTTGGGCCTTGGATTAGGTTCTCCTAACTGAAAAGGTTAAATTCACTCAAAGCGTGAGTGAAGGTCAACTTGGGCCTATTATCATTGGGTACAATAACCAACTCAATATTTCTCTTAGAGGGTCCACAAGAACTATGACCAATGATAATTATTTCCTTGCCTCCTCAACTTGGGGTTGAGGTTCTTCCATCTACACATATTCTTTATCAAATTCATAGGCACTACATAATACTTTCAAAACATATTCCACTATTTCCTTAGGATCTAATGCTATTATGTCTATCTCCTTAGCAGGTGGCCCTTGTTCCTCAATCTAGCTAAGGATGATTCAATATCACTAAGTCTCCTTTATTTTGGAATTTATTCAAATCGTGCTTTAGGATTTTGTACCTCTATTCATGGCTATGTGAGAGGAGGTATAGAAGATGGGACACCTAGAAAATGGTAATGTTTTGGCCTTAGTTTCCATATATCATCACTTCTCTTCTACTCCCTTAATGATAAAACCACTGACTTGATGTTATGTTTCTTCAAGCTTTCTAAGACCTCGATGAATGAAGATGCCTTAGTGTACATTGGGTTATAAGGTCTAGATGGTGTTCATAGGTTTATCCCCTTGATTTTAAGTTTTTCTCACTCCTTCCATAGGGATCCCATTGTATAAGCTCATTAATATGTATATTAAAGAATATTTTGTGTTTGGAGGCTACCTCAACATTTTACCATTATTTGAATATGGTCTTCCATTAGTTATTGGGAGGAAATGGAAGGGGCCTTTCTTCTTAGTTCTAAGAAAAACATTAATGCCATGGAATAGTTTATATGCCACTTTTTTTCTCTACCAATTTATTGGGTACATGAATGGGTAATCTGAGAGGCTAGTTCAGAGTTCCCTCAATCTTGATTATAGTGTAATATAGATATAACCATATATCTCCTATGGCTTCAAAATATTTTTCTATTAGTGGACTAACTCTTGCCATTAGGATTCCTGTGACGGCCGCAACTAAGGATGGGTAGACATAATCACAAATGAATTGAATATGGTCCTTGTATTTGAAAATATGAAACTTTGAATACTACTAGGAGACTATTTTATTCCCATCAAGTGACCATTATCTAAGGCTAGGGATCTTGGTGGTGGAAAGAAGAGCATCCAAAAAGTAAGACATCATGTAGAACTGACCTCTAGTCTTATTCTAAATTATAGATTATTATCTACTCAAAAAAGTACTAATAATCTCACCTAGAGGAGGGGTGAGTTATTTCTCAACCATGAAATAAATAAATGGGACCTAGAGATTATCCACATACATGGTGGTTGGGTTTAAACATAATCTATTCATCATGGTCATGATCATCTTGATCCTCAGTCTAAATCAACCAATTAGGATGTTGCCATTGAGGTCAGAAAACACTTGATTCCTAGAATATAGCCATAATGAAAGGATGTTCTTTAGGTCATTCTTTATGGACCACTTATTGATTATGGTTACCTTTATTTTGGTCTTGGGTAACTTGTGGTAATTTTTAAAGGTAAAAGGAAAAATATAGGCAATTTTATTAAATCTACATTCATGAATTATCATGACTTGATCAATCTTAGCTTAGTAAAAACATCAATATAATACAATACCTATAGTTTGGCCACTATGAAATGTAGTCTTATCATCTGAATATCCACTATGTCACAAAGTCTTCTCTACATAGATGCATTCATCTCATCTTCCCTTGTGATGGCTGGTTACTCCTTAACTATCTAGAATAACTTGGACCAATGAATGTCTTTAGTGTTGAGAACTATGGCATTGAAATGTGTATATTTGAAAATCATTACTTATATATTTGAGGTTAAATAGAGCTCTATATCTTCCCTATATTTTTTCAAGATACCATGACTATGAATTTGACCAAATTGCTCACTAGTGGATCGTTCTTCAACTCTAGATCAAACTGATCTTACTCGCATGATAATTCACTCTTTTAAAATAAATTAATGATCAATATAGGGTCTAATTAGGTATTTTATGCATGTTACAACTTTCTATAGATCTTCTCAATGATTCAGTGGTGGCATCAAGTTTAAATGGTGAGATTTATTCCTTAGATTTTATTTAGATCATGCATTTATACTTTTGCCACCTTGCAAGTCTAATAAATCTTCAAGTATGTCATTTTCTACTGATGTGTGATCACCATGACATCTTCATGGTAACCTTGTGGAATTTTCATGACACTTTTCTCATTAATTTTCAAAAAATGACCATTGACTTTTGACAATCTTGCTTCATATGATGTCATCTGATTATCCTTGCATAGATTGTCATAAACCATCAATTTAGATCTAAAGGATCGAATGCCATTGGCCATTTTGAAATATTACCCTATAATTATGATACTTATCACAACTAAATTCATCTTGAATATGATGAAATTTCCACATATGTCTCACACCATTGGATCATATTCCTTTGATAAAATGCATATCATTAGATCATGATCTTTGGATTGAGCAAGATTGTCTCCTTTCTATACTAAGCCCTGAGGTTTTACCACTTGATAGTCCCATGGGTTTTATACACTCTATACTTTGTTATTTTTTATAGTTAATGTGATTTTTCCACATGGTAGTTTTGAGTTCATTCTAAGATTCATCTAAACATTTAACATTGATCTCACATAGTTAGATCATCCTTAGCCAAATCAATGCACTCCATTAGATCTCGATCTAAGGGGTGGATTGCCATTATATTCTTAATATTAATTGGACAAAATCATGACATTTTCACCTTCTCACTTTCTTAAGAATCCATTAAAGCTTTGACCTATCACATGTCATCGATCATGATTTATACACTTTACCACATACCATCGATCTTTAGCAAGGTGATTGATGTTTAACCTAGGGCTCATAGCTTGATTTTTTATATTTTGGTCTCATACCATTAGATATTTCTTAAGATATCAAATGCATGACATTATTTATGATCCAGGTAGTGGAACATGATTGGTTCTTGTAAACAATAGGAAATATTAAGGTTAGGGAACATGAATAATATAAAACTTATCCAAAGTTTTAGATTAAAGTTTCCATTCGCATTAATAAATACAAATAAATATTTTAATCTATAGTCTTAAGTTAAGGTTTAAAACATAATAAAATAAACATCACATAAAAGGTCTAATGGAATTCAATGATTTAAGGAAATATTTCAAGGAAATTGTTTTAAGGGAATTGTTGTAGGGAAATTGTTCTTAAGGAATTACTGTAGGGAAATGTTTTGGGGAAAATGTCCATAAGAATTAATCACTTTAGGTAAACTATCTTAATCAAAATGTCCATAAAAAATTAGTGGATTTGGGGAATTATTTCAAGCATTTTGTCCACAATAAAAACCTTGAAGACCAATTCAATTGAGAAAAAAGTCTCAAAGATAAAATCTTGAATGGATAGAAGTAATGAAAACATAAACCCAAATATCAAACTTGTCAAATAAAATGTCTAAAAGAATTCCCAAAAAAAAAGGCTCAAATAGATTTGTCTGAATTATATAAGTCTCGATAGCCAAAAATTAGAAACATATTAATAAGGACCCTACATTTAGTTAGACCAAGCTAATAGATAAATAGGACTAAGGGTCATGGGACATAAAAGGGACCAAGTATGAATTTTTAGACTAAGGTTTGGTCATGTTAATAAATATGACTAAACCTTGGTATAAAAATTAAACTAAGTCCATATCACGTTTAAAATGTTCCAACATAAAATAAAATCTCCCACCAAACTTGAATTAAAAAAGTTACTTTGAATAAACTTAGACTAAGGGTTTATCAATGAATTCAATTTGATTTTCAATAGACCAAAGGTTAGTAAAAGATTAAATTAACATTAAATCATGAAGCTCAGACTATTTTCAATTCCAAATAGGCTCCATTAATCCTACAATATGGAAACACAGATCCAATATTAGCAATTTTTCACAAGATTAAACTAGAATTATTCACAAATATGTTAACCATATTAGGTGTTGATGATATTCAAATAAAAATATTGTGCAAACATACTAGTGACACACTAGTAAAGTGAATTTTCAATTTCAAGGTATAAATTTGTAGAATTTAAAACAAGTGTCCCCATTTTTTAGGAATGGGGGAATGTTAACCTCAATAAATGACAACTTCCTAGGGAAACATAGTAATATGTTGTAATTCAGAGACTCTAATGTAGATTAATAATTATGTTAGTTATTCCACTTGATAAGTCACCATTATTTAGATCAGTTTATGGTTGAAACAAGCCTTGCACATACAAAATCAAATCAAACCTCAGGTCCTAGTCATGTTGTGTGTGTGCTTTGATTCTAGTTACTATTTACCATGGGATTTAGGGATCAACTTTTATATTTCATAACTTTGACCATTAACATTGAATTGTAACATACCTAGATGTTCATTAAGAATATATGCCTTATCTTAGGGATGGATTGGGTATTGTTATACTACCAGCCATGAATCCATATCCCTAATAGAGATACCTTTAACTCTACTTAAGGCCTTACTCCACTAATAACTAGGCATTCATAGCCCTAGTGGAGATTGTTAGAATCACCTTTGCATAGAAATTTTTGAATTATATATTAAAGCTCTTATTTTTTGTATTTTTTAGATAATTTTAGGATTTATATCAAAGGTTAGGAATTGGATTATACAAGTTTGAGTATTCAGTCAAATGTTTGATCTTCAAACAATTTCCCTTGGTTGTAAACTTTATCCCAGATAAGGATGTTATTTAAGTGCAAACATGATTGTGTCCTAATAATTAAATCTTTCATTCCACATGTGTAATCATTATTAAAACCAAGTTTAGATCAATAAAATGTTTAATATATTATGGAATAGTTAACTTATCCATGAGTCTTTACTAGTTTCTTTAAACTATAACATTAATCTCACATTTCAATAATCCATGATTGACTAGTGCTGAGGGGTTATACCTACATTTTTGAATTGTGGAATTCCTGAGCAATTAGGTGAACTTGAGTAGAGGAATATATTGAGAAGACTTATTAGAATTAAGGAACACAATAGATAAAACAAACACACCAAACATAAAAATAAAATTAAAAAATGAAAAGAAAATAAATAATCAAATAAATATATACAAACATATGTACAAATAAGGGTTAGGAAGGAAATAATAGAAAAAAACTAATCTAGTTTACCTACACTAACTCTAACTAGTCTTATAGTTCACTCCATGAAGACACTAGGTGGAGAAGTAGAGAAGTAGTGATTAAATTACAACCCATTGGTGGGTAGTGTGATCTCTATTCCTTATAAGTCTTTCAACTTGAAGGTGTTATTTCTAAGTATCTCAATAATATAATATGGACCTATCCAAAAAGGTGTGAACTTATCATGTTTACCCTTAGGTTTAGATGATTTGTCCCAAAGACTTACTAAGTCTCCTTTCCTAAACACCTTTATCTTTGAATTATTATCAAGCCACATTTTCACTATGGTTTGGTGTCTAATAAAATTAGAAAAAGCTTCCTCTCTTGCATCTTCCATTTGAATAATGTCAATCAACCTTGAAGTTGTAAATTCTTGGTCCTCTTCTATGTAATCTTGCATGAATCTATAAGTTGGCAGCTTGAGTGTGATGGGGAACATAGGTTACTGGACATATACCATCAAGAATGTTGATGCCTTGAGAGCCTGATTGACTCTTGTTATATCTACCTAAAGGGTGTATTTAAGTAGCTTGTGCCATGTTTTGGGTTTATCTACTATAGACTTCATTATTACCTTCATCAAGTTCTTATTTGTTTATTTACATAATCCATTACCTTAAGGATACTGGTTGGATTAGAAATTGAGAGTGGTGTTATCATATTCCCATTATATCATCTGAATGGATAGAAGAACATATCAATTATCACAGACTAGAGAAACTATTTTGTCAAACCTGGTGCATATGTTTTCTTCTAAGAAATCAATCACTTCTTTAGTTTTACATTTCTTGGTTACCACTACTTTTATCCATATTTTAAAATAGTAAGTATTAGTTAGAACATACATGTAACCATCTAATGATTTGGGGTCAATTATCCCCACAAAATCTAGTCCCCACTGAGCAAAAAGTTTATCCACCATAACTAGCTATAATGGCATGGATGCATTAGGCTCTTTAGTGCTAAATATTTGACATGAATGAACTACCTTACATTCTTGTGAGCATCTTTGAATATTTTGGGTCAATAATAACTAGATCTAAGGATCTTGTGATTTTTTTCTTTCTAGACAAATGCCCACTTCCTAGTTTCCCATGAAAAGTGCTCATGATCTCATCTACTTCTTCCTTAGACACACATCTTAGGTAAATACCTTAAAATTTATTTATGTATAACACTCCATCTTTGATTAGGTAAAGGGATTCCTTGAGACTTAGGGCTCTCTTCTACTCCCTAGTCAGTCTTATAGGACAAGTACCATTAATCAATAAATGAATGATAGGATCATACCAATAATTGGACTAAAATCTTTGCTATTCTACTTGAATGATACTTAGCTTGGGATGAGTATTGGAAATTAAATAAATTAAACCTTAGCACCTTACTAGTTTAACAATTTTCATTTCAATGTCATATTCTTGAAGCACATGCATCCACTTACCTCTCTTTTCCCCTAGTTCATTTTGACTTTGCATGAGCTTGGTGGCAAGGTCTGGTAGGATTGCATGCACCCTATTCCTAAGAATATAATGCCCTAAAATTTTTCACTACCTTGACTAAAACACATTCTTATTTGTTAATCAAAGAGTATTTCAACTCAATATTTTTAAAATTAGGTCTCATGAAAGCTATTGGATGATCACATCTATCTATTTTAAGATTCAAAATAGTAGAAATAGTATGATCATAAGCAAAGGAATAGAGGTAAGAATTATTTTAGAAGTTCAAACTTATCAAGACTGGAGCTTGTCTAATTTCCTCCCTAATGTATTTGAAATCCTTCTTGGTCTCTTCATTCCAAGTAACTTTGACATCCTTCTTCAACATATCATTCAATGGATTGACAAGACAAAAATAAACTTTATTACAAAGTTAGTTTTGCCAAATAATGACTTCAATTCTTTAATACTATTAGGAGGCTCTATCTTTGATATAACATCTACTCTATTAGGGTTTATAGATATTCCCTCTTTAGTAATAACGTGTCCTAACAATTTTCCCTTAGTAGAACAAAAAAAACTTTTCTTTGGGTTGAGAGAAATCCCATACTTTCTATATCATTTTAATACATGTTATAATTACATGATGTGATCCTCTCTTTTTTTATAAAATATGGTTAGATCATCCATGTATATGATGATGCACTTACCTATCAAATTTTAGAAAATATGATCCATGGCTCTTTGGAACATGGATCCTACATTGATAATCCTAAATGGCATCCTCTTGTAGGAAAAAGTGTTGCACTTGGTTATAAATGTCATTTTCATCATGTATTCTTTATTCACTAACACTTGGTTATATCTTGAAAAACCATCAAGAAATGACATCATTGTATAATTAGAAATAATTTGAATTACTTGGTCAAGAGAGGGTAAAGGATAGTTATCCTTTTTAGATGATCTATTTAGACTCCTAAAATCTATGCACAATATGATTTTACCATTTTTCTTCCTGATGGGTACTAAGTTAGTTACCCAGGTGGAGTTCCTAATGGGAAATACAATATTATCATTTAAGAGTTTCTTGACCTCTTTGTATATCAGTGGTTCTAAGATGGGGTTGATAGGTATTTGTTTTTGTTTGAAATATTTTTAGTTTTATTTTAAAGGTATAGTATGTTTTATGACCTTTGGATCAAAGATCTTCAAGTCATCATTGGACCATGCTATTATGTCCTTATACATGGTCATCAATTCTTTGGATATTTTGTTTTAACTTATTGTACATGATTTTCCAATATTAACTAGCTGAGACTAATCTTGTGGCCCAAGATTAATTAAATTATAATCTTTCCCACTTACTTTGGGAATTATAACATTTTCAACTAGTTTCTCTTAATTAAATAGTCTCTCTAGGGAAATCATGCCCTTAGGGATCCTATTATCATTCAACTAAATGGCCTTGTCTTCAAGTCTACCATTATCATAAATGGTGTTTTTGTCAACCTCATATATGACATGAGTTTAAAATACTCCTAAAATATTCATGAATTCTAGGATCTATTGGTCATCATTAAATACTTGTAGATGGTTTACATTATCAAGGACTGAAGGGCATAGAACTAGCTCAATACTAAGGCTTGAGGAGTCTTGGTTTGTCATAAGATTGGTTATAGCTGAGGTAAGCTCATTAATAGCCTTATTTTCTTCCCTAGGGATCAAAATAATGTTGAAAGCATCAAAATCTTCAAGAAAATCCCATAATTTTAACTTATATCTCTTGAGGTATGATAATTTTCATTGATGCTTAATTCACACTTGATTAACCACTAGTTCTGAGTCACCATGAACTAAAATTTATTTAACCTTATGCTTAATGGAATATTTCAATCTTATAATCAAAGATTCATACTCTAAAATATTATTAGTATAAGGAAATTGAAGTCTATAAGCAACTTTTAGTTCTTTCTCAATAGGATTGGTGAGAATAATTCTTACTCCAGATCCAGAGTTACAACTAACACCATCAAAATGTAATCTCCATATTCCATGTAAAGCATAAAAAGTTTTAGAATCACATACCTTAGTGGTGTCAAGAGTGTAAACACCCAAATATGAGTTAACCATGTTGACCCTTTCATTGATAGAATTATACTCGATGATCATGTGCTTCATTCTAGGTTCTCTTTATACTTTAATCTGATTTGGGACTCCTTTCCAAGGCAACCACAAATGTGAATAGTTAGTAGACATATATCCATGAGGGTATTTATCCATTCTCTACTTAATATTATCCCATAAACATTAGGAATGTACACAATTTGGATGTCACTGAATTATTAGAATCTTGGCTCATCGACAAGCTGCATATGAACATTGAACAATTCCCCAATACTTTAACTCTAGATTTATCTAATTAAGTAACAACTCTTTCAAATTTAATGGAAGTCAAATGAATTTTTTCGCAAACACCTACATGCATGATATTTACATATTCACTAGAATATAATAAACAATTATGAAAATTCTTACCAAACATTTTAACTATAAGTAGGAAAGGTGGGGATTATATCTTAGTTTTATACATTGCAAAATTGGCATTATCAATTTTACATGGCCTACCAGGATTTTTAGATAAATACTCCAATAATAGGTCCCTTTGTTTAGTAATCTTTGCCAATTTATGTAATGTGATATTAACCTTAATCTTTTTCATGTCTTCCACAATATTATATCCAGTCCTATTAGAAGAATTAGATGCATCGATCTAATGCTTAGAATTAATTCCCTTTAGAGGCTCTGGATTATTATTTGAGTTAGTATTAGGATGAATGCCAAATTTATTTAGAGGTGATGAAGTAGTCAAAGGCTACTTCTACTTTATATTCCTTAGAGGGTAGGTAGGAATTACTAAAAATTATGGACTTCTTCAGGAATATCCTAAGGCTCATTCTCTTCTTAGAATGGAAAGTCAAATATCTCCACCACAAGAATTTGATTAGTAGATTTAGATGAATTAGAATATTTTAATGTAATTTCACCATTATATTTATTATGAACCACTTCAAAATCATCTAACTCCTTTTGAAAGGCTTCAAAAGCATTAAAAAATTCAATGTAATTTATTTTTCCATTTTTCAAGTATAGTGAACTCTATAATAATCTGGTAAAGTGACATCAATAAGATTTATATCCATTATTTTCTTATCAGCCAATGATTCATTAGTATTTTTATTGTAACTATCTGTGTTAAACCTATTTGTGGGCATATTAAACCTTTGAAAAGAGAAGTTCCTACTAGATCTCTCTTTAGTATTGCCTACTTGCGTTTGCAATTGAAAGAAATTAGTGATTAGATTTTAGACCATTTTTAACATATAATCATTCTCATTCTTGGGATATTCAAAATTATGAACTTGATTTTTGGTATCAGTGCTAGTGGTTGGCACTAAATCTCTTTGGTCATGTGGATTAGATCTATTTACATCACTTCTCAAGAATCCTAAGTTTTGGCCTAGATGAGCATGACTTAAGGGTAATTGGTTCAAAGTTGGGAGTTGGTTT
Source organism: Torreya grandis (assembly GCA_037957365.1). Taxonomy (NCBI): domain Eukaryota; kingdom Viridiplantae; phylum Streptophyta; class Pinopsida; order Cupressales; family Taxaceae; genus Torreya; species Torreya grandis. The sequence goes on along the minus strand of JARHVA010002707.1, from coordinate 2,002,264 downwards.
AGAGTAGGTGTATTCTAATTAGCATTGGGAATGATGTTAAAGATAGGAAAATATGGATTGACATTAGTAATAGAGTATGCCATTTGTCCTTAGGGATGAATTTGGTCATTAGTGATTACTGCTTCAAAATAGGCAAGGGCCAAAGTATTCATAGGTCCAGTAACTCTCTTTATAAATATAAAGGTCATGGGATCCAAAGCATCCTTTTAGATTTCAAAATCTAAAGCCTCATATGGTCTATAAGGAGCTATGGTTCTTCTATACATATTTTGGAATCTAGCATTAAAGGCTATTATGGGCTTGTTTGAATACCTTTTAACTATGGAAAACTATTGGTATAAGACACAAGGACTAATAATTTTTCAAAATTTATTAATGAAGATGGTGTTAAAGTCATTATAGCTAGTAATATAATCTATTGAAAGGTTAAGAAACCAATCATAAACAACATATTTGAAGGTAAATGGAAATAAATTACATGCTACATCTTTATGAGTTACATTCAACAGTTTTAAATAAGCTTTGAAACTTTTAATGTGTTCCTCTACAGTTACAATGCCATTAGGACTAAATGTTGGCATATAAGGTCATGTAACATACCTAACACATTGATTTAAGAACCACCTAGCCAAGCCATACCTTGATAGGGATCAAACATAAGAGCATCCTAGATTGGTGAATTTGGCAAAGACTTTGAAAGCCTATGATTACCTTTGTCTTGCCTAGTTCTCTTATGAACTTCTAATTCAAGAAGAGGTTCTCTAGTCTCTAAACATGACCTTTTTCTAATTATTGGTAATTATAGCTTGAGAATTTTGAATCCTATTTGAAATATGATGTGTTAGCATTATCTTTTCAAAGAACAATGATCAGACTTACACATTAAGAATTTTTTTCAAAGATTAATGTAAAGAAAAATAAAAGACAACAATATTTAACTAAATTAGATCAAATATGTATCTAGATAGATAAGTATTATTGATATTTACACATTCAATTCCAAATTAAATTAAATTTGTAAAGGATCTAACAATATTTGATCAAAATAGCCAGCATAACCTCAAACTAGTTGGATCCATAGTTCTAAAGCTATGTTTATAACCATTAAGCATAAATATTCAAAGAACATTGTTCTTTGTCTAAATAAGCACAAAGATGTGTATATAACCATTAAGGTCACCAAAATTTACAATATTATGATAAAATAAACATAATTATGCAAAGAATATAGTGATCCTTGATCAAAATACACTAAAACCAACGAAGATACTACAAATTCATGAGGATCTAGGTGAATGTTCTCCTTCTAGAACTAGTGAAGCATACCCTATTGATGCTTAAATATGTATCACAATGTTTTTAGAGTGTTTAGAAAACAATTCTCATTTTATAATTCCAATAATTTAGTGCATGAGTTGTAGGTTGTGATAATCCTATTATCTATTCATGGAATAGAGTCAAAACACATGAACTATTTCATAAATTTATATTAATTGGTGGTTGGGAGACACCATGGCATCTAGTTATCTTTACAAAGGATGAAGTAATCCAAGGTAATAATAATGAATTATTATCAAATTCTAATCTAAAGACTAATCTAATATGGATATTCATAATTAAAATTAAGCTAAAGTGATTTGGTAAAAAAAGGAGAAAAAGGAAGGGTAGGGTAGAGAAGAAATATATTGTTGATCTTCATTATAGACATTATGAAAAAGTTTGAACATCATATGAACATGCATTAAACCAATGTATAACATGAAGTAGCATAAGTTCAAATATTATCACACATTAGGAAAGCATATGAGGAATGTTGAGAGAATGCAAATAAGAACTAGATTTACTTTAAATATTTACCCCTATAAGTATATAGTGTATGAACATATACAAATTTAGAGTAAATAAAATTAATTAAACCAGAGAACCTTCACCTAATATAACCTAAGCACAAATTATCAATTCTACATTTAAAGGTGCACATCTATAATTCATAAGAACCATTCAAATCTAAGATTCAGACCAAGCAAATGAGAGAGAAACCATAATAAGAAATGACACAAACAAATATGGATAATATTTTTAGAATTCCTTACTTATATTAGTTTCTCAAAAGTTTTCACATGTTTTTTTCTCAAAAAATCCCCCCATTTATAATTGATAATAATCTTTTTATAGAATGCAAAGAAGTATGTCAGCGAGTCATATCCAATTACAAAAGTATAAGTGTTAAGACAAATATTCTTTCTACAAATGTTCTAGAATACATTAGACTTTCCCTAATGGACTAACCTATAGGATATATTATTACAATTTGTACATGCCTTTACAAAAATAATATTCCATTTTCAAAATATATAATCCTTAACCATAAGATGAATATTATTAATTCAAATAACTTTGGACCCTTATGATGCTGAAGTATTTTACTTCCCTTTCAAGATCTTCATCCTATAATGTTTTTTGTTGATAGGTTAGAGGTCCATAATGAGTCTCATGAAGATCTCCTTTCCTTGATGATCTAGGTCTTTGAAGTCTTTCTCATCTCGTTCACTTCTTTTTTAATGCCCCTAACATCTCCCATTTTCTCTTTTGATGACAAAAGTAAGCCCATGATTATTTTGTTATCATCCCCTTTTTTTCCTTGACCTTGGTTCATTATTTCTTATATGAATTGATTAGTTTTGTGATTGAAATCCTCATCTGTGATAAGACCTGATGGGTTATGTATGGTGGGATCCTTGATTATTCTATCCAAGATATATAACATCTTGTCTTCCTATTACTTGAAGTCCTTGGCAATGTCCTCCATTTTCTTGGAATAGTTTCTCAAGGCCTTGATCTTGTCTACTAATATGGCCATAGCCATATCTAGGTGGGCTATATTGATGGTTCTAAATTTAGAGATTTGATTCTTAGTCAAGACCTTGATCAAATACTTCACTTGATAGCTTGCATCTTACCATTGGCCAACATGGCTTGTAGCCAAAGTATTTTGTTTAATCACTATGTCTTATTTGGATCTAACTAACTTTAAGGAATTGAATAAATCAACCATAGTGTCCTCAAATTATTTGAACTGACCTTCTTGGATTGACAAGATGGCTTGTTCCTTCAAAAAAAAAATTCTATAAGATGTATTTAATCATTATTTGTAATTGATTTGATTGAGTCTGAGCCATTTTGAGAATGTTTTCTTTAAATATCCAGTCCTCACTAAGATTTTTTCCACCAAATGGAGTCAATCCAATGAATGTTTCCACTTTATGCAAAGTGAACTCTTCTCCACCTACGATGGCATTCATTTCTATGACTCTCTATAAGCTAGTAGTTGTTAGGTCAAAATTGACACCAATTAAGTATTATGTCATTTGAGGATCAAGGGTCTCAACTTGTGTTTCACTTGAAGTTACTAGGGTAGCCATCCTTTACTCCTCTTCCTTTTGTAGAGTGGCTCTCCATGGATTGAGTTTGTCATGGACAATGATGTTCATTGATTTCATTATTTCCCAAGGGTGGTGCAAAGTAGGAACATTCTATAACTTACCATATATGAACCATTGAGGAATGGTTGGGCCTTGGATTGGGTTATAATCACTAAAAAGGTTGAATTATCTCAAAGGATGAGTGAAGGTTAACTTGGGACTCTTATCCTTGGGTACAATATCCTACTCAAGATTTATCTTAGGGGGGTCCACAAGAACTAGGCCTAATGTTAATTATTTCCCTTTTTATTTCTTTACCTCCTCATCTTGGGGTTGAAGTTATTTCATTTGTACCTCTTCTTTATTAGATTCATAGGTGCTGGCTAGTACTTGTAGAGCATCTTACACTATCTCCTCAGGATCCAATGCTATCATGTCTATATCTTTAGTAAGTGGCCCTTGTTTTTCAAGCTAGGCTAAAGATGATGCAATATCATCATGTCTCCTTTCCTCTAGACTTTATTTAGCTTGTGCTTAAAAATTTTGTACCTCTATTCATGGTTGTGTGGGAGTAGGTCTAGAAGATGGAACACCTAGAAAATGGTACTATCTTGGCCCTAGTTTCTATAGATCATCACTTCCCTTCTACTCCCTTAGAAATATATCCTTTGGATTGATGTTAAGTTTCTTCAATCTTGCCAATACCTTAGTGAATGAAGATGCCTTAGTGTACATTGGGTCATAAGGTCTAAAATGATGTTCATAGGTCGTATTGATCCCCTTTTATTTCAAGTGTTTCTCACTCCTTCCATAGGGGTCCAATTTTTTGAGCTCATGAATTTGTAAATTGAAGGAGGTTCTGTGTTTGGAGGCTGCCTTAACATTTTCCTATTGTTTGAATATGGTCCTCCCAATAGTTATTAGGATGATATAGAAGTGAAATTTATTATTAGTTATAAATAAACCATCAATGTCATGGAATATCTGATATGCCACTTATTGCTTTACCAATTTATTGGGCACATGAATGGGTAGTCTGAGAGGCTGGTTTAGAGTTCCCTCAATCTTCATTATAATGCAATCTAGCTATAACCATATATCTCCTATGGATTTAACATATTTTTTATCTATAGACTAACTCATGCCATTGGGATTCCTATTATGGCCTCAACTAAGGTTGGGTAAACACAATCACATATGAATTGAATAAGGTCCCTATATTTGAAAATATGTAACTTTGAATAATAATAGGAGACTATCTACTTCCCATCAGGCAACCATTCTCTAAAGTTGGGGATCTTGGTGGTGCCAATCAGGGCATCTAATAAGTAAGACATCATGTAGAATTGACCTCTAGTATTCTTTTTAAATGAAGATAATCATCTACTCAAACAAGTGATAATAATCTAACCTAGAGGAGGGGTGAGTTCTTTCTCAACCATGAAATGAAAAAAAGGGACCTAGAGTTTGTCCACATACGTGGTAATTGGATTTTCACATAATATATTCATCATGGTCATGAGCATCCTGATCCTAGGTCTGAATTATCTAATTAGGATATTATTATTAAGGTTAGAGAACACTTGATTCATAGAATACAACCATAGGAAAAGGATGTTATTTAGGTCATTCTTTTTGGCCCACTCATAAATTGTGATTACATCTATTTGGGGATTGGGCAAATTGTAGTAATTTTGAAAGGAAATAGGTGAAATATAGGTAATTTTCTTAAAGCTACGTTCATGAATTATCATGCCATGATCAATTTTAGCATCTCTAAAGATATGATCAAGAACATCAATACAATGAAATACCTATGGTTTGGCCACTAAAAAATGTAGGATTATTATCTGAATAACCACTATGTAATAATGTCTTCTCTCTATAGATGCATTCTTCTCATTTCCCATTATGATGGTTAGCTTCTCCTCAATTGTCCATAATAGCTGGACCAATGAATGTCTTTAGTGTTGAGAGATATGGAATTGAAATGTGTATATTTGAAAATCCTTCCTTATACATTCAAGGTCAAATAGAGATTTGTATCTTCCTTGGTTTGTTTTTAAGCTACCATGACTGTGAATTTGACTAAATTTCTCACTTATAGATTATTGTTTAGCTCTGGATCAAATTGCTCTTGCTCAGATGATAATTCACTCTCTTAGGCTCAATTTATGATCAATATAGGGTTGAATTAGGGATTTTATGCATGTTAGGGATTTTTTACATGTTTTCTTAGTGATTTAATACTAGTATCTAGTTTAAATAGTGAGCTTTATACCTTAGATTTTATTCAGATCATGCATTTATATTTTTTTCCACCTCATGGGTCCACTAAATCTTCAAGTATGTCATTTTTTACTAATGTGGAATCATCATGGCATCTTCATGTCACCCCTATGGAATTTTAATGGTAAGTTACTCATTAATTTTCAAAAAATGACTATTGCCTTTTGAAAATCTTGCTTCATATTGTACCATTTGATTATCCCTACATAAATTATTGTAAGACATCGATTTAAATGTGAAGGATCAAACACCATTTTCCATTTTTCAATGTTCTCCTATAGTTGTAACACTTATCACCATTGCATTCATCTTGACTATGTTAAAAAGTAAATGTATGTCTCACACTATTGGATCATATTCCTCTAAGCAAATATATGTCATTGGATCATGATCTATGGGATCGAGCAAGATTGGATTTTTTCTATACTAAGCCCCAAGGTTGTGCCACTTGGTAGTCCTATGGGATTTTTTCACTCTATACTCTATCATTTCTATTAGTTAATTATATTTCACCATGTGGTGGTTCCATGTTCATTTTGATCTTCATTTAAAATTTCAACGTTGATCTCATGATTATTGATCATCCTTGGCTAGATCAACAAGTTTTGTTTGATATCAATATGAGGGGTGGACCACCACTAGATGCTCAATATTCCTTGGTTGAAATAATGATAGTTATCACCTTCTCACTTATTTTGGGATCTATTTAAGCTTTGACCTATCACATGCCATCAATTAGGATTTGATTGTGATTTAGGTAGTTAAACATGATTGGTTCTTATAGACAATATGAAATATTAAGGTTAGGGCATGGGGATAATATAAATCTTTGCCAAAGTTTTAGATTAAAGTTTCCATTTATATTAATAAATAAACATATATATTTTAATATAAAGTCTTAAGATTAGGTTTAACACATAATAAAATGACTATAGCACAAAAGGTCTGATGAAATTTAATGCTTCAGGGAAATTGTTCTCAGGGAATTATTGCATGGAAATTATTCTAGGGGAATTATTGTGGGGAAATATTTTTGGGCAAATGTCCACAAGAATTAGTCACTTTAGGGAAATTATCTCAGATAAAATGTCTACAATAATTCAACCGCTTCAAGGAATTGTTTTGGGCATTTTGTCCACAACAAAAACTTCAAAGACTAATTCATTTGGGATAAAAATCTTGAAGATTAAATCTTGAATGAATAGAAGTGATGAAAAGATAAAATCAAATATCAAACTTTTGAGACAAAATGTTTGAAAGAATTACCAAAAAAAGGCCCAAATAGATTTGTCTAAATTGCATAAGTCCTGATAGTATAAGTCCAAAAAGTTAGAAACATACTAATAAATACCCTACATTTAGTTAGACCAAGTTAATAGATGAACATCACTAAGGGTCGTAGGACATAAAAGGGCAGAAGTATGAATTTTTAGACTAAGGTTTGGTCATGCTAATAAACATGACTAAACCTTGGTATAAAAAATAAACTAAGTCCATAACATGTTTAAAGTGTTTCCATGTAAAATAAAATCTCCCACCAAACCTAAATTAAAAAAGAACTTAGAATAAACTTAGACAAAGGGTTTAACAATAAATTTAATTTAATTTTAAACAAACTAAAGGTTGGTAAAATATCAAATTAACATTAAATCACAAAGACCAAAATCTTTTCCATTCCAAATAGGCTCCATTTTCCTATAATATGGAAATGCAAAGATCCAAGATTAGCATTTTTCACAGGATTAAACTAGAATCATGCACAAATATGCTAACCATACTAGGTGTGGATGATATTATAAATTAAAATATTATGAAAACATAGTAGTGACATACTGGTCAAGTAAAATTTCAATTTCAAGGTATAAATTTGCATAATTTAACATAAGGGTCCCCATTTTTTAGGAATGGGGAATGTTGACCTCAACAACTTGCAATGAATTGCTCAAGCATAGATCATGTTTTAAAAATCAAGAATACTTGAAGAAGATGGACAAGGAATAAATATTAGAATAAAACACATGAATGAAATGAGATTGAGGGGGATCATATAATTAATTAATCATTATAAAACCTATGCAAATGACTTCCATGGAGAAGAAATATGAAATTATATTAAAACTCACTTGAACAACTTTTACACTAAGGTATTATTATTACAAGTTAAATTATCTCATATATATGAATTGTAAAATTGAACCACAATGAAAATTAGATTAATTACCTCTAAAATAATCCCTCAAAACTATTCCTTTCCATCCATTTCTAGGGTGGAGAAACAGGTGAAAGAACAAACCCCTCTTAGATGTATAGGCCATAGTGACATATTGTCACTCTTAGGAATTGTTCATAAATAATAATATACAAATACAAAAAAATGAAACTATTTTCAATATTAATTATACCCCTAACAAATTCTGAATTTTTAGCTCCTAACTCTCTCTCCTCTTTTTGTATTGAGCATTTAAAAATTGCCCTTCTAGAGCTGTCAAAGAGGTCGATATAGGAACAAAGTAGGTTTTTGACATTTTTAACCTATAAAATACTAAAAATAATTTATATGACCCTATATGGAATAAATTATCTATATAATATGTTTTTCACACAAAAACTTTCTAAAAACCTATAAAGGTCCAATAAAAAGGCATGATTTTACACTGAAGAAGCCAAATTTACTAAGGATATCTTATTGAAATGATGTAAAATGTGTTAATTAGTATTTAAAATATATAATAAGGTTTATAAAGATTAAATTGAGCTTAATAATGATAATATACTATCAAAAACTTTTAAAACCTTCCCTAGATGTCACAAAAAGGTCAAAATTGCATGGAAATGAGTCATGACGTTAGTCTAGAATGTGATAAACTTAATTGTTCATATTTTAGGTATAAAATTACATTGAAATTTTATATTAAAATAATCAATACAATATATATGGTTCTCACCATTGAAAATGGCTCAGAAAGGCCAAAAAATGACTAGATAAGTACAAGACAAATGAAGGACAAAACTTCAACTCACGTAATCAAACTTAAAATATATTAATAAAGTATTTAAATGATAAATATAAGGAAATTTAAATACTAAAATATTGACAAAAAATAAAAACTAGCATGAGAGGAAAAATTTTGAATGATAGGGGTGACATTTTGACCTATGAGGTCAAAATTGTCAACATTTTGGTGACTCAGCTGGGAAGCATGCCTTCTATTCTTGAGAAAGAGAGCATTTAAATTTATTTTGGACTCATAAAACCAAAATTAAATTTTTGAATAAAATTTAAAAATATTATTCATGAATATAAGACTCTTTTGACTTGAAATAAGACCACTTTCTCATCCAAAACAAGGAAAGAAACATACAAAACATGGGAAACTAACTTAATAAATAAAATGTGAAACTAAAGAACTAAATTGAGATAAAACACAAATAAAATAATTTTCTATGATATAACTTAGAGGAAAATAAAAAAACTAATTATGTATAAGGAACTTAACTCTCAATAACAATGTTTCAAATGTATCCCATTAACTAGGATTAGAAGCTCCTCACCATCCATCTTTGCAAGTTGGAAGGCATTATGGGATTTACTATTAGAGATTGTGTATGGTCCAATCCAAATGGATTCAAACTTAGTATTACTTCCTAGTTTCTCTATGTCCTCATATCACTTGAGAACCAAATCCCCTTCTTTAAAACCCCATGAAGAAGCTCCTTTGTCAAAGGCTCTCTTCACTTGTGCTTGGTGAATTTCCATGATTAACATGGAATTATTTCTAATCTATTCCAGCTCCGTAAGCTCAACATACTTGATCTCCATTAGTTAATTATCTAAAAAATTAAGCTAGTGCATTATTTTTAAATAAGTAAACTCAAGAGAAATAGGTAACCTTACTTCTTTACCATATACTAGCTTATATGCAGAGTTGGATATTGATTTTTTGTATGTGATTCTATCAACCCATAGAGCTGAATTTGGTGATCATAGGAATCCAAGAAGGGAGGTTATTAATATGTTAGTTTAAGTAATAAAAAATTCAATAAACATACTAACACTTACACTCCAATCTTAGATCTTAGGGGTGAGCTTAGTTAAAAAAAGACAAATGAAGGAACAACTAAAATGAAAAAGACAATGAATCCTTTACCTTCCTTGAGAGCCCTAAATGCATTATTGAGTGTCTTTCTTGGCTTATACATCAAATATTCTTTGGAAATATAGGTTATGTATCTCCTTCTATCCTTGTCACCATGGTTTGTGATATGGCTTTATCTTTCTTAATATTTTAGCATTATAACACTACTTACAAGGAAATTTTTGCATTATAAAACTATTCTTCTCAAAGCTTTGAAGTCATTTGTGCATGATAAATTTTCACCAAAAAAGCTTAAAATTCAATACACAAGGCATTTTATTTATAAAAAATAGATTTAACCCCAACCCAAGGTGAGTTAAGGTGGAGTTTAAACATGGAATTAATTCAAACCTAACCTTAGTCAAGACTAACCCTAGTAGAGTTAATAGTTGTCAATCAATAGTTGCCAATTTTAGGTGTCTATAGTTTTCCCCTATTTGGGAAGATGTTTCAAGTTTTAGTCATAGTAAAATATTTTATAATAATTATACATGCCAAAAAGAAGATAATAATTAAATAAAATGATCCAAATAATGTTTTGGAAGCCTATAACAATTCCCCCTGAAGGGAGTGTTTGACACATACAATTGATGGATGGTCTATCAAAAAGAAGTAATAAGAAGAATAAAATTAACCCATGGGTGAGACTAATCCAATTTATATAATTCTTTCATCCATTGATTAAAAAATTATTGATTTTCCCAAAAGAAGTTATAATCAATAATAAAGGTTCAGAGACATATTTGCCCAAAGATAGTTATAATAAGTGGTAATGACATATGCCCTAGTTAGGGTAGATGAGTTAAAATAATTATTTGACCACAAGTCATTATAATCATTAAGATGACCTGAATTGAAAAATAATTTTTGATTGTGCCATAGTAGGGTAGATTAGAAATCATAACTAAAGGATATAACCTATTACATAGATTAAAGATGAGTGGCTGTAAATGTAGATGTGATGGTCTAATGACTTAAGAAGAAAAAATAACTAGGCATACGAGGATGAAAAAGTGATGAAAGATATGTTTAGAAGAATAAAAAATTGATCAATGTGAATGATTTGTTATACCTACCAATGCAGAGATGATCATCCTAATTAGAATTGATACAACTATAATGGCCAATGGGTTGATTTGATTAAAAAGGGTGTGAGGATTTTCTAATGTTATCAAGGAGAAACTTATATGGATCCATTATTTCTAAGACTTCAAGAGCTTATTTTTGTTATAGCACGTGATGACATGCCTCATGATAGAACACCATGAGAACTTTTCTAAAATATGCATAAGCACTGACTCTTGATCTAATAAATAATTGAAAACAATCCACCAATGATAAAAACCATGATGAAAATGTTGATATATGAATATGGATGGACTTGAGAATAATGAAAAAGGAATTACCTAATGAACACATATATAATGAGTTGAGGAACAATACTGAAAATAATCAAATAGGCAAACAAATAAAAAAATAACTAAGAAAATAAACACACAAAAATCTTGAAAGGAAAATCCAAATAAAGCATCTTAACAATGGATTTACCCTAATAGGGTGGATCAAGGATGACTTACTAGGCTTAGATGGGACAAATGTTTTTGAATTTTAAATTTTTTGAATGTTTTTGGAATTTTGAGGTATCTTAAATCATGAGATTGGCAAGATATCTCTTGTAAAATGATAAGAGTGTTGGCTTAGGTTGATCACAAAATGGTGAGAGCGTATGAAAAGGGAGACTAAGATGATCTCAAGGTTAATTCATCATGGCCTACATAGTCCTATTAGGAGCTCAAGTCACATTAGTTCCACCCACATAAAATATGGGGAGAATCGACTATGTCACAAAAAGTTCTAAAAATTTAGGCAAATGGCAAGGAAAATGAAAATAGTAATGGAAAGGTGATGTGATAATGGATGATAATAGTGCTATTCATAATTTTTCCATAGGTGGTTATAATTAGGAAATAATGACATAGGTTTGTGATACTACTTTTCCCATAGGCGGTTATAATTAGTAACATAAGGTGGACTATTGATTTTCCCATAGGTAGTTATAATCAATAGCACCAATCAAACATGAATGAAAGATAACTTTCTAGATCAACTATCAAAATACTTTCATAGACTACCATTTTAAATATGGAATTTTAAAACTATTGAAAATAGATCAAAATCCCCTCACGCAAGGTGTGGGAAAAAACCAAAGGAACCAAGATCAAAAGGAGTTGGGTAGGATGGATAAAAATAAACTTTGGTATAATAAGGATGGTATGGTATAATGACATAGGGTATTATTTAGGGCCATGATGGTATGAATATTAGATAAAATGGTAATAGGGTTTCCCTTGAATGGTAAGGTAAGGTAAATGGTTAGGGTTAGAAATAATGACAAGAGGAATGGAAAATGACAACAACAAGGTAACTAGAAAATAAAAATGATAAAGTAATTTTTTTGGCCAAGGTAAATGATAGGGTAAAGGTATGGTTTTTGGAAAAAGATATTCTTTTTGGCCAAATAATATGATTTTTTTAATTTTTATTGATGTGGAGATGCATATCTTGATCAACGTGTGATACAACTAGAATAATCAATCATGTAAATTTATATCCCATACCTCATATGAATATCTACTCTATCAAGAAATGATTGAAGATTTAGACTTCAAAATGTTTTTATGATCTTCATTTGTTACTGATTTTATTTCCTTCAAATTTAAATACAAGGTATCTTTGTAGGATTTATAAAGGAAAGTGTGGCTAGGGATGGTAAATACAAATAAATAATGGCTAGTAGGTTTGTTTTGGAAATGTAAAGGTAGATGATAATGGAATGTATAATGGTTGAGCAATAAATGAAGATCATTATTTTTAGGTGCATGTAATGTTTTTAATTCTAGATTTGACATAACTTTGGATGTGGTGGGGCCAAATAATTATGAATATTCTCTCAATAAGAACACCAATTTTTTTTTTGTTTGGTTTGGTGAGTAGCTACCATCTAATTATACTAAAGATTGGAAGCTTTACTAATTTGATCTTTGATAATGTCTTCATCAAGTAGTGAAGGAATATTATGCTCATCTATTGGCACCTCAATGAGGTTTTATCAAATGAATTTATATTTATTATCCCATAGTACCTCTGAGAATGTTTCACTAAGGAACATTGACTTTTGACTTTGATTGGCTTCTAGCACCTCCAAAAAGGTTTCACTAGAAGATGTTGAGTTTGGACTTTGATTTTCCTCTATCACCTTTAAAAAGGTTTCATTAGGATATTGTTATTCTACATGAATGTGGTGTTGGACTCCCTGATATTTTCTAATTGATATGTCAGCATAGATTTAGTTCAAATAGGTATGATTATATCAGTCCAAATCGACACTTGTGGGAGGTAGAAGGTCAATATAATGGATAGGTTGGTTGGTATTAATGGAATGTGGAATGGTAATGGAATGGGGAGAGGCCGCATAATTCCCATAAAAGATAATGGAAGAACTTGTGTCAAAACTAAAGTAATCATACTCAAAAACCATACAGGGATCATAAATGTATTCAAATTGATCTGTGAGGCATGCATAACTAATGTTGTAACAAACATGACCATATTTTAGTTTTGAATTTGATTTTGACTCAAGGGACTCTAAATTTGATATTGAGACTGACATTGATTCTAATCTTGATGCTAAATTTGATGTCATTTTAAGAATATAACTTGACTCTAATTCTAGTTCTTCATCTGATGTGAATGCTTCTATAATGATGTCTTGTTGAATGCTTGGTTTTGACTAAGTAATGACCTATGATGGCATAATGGGATCTAAAAAGACTAGTTTGTCAAAGTGAGACTCCTCAACGATGGGAAAAATGTCAAGAGACAAATTCATAAAGACTAACTTGTCAAGGGAAGACTCTTGAAAAATAGGCATATGGTCAATATAATGATTTTCCCAAAGGTGGTTGTAATCATTAAGAAGTGATTTAGTAAAGACTAGTTTGTCAGAGTGAGACTCCTCGATAATAGGTATAGGATTGGAAGGTGATTATCATAGGTTAACTTGTCATAAATGGTTGGTTCAACAAAAATATTATGGATTAGTTGGTTCTACTGGCTTTGGTTTACAAGTAGTTTTAAAATACTAGTTTTTAATATATCTTATTCTTCAAATGATTGAATCGGTTGGAGAGGTATTGATTGGCTTAGTTGGGGCTCGATAATTGGTAGAGGTTTTCTAAAGTGGAGAATATTGGAAATGGACAAATAATGGATGATAGTTGGATAATGGTAGTCTTAAAAAAGGTTGGTTTTCATCCTAGGATGGTAACTATGACCTGTCAAGTTATGATTGGACAACTTTATTGGGATAAAAAGTTACCATACATGGAACAACTTAGAATGGTAATGGTATAACATTGTGAATATTGGCTGCTTACATAAGCTACATGATGAGGTATTGGGATATAAATGATAGGGCATTGTGGAACTTAGTTTCTTTCACAATCCAAAAGATGAGGTCCTATAATAAAAATAATAGGGCATTGTGGATCTTGGTTACTCACACAAGCCAAAAGATGAGGGCTTGGTATAGAAATGGTAGGGTATTGTGGAGCTTGGTTGATCATATAGGCCAAAAGATTAGGTCCTAGTATATAAATGGTAGGAATTTATGAATCTTGGTTTCTTGCACAAGCCAAAAGATGAGGTCTTGGAATAGAAATGGTATGACATTACAAAGCTTGGTAGATTACACAAGCCAAAGGATGAGGTCCTAAAATTGTAATCCTTAAATGTTTAAGAGTTTGGTGGTTTATGCAGTTTGAAGGAGGGTTAAAAGTATAGGTAGAGGATCAGATGTCATGATCAATGAGATGGAAAATATTGTATGTCAATCATCCCAAATAATATACCATTATGTACTTCTCTTATAGATCTTGGATATATTCCCTAAATTGAGGATTGGAAGGAAGATAAGGATCTATCTCACAAACCACTTCTCCATCATAGGGGTCTAAAAGAATGTCAATTTATGGAGTGATTATATCATAACTTGGATTGTACATAGATTGAATACAACTATAATGAGATATATCCATGTCTATGATAAACATTTTGAAAAAGGTCTAGAGTTATACAAACTCTTAAAAACATTATCCAAGGGATAAAAGGTTTGAACTTGGTCTAACTCAATTTAAAGAATGGAGATGTATATCCAAAAAGGTCAATTAAAAAACTTGGTATAAAACAATCTAACGTCATATGTCTAACATCAAATGTCTCACACAAAAGGTCAAGTGGTTGAATTAAAAAATGACATACAAAAACATAGGTACAAAGTGTTCCAAAAAAGTCTATTATAATAAAATAAAATTTGTTAGGTGTTTTGGCCAAACATGGTGTCAAAATATAGGCTCAAAGTAGTCATGTGTTAGGAATTTTGGCAAAACAAGGCACAAAATCTAGTGTTAAAACAAAAGGTATTATTTAATCTAACAAATCTAAAACACTTTGGCATAGATTAGGCATTTGAATTTAGACATGAAATTGGTTAAATTATCATAAGGCATGAAAAAAGGAACTTAAAGATAGACTATTATCTCCCAAATAAAGGCACAAAAAATAGTTTTCAAAGTGGGTAAAGAATTAACCTAAGTTACACAACCCAAAAGAGAAAGATTGGTGTCTAAGCCTAATTTATGCAAGGCATAAACAAAAATAAACCAATGTTTAGATTTGAGCTTGTAAAAGTTAATTAAAAAATCAACTTAGGAAAACTATGCTTTTTTGAAAAAAATAACAACCTAGACAAATGTGAATGGCATAAAAACATTAGATAAAGATTCAAAAGGAACACATGGATTGATTTCAAATTGGAAACTTGGACACAATATAAATGAGTCTACGAAATGATTCAAACAACATAATAAATTTATCATGATCTAAAGATGCAATCAATTGTTTGTTTCAATACTCTAAGGAACAAAAACTTGAAATGAATTGGGTATCATAATGTTACCCTTTTTAGTCAAGTGACACACACACAAAGATTTATTAAAAGACTAAGGAAAATGCATGTGATAAAAATGGCTAGCATAACTCCTCCTCAAATAAAGGAGTGATGTACAAATAAAATTCATTGTGACATGACATAATAAATAAAATAGATAGATTAGACTTAAAAACCATGAAATAAAGGATAAAATGACATAAACACCTAAGTGTAACATCTTAAATCCTAATATTGACAAGGTTGCATAGTATTGTTAAATTGTGTCTATATGCATTCTCTTAGGAGGATTTTAAGTGTTAATACAAAAAATAAAAGAGTATGAAAAGTAGGGTTTTTTAGGCCCCCTCTTCTCCCAATATATTATATGATGACATGGAACTTTGGTCTACTCTCCTTGCATTAACAATATTTTCACATCAAGTGGGGTTATTCTAAACCTAAATTTTCATGCATTTATAGATGGTCCCAAGTGTGGATAATACAAGAGATGTTCACATAATTTGGATCAATGTCAACCAACTTGTTATGAAAATGTCTTATTCTTTTCACAACCACTACATCCATCACTTACTCAGTGTAGTGTGATGTCTGAGTTGCCCCTATGGTCTGAGGTGGTATGTTACTAACATAGTTTGATTAACTACTCAAGTAAGCATCCTAGTAAGTTAACATAAATTTGTATAACCATCATGGATTGGAGTTAAAATAATGCTAAGGTATGAATTTATGTGTCAATTCTTTCTTATAGAACTTGTAAGAAGGTGATGAACTCCTGCTCACAAGCCAGGATGCATGAAAATAAATGACAAGTGAAAAGACTTTAGGGTTACATTTAGATAACCCAAACCATACGGATTTAATGAGAGCCCTGGTGAAATTATTTTCACACCTTTGGAAAATGAAAATGCAAAAAAAGATAAATTTTGGTCAACCAATTTCTCTAAATGGGATGAAGGGAGAGCATACATGCATCGATCATTTTATGAAAATAAAACAAATTTGAAAGAAAAAACATAAAATAAAACACTCTTAAGAGTATGAAATCTAAGTGTGGGTGTTTATTTTAATACACCAAAACAAAATGTTTATGAAATTTGGCCCCTTGGCATTTACTATTGAAATCTTGAAATAAAATGAAAATGATTTAAATAAAAATATTCTTAAAACACCAATTTAAAATGTGAAAATTACAAGTTAAAAATGTTTTAAATGTCCCCTTGTGGCCTTTAGGTCCTAAAAAAAGTGTTAAAGTGTTTCAAATATTTTTTGAAACATTTATGAAACTTGAAGGTAAACTGATAGTCTATTATAAAAATTTAAGAGAAAACACGTGATTTTTTTAAAAAACATAAAAAATGGAGTCTAAATGACCTCAAACAAAGCTCTGAAAGATGGCCCATCGACCTACTATTCTATATAAAGAATGACATTGGTTCTAGATGATGTACACAAAGACCAACATTGGTTTAGGGTGATGCACACAAAGGTTGACATTATTTCTGGGTGAATTGATGTTGGTCAAGCAAAATTGACATCAATTATAATATAGTTGATGTCAGTCTTTTTGTAATATGTGTATCACTAAAAAATAATATATGTGAAAAATAATGTTAAAAATTAGATTTTTAAGATTCTTAAATGTTTATTAGCAAAATTAACAGCTACACATTCATCTCCTTTGTTGCATGGGATGATTTAAGTCCCACAGGGCATGCTATTTGTGATCATAAGAATCCAAGAAGGGAGGTTAGAAATATGTTAGTTTAAGAAATAAGAACTTCAATAAACACACTAACACTTACACTCCAAGCCTAGATCTTAGGGGTGATCTTAGTTAACAAAAGATAAATAAAAGTGTAAGTAAAATGTAAAAGATAATGAATCCTTTACCTTCATTGAGATCTCCAAATGAATTATTGAGTGGTTTACTTAGCTTGTACATCAAAGAGTCTTTGGCAATGGAGGTTATATAGTTATTCTCCTTGGAACAATGGATTTTGATATGGATTTGGATTTCTTAAGATTTTAGCATTATAACACTACTTTCAAGGAAATTTTGCATTATAACACTACTCTTCTCAAAGCTTTGAAGTCATTTGTGTATGATAACTTTACACTTAAAAATCTTAAAATAAAATAGGCAAGGCATTGTATTCATAGAAAATGGATTTAACCCCAACCTAAGGTGAGTTAAGATGGATTTTAAGCATGGAATGAGTTCAAAACTAACCTATGTGAGTTAAGACTAACCCTAGTAGAGTTAATAGTTATCAATTAATCATGATTTGTAATGAATAGGCATGGGTCTCCAAAATGAGATATTTTAGGATATTTCCAAATAGATTGACAACTCACAAAGGTCATGATGAAATGATAGGATATTTGAATATTTTAATTTACTTTTTTAATTATTCATTAATTGCACATGGATAATTCAACCAGGCATTTAATTTGGTTTAACTTGTTAATTGATTATGATTAGCCATTTAGCTCTTTCAAGATTTGAAAATTGTTCATGTGCCTTACTTAATATGTCCATATTCCAAATTGACTATTGTGATGACATAGGATGATTAGGTATAATATTCCTAAGAAGGAGATCATTGAATTTGAGGAGAGGTGCTATGATTTCACATAAAGAAATCATTTCCAAGGAGTAGTGCTACCATTTAAAACAACAATCATTAAATGGATATGAATGGAAATGTCAAAAATAATTATTTTTAGAAGTGAATGAAAGTGTTAAATATAATTATTTCTAGAAGTGAATTGAAATGTTGAAAAAAATTATTTCTAAAAGCGAAAGGAAATATTAATGGAAATGTTGATGAAAATGTCAAATGGAATTGTTTTCAGAAGTGAATGGAAGTGTCAAACATAATTTTTATTGGAAGTTAATGGAAATTTTTATTGGAATTATTTATAAAAGTGAATGAAAACGTTGACATAAATGTCAATGGTCACATCTTTTGGTGAATAGGTGCCTCTTGGATGGGATGCCTCCTTTGTGAGAAGTTTTTAAAGACTATATAAGGGAGAAGAGATGTGGAAGTATTAAAAGCATAGAATTATGAATTAAAATATTTAATCATGTACAAGCAGTTACTTACAAGTGCATTTAAGGATGAAACCCCTTAAACTATGTAATCTATATACAATAATGGAAACCCTTGTAATCAAACCCAAGGATGAAACCCCTTGTGGTGTAAATTTATAATATTTGCATTATGTAACTTTATTATTATTTAAAGGAATTTTTTAAAATCCAAATTAATGTAAAATATTCCAATTTGGAATATTACAGTGGTATCAGAGCTATTTTTTATTACTAGGCTGTGAACCATGGGGTCACTACATAAGGACATTATGGATAGTTTTGAGTCATACAATGCCCTTTCATTAGAGATTCAAAAAGAAATCTCTTATTTAGAATAATCATATTTAAAAGAGTTATGGAATGGAAACATACACTATGAAGAAGATGATTTTATGAATCATAATTATGGTAGTACTAAATATGAAGAGAAATTAAATTTTAAAGAGGTGCCAAAAGAAAGGAAGATGATGATTTCCAAGACTGAATTCCCTATCTAGGGGAAAATGAATTAGGCATCCAACATGTAACTAAGGGAATGCCCAAATGTACTTATCTAAGAATAAGTTGATATTTATGGACTCTTGTCTATTGGGAAGAATGGTATAAAAACATTAGATGTTAGAGATGCACATGAGTTATCTATCCAAAACACTAATGATGATGTTGATATGTGTTGTCTACATCAGAGTGAAGATAAACTTTAGTGTGTGCAATAGAGATGTCTTGAGTATTGTTACTCAAACATAGGTTCTATGTTTAATAAACCAATTGATTGTCTAATTAATACACACTATCAACAACATATCATGGGTTACGGTCTTAAAAATAAACAAGATGGAGAGACAACAAAAATAATTGATAGATTATGGAAAAAACATCCACAAGATAACCTTGATGCCTTGGAAGATTAAAAATAATTAAATGTACCTCATTTGTTGAAGGATATTGAAGAAACTTATAGTGATATTATGGATAAGAAATAAGACTCTACATGTGCACCTTTTCATTTAGATTTGCATGTCTATCTTGGAGTAATAGGGAATTCACACATTGAACATGGAAAATCATTAGAGGTGTGCTTAAAACATTTAGAAATAAATAAAGGAAATCAAGTTTTAGTGTTTAATATTGGAAATTCTACAATTGAGCACTATGACTTAGTGATAAATTACACACAACCATCCACAACAAAATATAAATGAGAAGCTGATTCCATGCTTACTTCTTTGGTAGGAGGGGCTCAAGTGATATTGGAAGAAATAAACTATGATGATGAGATTTTAAAGGATATTTATGAATGGCATGCCAAAGATGCTATGAACCTAATAACCAGGTGAAAAAGTCCAAATTTATTCATATTAAATACAAGGGTTGTGTATCCATACTTCAAGTTATTAGAGGATGTAGGTCTTCAAGCATGGATTTTTAAGGGTCTTAAAGTTATCAATAATTCAAAATTCATATTCCCAGAGTTACAATATCATGATTATTAATAGTTTAAAATTGGATTTGCATCTAATATTGTTAAACCTTCATTAGTATATAGGGAAGAAAAAATTATTCATGGGAAGTTTGTATTCAAAACATGGGACCTAAACTTGATATTAGAAAGTTTTAAGTTTCTCAAATCCACATGAATCATGGTTTGGTGCCCCTTACCTTGTTGAAGACATTCCATTAACAATTTCAGAGGAAAGGAAAAGGCATTTATTGAGAGACTCCAATCTACATCTGCCACTTAATCATAATCATATTCTAGAGCACTATTGTATAACAAACTTAATTGGCTTTAAGAATTTCAAACAGAACTTGGAAATTCCCAAATGTGTAGTAGATGATCATTTGATCAAAGTACAACCTAAACAACAAGAGATTGTATTTTCATCAAGTGATTGTCTTGAGACAAATGTGAACAAAATAGATGAACATAATGGAAATTATACTATTTTTAAACATAAAGACAAAGTTATTCAGCTTGTTTGTAATTTTTTTTGAAATGGTGGGATTAGAAATGATGGATTGTTACATACAATTATGCCTATTGATGAGACCAAAAACATTTTTTTTGGCCTTTTTATTTCCTTGGAAAATTAGATGAAGGGTTTCAAGAACTAGTTTACAAAGATGGGTATTGGTAATTTTGAATTTGGGTATACCATAGCTATGTGAGGATTGTTGATCTACTAGTATTAATGAAGCTAAGTTATCTGGAGAAGACCCTATAGGTATAACATTAATTCCACACCATATCATCATCTATGTGTTGTTTATACATAGATACTCATTTTTTATACTAATGTACACTAATAAGTTGAATTTATAGGAGTGTCTTTATGCATTTGTAAATTTCTATTACTTAGAATGAGAGAACCAATTGGATCAACATAGGGCCACTAAAGAATCTATGTTTGTATTCCATGGAAATTCTACATGTGCTTGGTACTCTATCATAAGGAATAGATTAAAGGATTTGTGTAAGATAAATTACATGTCTTCTAGAAATTTTTGCATCCACCTCTCAATTGATAAGAGTTATTCATATTTTTTTTGTTATCCTTCACTATTGAGTGAAAAAAAGAAACATAAAGATTTTAGACTGTTGGTTCTTTGTAAAATTGTCACATGGACATCGTATATAAAATTTTCTTAAATTTTGTTAGTTCCCAATGAGATAAGGGTGTATTATAATATTTTATCATATGGAGTTCATATGATCCTTCTACTTTTAGATTATTAATAGAAGATGCAATAGGGGGAGGAGCCTTTATTTTTGAACATTCCAATTTAGAATTGCTTAAGGACAAGCAATTTGAGGCATGGAGGTATATAATATCTCCAATAAAGAGATAACTAAATTCAAGGAGAGGAAATAACATTTAAAATGATTAAATCACTACCAAGAAGTAGTGCCACCATTTAATACAATAATCTTTAAACATATATGAATAGAAATGTCAAATAGAATTATTATAGGAAGTGAACCGAAGTGTTGAATGGAATTGTTATTGGAAGTGAATGGAATTATTATTTAAAGTGAATGAATATGTTGATGAAAATGTTAAAAAAGTTATTGATGGAAATGTTGACAAAAAAGTTGATGGAAATGTCAATGGCCACATCTTTTGTTGAAGAGGTGCCTCTTGGATGGGATGCCTCCTTTGTGAGAGGTTTTTAAATATTATATAAAGGAGAAGAGATGTGGATGTATAAAAGGAATAAAATTATGAATTAAAATATTTAATCATATGCAAGTAGCTTCTCAAAAGTGCATTTAAGGATGGAACCCCTTAAACTATGTAATCTAGATACAAGGACATAAACCCTTGTAATCGAACCCAATGATGAAACCCCTTGTGGTATAACTTTGTAATATTAAAATTATTTAAATTTACTATTATTTAAAATATTATTTAAATTAATTCTAAAAAATATAAATTAATGTAAAATATTCCAATTTATAATATTACATTAGGGATGAATCTGTGAGAGGTTACGATTGCATACTATGGAATACCCTAATTAGGGATGTATCAACATGATTATAAGCTTTGATAAATGATGTTAAACTAAATTTGTAATGTTTAGTGATTTCTAAGATTGATTTTAAATGGTTGGTAGGTATCGGTTTGAATTCCAATTGAAGGCCAATTGTGGCCAATTTTAGGTGTCTACAACTTCAACTTTAAATTCCATGACCTCTAATTATCTTTAATAGTCCTTCTTATGATATTAATTAGGTTATTATTGGTGGAATCAACAAGGTCATTTACTTATGGATATTATTTTGACAAAGTGATGAGGTAAACACCATGTTGAATAACACATTGGTTGATCTTAACTCCCACAAAATCCATGACATTGTCTAAAATGATGGTTGAAGGAACCCCAAATTTAGTAAGCAAACCTTCATAAAAATCTAGTAAAATGGATTAATTTGCTTCTTTAAATACTACTAACTCTATTTATCTTGTGAATTAATCCATATAAGTAAGGATCCACTTATGACCTGATCTTTAAGGAGGGTTAACAAGGCCATAAAGTTCAATCTCCATTAGACAAAACATTGGTCCACCACAATTGGTTAGAGATGTAAAGCTACAAGTTTCACCTTTCTTAAAAACATATCACACTACTTGAATTTATTAACCCATGCATAATAATCACCAAATATACTTGGCTAATAGTACCCATCGCTCATGATATTAAGGGTTGTAGTCCTTGTTGTTAATCAGGAGTGTACCCTTGAGAGAAAGTGTGTTATTTATCACTCCTACTGGAACATGGAATCTCTCCTAAGTGTGGGTGAATTTATAAGGGAGATAATATCCATATAGGTCTATTTCCTTTGGTTAATTCACTAAAAAATATTCTTAAATATACTATCTACTAATTTTGATAATGAAAAAGGTGAAAAAGTATATTATTTGCAATGGTATTGAAGAGAAAAATAGAAATGAAGATGAAGCATCAATGTTTTATGACCACTTATGATTGTGATGAAAACTCTTATTAAAGGGAGAAAGTTTGAAACATTATCTACACTTAAGAATTACTTCTACAAAAATGTTTCAAAACAAGGACTTGACAAACTCAGTTTATTGAAGGAAGGAATGTAATGGAACTGAACTCACATCTAATGCTTGAACTAAATATGACCTAGACACTTATTAGGACATGTATAACATCAAATATATCTTATGAAGGTAAAATAACAATATAATAACATAGGAAAAAAATGCTTCACTAGGTTATATCAATGGAAAACACATACACTTTAGTCAAAAAACCTAAAAAAGGAGGAATAAAAGCTTCTTATTTCTCTCAAAAGGTGAGTACAAATTTTGGTAGACTTTTTGCACAACCAAAAGAAAAAAGTGATAATATTAAATAAAAAACAAGTAAAATATAAGATAAGAGAGAGGGAATGGAGACAAGAAGCCTCAAAACTAGGAAATGTTAATCCACTAGGTCCATCATGGAACTCTTCAAGTAAACTTTGAGTTTGGCTTGGATCTGTACACCTTAACAACATACCATTGATGTATTTCTTAAAAAAAACACCATCAACAAGAATAAATGGAATAGATTGAAATATAAATATATCTTATTTTTGGAGAACTTAAGTGAGAAGGATAATAACCATCTTAGAGATATCTTACCAAGTAATGAAATCATCTGGAAGGTGATGTATGATCAACTATAACATCTTCATCATTCAACACTAAAACCACCTCTTTATCCTCTTACAAGTCTTGGGATAGATGATCATAAATTCCTTTAACTCTAACCATCTTTGTGACTTTTATTTCCACATCATACTCCATTACTCACATTATATAATGAGCTCTCTTCTCATTTATATCTTTGTTAAATAGGAACTCCTTGAAACTTGGATGGGCAACTATTAGGTGTATCCTATTGTTAGATAACAAGTATCTAAACTTATTGAGAGACCTGATTAATTAAAGGACAAGATTATCAATAAAATAATACCCTATATCATACTCCTCCAATCCTTAACTAAATAAGGATATTGGCTTCCCAGGGTCTCATGATTTTATTGCATAAGAATACCTAATATGGTGTCCATGTTAGTATAAGTGTACAAGATGAATTATTTTGAGAAATATGGATTTATGAGTGTAAGAAAAATATATATGGATTTATTTATCTCTTCAAACCTCTTCATTCCTTTTACTAGATGAAACTTTGATTCTTATTTAGCATGGATGTAAGTGGATTAACTAAAGTTGAAAAATCTAAAATATATCTTCTTATAAAATTAATTTTTCCTAAGATGCTTTATAAGGACTTTTTGTGCTTAGGAAAGGAAAGAGAAAAAATTGAGTATACTATTTCAAAATATATATTTAATCCATGTTTAAAAACCACATGTCAAAGAATCCTACCTTTATGAACCAAGAAGACACACTTTTTAGGATTAATATACACCCCAAATTGCCTACACCTTTTGAACACTTATTTGAGATAGACCATGTGATCACTCTCATGATTTGAAAAGATGATTATTTAATCCAAATATAAAATTAAAAACTTATTAATAAGACCTTGTAATTCAATTTCCATGGCCCTCTGAAAGGTTTCTATATCATTGGATAAACTAAAAGGCATTTTTTATATGCAAAGGTCCCCCATTTTGTGGTGAAGGTTATATTGAATTGGTCCTCTTCCTTAAGCAATAGTTGATTATAGCCACTATATCTATATAACAAAGAGAACCTCTATGAACCTATAACTATCTATACAATTTGTTCCATGAATGGAAATGGACAGTGATCTTTAAGGGAAGCCTTATTCAAATCCTAGAAGTCAACACATAGTCTAATCTCACCATTATTTTATCCTAGAACAAGGTTTGTTACCCAAGTTGAGTGCTTGATCATAAATATGATGGCTGACTCTATGAGTTTATGAATCTCATCTCTCATCAAAGGATCAAGTTTTAGATTTATGGGCCTTTATCTTTGTCTCATTAGTTTAGTTTTAGCCTCTACCTCAATGGTGTATTGAGATAGAATTAGGTCAAATCATTTTATATCACTATATTTCTATGAAAACACATCAAAAAAACCCATACATAATTCAATGAAATATTATTTTTGTTAAAGAGTGCATACTTTACCTAATTTCAAGTTATTTCTAGCTATAATCTCCACATTGACATAGTGATCTTCTTTGGTTAATAAAGATGACTTATATTTTCTCATCTCATCATCACCACTGAATATGCTCTCAAGTGTGACCAATAATTTGGGAAAATTATTAGTTTTAAATTACACAATCTGATCCCCATACTGCTACAACAACTTTGGATCATTTTTTGGAGAACTCAACCTCCTCTTGTAAGAGCCTAACAATCTGATTGTCATCCTCAAATAATTTCCAATTCTCATGGTTATTTAGAATGAAAGGCCTCAAAATCAACTTAATGTGTAACTAAGTTTTCTCATTTTTAATATCATCTATAATGCTAAATTTAACCCCTATATAATCTAACCTATATGCATATTTATTATTATCTCTTGGTATTGCCTGAATGTTAAAATCTTGAAAATACTCAAGTAAGTCCAAAAACCTATGCTTATAAGATATAATAAATTTTATTTTTACATACATTAATATATATTATTTGGTGAACTATAAGTTCAATATAATCAAAAACTCTAAAGATGTTGATTCTCATCTTCCTAGCCCACTACAAATCATGAAATATTGCCTCATACTTTACAACATGTTTGAACAACCAAATTGAAAATTAATTAAGGAAAATGACCTTTTATTTGATGTATAAATCAAAATTATTCCATCCTTGGTACCATTTTTGTTCCTTGATCCATCAAAGCACAATTTTCATAGACCTTTACTAGATTCATCATCCTTCACTATGGTTAAAATTAGTGCATCATTCTCATGAAGGCAATAAAAACCAAGTCCCTCCTCCTCAAAGAAATGTTAATGATCATGAAAATGAAAATTTGATTCATATTCATCAAGGAATAAATCTAGAACTACATCTAAATGTGATTTTTTTTCCACTCTACTAGCTTATGTCACCTCATCCAAGATGACACAGTTAGTGTTTATAACACTTGGCATATATAGCTCCAAGTGGAAATATGAAATGGGTTAAGAATGGTTTGTTAAATTTATACCATAATTGGTTCTAAACATTAATTATGTATAATTAATTTATAGGTATCCCCCAATCTTCAAGATGAAGTCTCCTGATAAACACATGGCAAAGTAAGGAGGCAAGTCCACCACCACTACATCCTACTAAATGGTAACAATTAGATAAGCATGTAGTGTCAAATTTAGGTTACTAATCACGAATAATTTTTTTTTTATGATCCTCCATATTCAATACCCATTTTTCATTTGTTTCATAAACTAAACCAAGCTTATCCATAATTTTCTTGGGCATGACAATATTATTGGCTCCAATATCAACCATTTAGTTATGAATCAATGTGTCACCAAATATCAAATAAAGATAGAAAGGAGTTTTATTCTATTTTAAATTATTTTTTTACAAATTTACCATATAATTTACTTGAGGTACTTGTTTATTCATTTGTTGGTTTGAATTAGTCAAAATAACACTCTCTTTCTCAACTGGGTTTGGAGACAACTTGAGTGCTAAAAGCTCTTGAATGATTATGTCTTTGTGTCCTAGAATAGATAAAGAATAAAAAATTATTATGATGATGTTATAATTATTAATTTTATCCATAATAATAAATAAATTCCCACTAACCTTCGGATAGGCCTTTTGAAGCACTCGATGCTCATGAACTAAAGGTACTTGGTGAAATTTTCTAGCTTCTATATTCTAATTTTTCTAAGTTACTGGGGTAGTAAGTTGATATTTGGTACCTTTGGAAACATAATTAAGATTAATTGAATCATGAATAACCTCTTGGGTCTCATCAATGGATATTATTTTATATTTAGTAATAAATACAACTTGGCCATTTAGAGTGCTAGTATCACCAACCTAATTGAGAACCACATGATCATTTATTTTCCAATTTACATTAATTACATCAGGCTACCATTGAACTTGTTGAACCTTTCCTTGTGGCACCAAAAATATTTCTTAGTATTTACCTCATTGAAGAGAAATATATTATTATTTCATTTGAGGTAAAGTCATGTTTTGTAACACCAAAGCTTGGTTCTAACATTATTGAGATTGGAGGGCTACCAATTTGAGTATTGCATCAAGTTGTTTTGAGGTGGTATAAACATAATGGACTTTAAAGTGCAAGGTGCATTAGGATCAATAATACATATGTCTTAGCTTGAGTTATGGTTCCTTTATCTTTGTAGGATGGTTTCTATTCTCAAAAACCTTGATAAGGTGGTTTATTAAGCCTAAAAGTTGATAAATAGGATGATTATGAATTTGGTAAGGCCTACTTACTTGATATGTTTTCCTCTTTAGTTATAAAATCTCATTCCCAAAGGACTAAAATATCTCTTTGAGCTCTCCCATCTCATTTGATTATCTTGGAGGGGTAAATACTTATGCCTGAGGGAGCTAGAATAGGTTCCAATTTAGGACCTTGAGGGGCTAGTATGGGTTATTTTTTAGGGGAAAAATGCATAGGAGGAATAGGTTCCAATTTTCCATTTTGTATCAAACTATTCTTAGCCCTTATTTTAACTTCAAATGCATCAAGTAAAGTATTACCAACCATTGACTATATCATAACACTAATGTTAAAATTTAGGGCTATTAGATATTGCATGAAGTCATATTCTAGGGATGGCCTAATCCATAGAGGTATCTTGGTCAATGATTTTTGGAATATAAGGTTAAATTTAGTCATGAAATCATGAAGATCCCTCTTTATGGTATTATTTATTCAACTAAGGACAAGTGATCAAATTTTTCTTCAAATTGGTTGACTAAGGCTAAACCTAAGTCATCCTAAGAAGAAAAGGAGTTTAGCAAGAGGTTTCTATATCATTGAAATTATAGCTTCAAATTATCTAACTAAGCTGAACCTAAGTCATCCCAAGAAGAAAGGGAGTTTAATGAGAGGTTTTTATACCATTGTAATGCTTTTCCTTTGAAGGGAGCAACAAGTAGTCTAATACCCATGTTCTCTTGAATGGAATTATGGACTAAAGAAAGGTTGGAAACATCGTTGATGTGCTTAATAGGAGTTTTTTGATCTTATCCTAAGAATAATGGGATAATCTTAAGAGCTGATATAGGTATGCCATAAAACTAGGCTAAATTCAGTGGACTACCTCTATTGAATGAGACAAACACTTGGTTTTTGATGGCCATATAGATAGTGGGAATTTCACTATTTAAGACAATACGATGACCAAGAGATAGATATTTATTTATAGGATAGGGGTTTGTCTTATTAATCCTTAATTTTTTGTAAGAAGTAGAAGGAAACTCAATTAACTTAAGAGGAATACCTTTATTGGATGATATTGTGGTAACCTTTGGTATGAAAGTACTACTTGAATATTACTAAAAAATCTATAAATTAAATAAATATTTAGGTTATAATGATAATGATTATCCTCTACTGCTACAAGTACTTTTTATTAGCTCCAAACTTTAGCTATGCTATGGAGAATGCATCCCATTAGGTGTTCCAAAAACTTTTGTCCATTAGGAGTGTGCCCTTGAGAGAAAGCATGTTGTTTCTCACTCTTGATAGAAAATAGAATATATCCTAAGTGTGGGTGACTTTATAAGGGAGAGAATATCTAGATATGGATGGTTCCCTTGGTGCTTTCACTAAAACTTATTCTTAAATATATTATCTACTAATTTTGACAAGGGAAAGAGTGAAAAAGGATATTGTTTACAATGGTATTGAAAGGGAAAATGGAAATGAAGGTGATGCACTAATGTTTTATGACCACTTATGCTTGAAATGAACACTCTTATGAAAGGGATAAACATTCACACATTCTCTACACTCAATAATGGCTTATATAAAAGTGTTTTAGAAGAATGACTTGACAAACTCAATTTTTACAAGGAATGAATGTAAAGGAATTAAACTCACATCCAATGCTTGAAATAAAAGCTGATATAGACACTTAATATGACCTATAGAACATCAAATATCTCTTATGAAGGTAAAATAACTAGATAATAACATAGGAAAATAATTGCTTTACTAGGTTATATCAATGGAAAACACATACACTTCACTCAAAAAACCTAAAAATGGAGGAGAAATAGCTTCTTATTTCTCTAAAAAGGTGAGTAAAAATTTTGGAAGCCTTTTTGCACAACCAAAATCAAAGAGTGATATGACTAACTAAAAAACAAGTACAATATAGGAGAAAATAGAGGGAAGGGAGACAAGAAGCCTCAAAACTAGGAAATGTCAATCCACTAGGTCCTTCAAAATTCTACGTAGCATTGATGAGTGTTGTTTATTTCTTCATTTAATCAATATTTTAGATTGATGTCTATCAAACTAGGGCCGATGTCTAAAGATATCTATAGTAAGGTTTATGGTGGTAGATCTATAATTTGGTCTTGGGGGGATTTTGATGATTCTAATCTAACTTTTACCAATGAAGGAATTATTCTAAGCTAATTGCTTCACACACTTTCTGAAATAAGAGATTAACCATTACACTAATTAATTCAATCCTTTGCTTTGAATTAAAGTACACTTTCATGCTTGCTTGAAATTATAAATTTAAATCTAATTCACACTTGCTAAAAATATAAATCTAAATTTAATTCACATTTTCAAAAATTGTAAATATAAATCTAATTTACACTTTAATTTAAAATGTAAATTTAAATCTTCATTCACACTTGTTGGAAAAATGAAATACAATTGAAATGTAAACCCAAAATTTACTATTTTATGAATGAATAAGACATGAAATTATTAAATATACTTTGATTATTTAATAATGGAAAATTAATTTAACATAAATATAAATGCCATACAAAAATTCTTAGTTCTAAGGAGAGTGGGCCCTTGCTCTTCTTAGAGTTAGGAACAAAGTTTACTCAGTACTAAAAAATGGAATAATTCTACATTAACTCATGAAAGGTGGAAAGTTTACAATATTCTTAGAGCTCAAAATATAATTATATTCATTTTTTTTTACTCTAGATGAAAATGTACATATTTATACTCATTCCACAGACTAAAGATAATATGTTAAAAAATAGAAATACTAATCAATTTGTTGCTCCCCAAAGATAGGAGATTCAGATAGATTATAATCCTAGATAATCCAACTATTATCATAAAACAATTATACTATCCCTATAATAGTTTTAAGGTCCAAATATATAAAAAATATATCAATATTGAACCCTTCAAAATAGGAGGAAAATATTTCATTGATGTGATTCCATTTGTAGTCATCCTTCTTTCCTAAAACTCCCATATTTCCCAAATCTCAGATCTATGAAGTCCATAGAAATAGACCTATAGAGTCTATAGATTCTAGATTTGTAGTGTCTGTAGAAGTAGTTCTATAGAGTTTATATAATTAGTTCTGTAGAGTCCATAGAAGTAGTTCTATAAAGTACATAGATGTTGGCTGAGTGAGTTTGTAGCTTCAAGAAACTAAGGTCAAAATTGAAACTTCTCCAAAATGCTATTTATGCCAATGATTCAAAAATAAAACACTAAAACATTCTACTTGTTAGGTATAAATGATACAATGGTAACTCAACCTTTGGTTTGACATAAATGAGATAAAGTACCTATGTTCCATGCAATAGTTAGCTAAAGGTCTATGATTTTCATAAGATTATATCCTTAGAGACATGAAATGAAGGAAATTCCATGTCAATAATGAGCCATATTTTAGGCTCATCATCTCCCCCAAACTTTATATTTTTCAAGTCCCATTGAAAACATTCAACTAGCTTCATTGATTCTTGGCCTATTTTCCATGCCCTTGCTAAGATCATATTCATCAAATTCATCTTTGATATGCTGATCTGTATTACTTGTAACTCCTTTATACATTTGAACCATTCATTTCCATATGTTAAACTCTTCATCAAATTATGGTGCCCAATTATACCATCCAATAAATGATATGATAAATAATAGAGGTTTATACCTCATTCCAGTCCATATTTTCTTTCCTATAAAGTTTATTATTTCTATAATTTCTTTAAGAATTAATTTAACTCTTCTTCTACTCCACCTCAGATTGTTAAGAGACATAACTTCTCATCTTTTGAGAGATAATGATAATTGGTCCCATCTTTTCACACTAACAACAACAACTATATCAAAGCTTTGTCTTACAAATAGGTCAAATGAAACAATATAGTTATACAAAGCTTGTAAATAGTAGTTTTTGATGGCAATATTTAAAAAATCTCTCTTGGAATTGTAGTCAATCAGTCTTGGAATGGAGAAGGTTGGTTTGATGCATAACCCTATAGTTTTAATATGATCTGTATATTCTTCAAATCTATTTTTCCATACCAACTAATTCTTAAAAGCGGAATGAAGTTCTCTCAACCGAACTTATCCTACATGTAGATTTATCAAAAAATTACTATGTTCATGATCTCTTATTATCAAATCATGTAGAGAAAATTCATAGAGGACATCCTGAGTATCAGGTCCAGAAATATAGAATATTTCCAAAAATGTAGATGGATTTAAAATCTTATAAGGAATATGTAAATATATTTTAAGGATCCGCCATCTATAGAATTGTTTAAACAAAAAAAAACTATATGTAGAGGAGGGATATATATAGGCTAGAAGAATATTTCCTAATTGGCAAGCATTCTACTAGTCTTCCTCCAAATTTTAAGTTTTAGTTTCTAATATTTGTTTTTTATTTTCAAAATTATCATTAGTAATGACTAAAAATTAATTCTTCTATTTGATTTATTGATATTCCTCTTGAGCTTGACATAACATTTTTGATGGAGGAGTATATAGATAATTAGTCTAACATCCTTGATCAAAAAATGTTTTCAAGGAAGAGGTAGGCTGACTATCCTTAATAGAAAATGTCTAAGAAGAATTTAACAATTTCTATTTTAACTTTGTATTTTTTTCTTAAGATTATTTCTATATGTCCATGAATTGACTTCTTCCTCCTCTTTTTGTTCTATTGTTTCTTCTAGTTTATTAATTTTCAAAGCAAAATTCAAAGATGTTTCTAGTTTTTGTACTAACATAGAGTTGAGTAGATCCTTACTCTATAGTTGGCTAAGTCGATTTACAATATCTATTTTTTGTTACTAAAATAACTTTTGGGATTTAAAAATTTCCATGGTTAGCTGCATGACAAGATCCTTAAGACTGGATGGTTCTCCTTCTTCAAATGTATATAAAGATTTACCTTTGTCTAATGGAACTTCAATTTGATCATTTTGTTCTCTTGTTAAATTTATTTGTTCAAATTTTAGTTCCCTTATTGGAGAGATTTCTAATTCCTTCAATGGTTGCATGTAAGGGCTTTTAACATGTTCTTCCATAGGAGCTATTTTAGGAGTCTCTTGTTCTCCAATATTCTAATGTTTTAAAGGATGATATAGTTGTTTAATACTATCCAAAGTATTCATTTATTCTTTTACATCTTCATCCAAAATAATTAGCTTCCTCCTCCTTTTCTTATTTCTCTAGGCTACACTTGACTATTCTTCTACTGTAGTAGTCACACACTTAGCCTTCTTAGGTCTTATTGAGGTAAAAACTTATCCTTTTAATTTTTTTCTTCTTGATTAGAGGAATGGTTACTCAATAAGTTCATGAAGTTATTGTGGAGGCTCTAAAATAGTGAGGGTTTGAGCATTTTGAGATCTTGTAACCCTTCTTGAAGAGAGAGGAATTTCCTCTACAACTATAGGTCATTTTTGCCTTTTCCTTGAGCTCATTTGTTTGGTGGGTGTATCAGATATAAGAGATTTCCTTTGTGTTTGTCTTGAACCTAATGTTCCAATTTCTTATTGTATAAGTGGGACTTGAATTTTTCTAATGACTTTATTTTCAAAGGCTTCTCAAACTTCTTACCCTTGTTGTAGGAAATGATGTTGAATAATCAGGTGAATGAGGCCATGATGCCTTAGGGAAGCATTAGGGGTGGTGTTCACCACTTTGAGGTGACCATATAAGAAATATGGAAGGTTAATTTTACATTGGGAGTTTTTCCATGTTTAAGATGTATCAAGATTTTCATGGCTTCTCCTCCTAGAAGACTACATTTCCCTTCACAGGTGATATACTTAATTACCCATAATACCACACACTACCATGGCTCTGGATGTGAATCTCTACAAATCCCCTTAGCTTTCTATCTTGAATTAATCAAGCATGCATCTCTAGTCCATTCATTGTCATTAAATTGATTAATTAGGTCATTAAATGGAATTTTTCTTGTTACTTTAATTCCTTCATCTGGGATTTATATGATTTCACTAATAACCTGACTAGACACTGGAATAAATACTCCTTCAATAATAGAAAAATTAGGGTTAATATTTTTCACAAATTATCTTACTAGTGTCTCATAGAAGCCCTAGAATTTTTGGATGAATGGTAGCCAACCATTCACCTCAAATACTGCCATAGAAGCCCTATTGCTAAGGAATTTGGTTGCCTTTTTCAATTTTGGCCTTGTCTTTTACCTCATTCTCTACTAAATTTATGAATATCAACCAAATTACCATTAATTGTGGAGAAGTGTGCCAAATTTAAACTAGTGTTTTCCCTTATTTTCCTTTGTAATATACAAAGGAAAGTATTTGGTGCACTTCATAGAGATTGGTGACTTCTGTAAGCATGTTATGTGTGTGAGTTTAATTCTCTATGAGTTGGTGGTAGTTTTAATCATTATTTTACATGAATTTTATCTTCACTCAATGTTTATGGAGTGGAACTAATGACTGTTGAGGTGACTTAAACACTGACATGATTGGTTGAATGATGGCATGGCACAGTGATAGTTTTATTGCTCACATTGAGTGGATAGTTATTGCTTCCACCACTATAAGTATTTTCCATATCTAATCAATAATGATTAGAGACCCTTTTATTTTGAGGCTTTATAGGATGATGTCATCATAATGATAATGATGTAATTAATTGCATTGGATATATTTATCCATTATGACGTGTTCTTTCATCTCTTTCTTTTGCATGCTATGATTATTCCTTTCTTTAGGGAATAAATGATTATCTATTTGTAATTTTTCATCTCTGTAGGATTAACCTTATTTAAATAAAAAACTTCTAGTTTACTAAAACTTGAATAAATAAACTTATCACTCACTTATTCTTACCTTAGATCTTGTTTTTTTCTTGCCATTTATCTTGTACAAATAAGTTTACATGAATTAGTTGGCATACTTAAAAATCAAAATATGAAGTTTCATTGCATGAGAAAATCAATCAAGATTGCATGATCAAACTTTTTTTTTATTTTTTTCCCCTTGACCAGCCATTACTAGTTTTCTAGTCAAGACCCTTTTTAGCAATGCATAAGCAACCATCAAGCTAGTTTTTAGCTATGCATTATCAATAACATCCCCAAAAGGATTTTCACTATTGATTTTATATTTATATTTATATTTATAATTTTTGAAATAGAGAGTAATCATTGAAGGACAAGTTCCCTGAAGGAAACTGATTCCTCCAAGAAAGCTATTTCACTTTTCATTTTTTGTATAAATTCTTCTTTACTAAGAGGTTTCTGATAAAGTTTTAGTCTATGCCCATTGACCAAAAGATTTATTTTGATATCATCAATAGGCATCAACTTGACATAACAATTTTCAAAGACTTCCTCTATTTGATATGGTCCTAACCACCTTCTCTATAGTTTACCTTTGAATTATTGAAATTTTGAGTCAAACAATAATGCCTAGTTTCCTTTCTAAAATTTTCATTATTTGATGTGTGATTCATGCCAAATTTTCCTTTAATTTTTCACCAATTTAGTCTTCTATATTTCTTTAGTTCTTATTTCATCAAGTTGATTGAATTGCATGAGTCTCTCATTCTTTACTTTTTCCAATTCAATTCCCACTTCTAATGTTGTTTTCAATGTTTGTAATTCAAATTAAATAGAGAATAATATTTTATTACCATAAACTAACTCATAAGGAGAGAAAGAAATTATTGTTTTCCAAGTGTTATTATAAACCCAAACTAGTTCTGGTACTTTATCTACCCAATCTTTTCTACTGGTACTAACAATCTCAGTTAGAATGGTTTCTAATTCTCTATTGGTGACTTCACCTTATCCATTAGCTTGTGGGTGTTATGGAGAAGGCTTCCTATAATGAGATTAATAATTCTTCATGAAGTATTCTATCATATTTTACATGAATTGGGGTCCTTGATCTAAAACTATCTCCCTTAGAGCACCAAATCTTTACATAATTTTGAAGTATAAGAAGTCTACCATAGATTATTTTCGAGCATGTGTTAAAAATTCAACTTCTACCCATTTGGTAACAAAGTTTGTGTAGACTAATAGATATTCCTTTCCTCTAGATGGGGGATCCATACGTCCTACAAAGTAAATTCCCTATTTCTCAAATGGTTCTTAAACTAAATGAGGATGGAGAGGCATCTTAGCTGAAAGAGTGGGTTATCCCATTCTTTGACATGCATCACATTATTTGACATAGATTTTTATTTGTCTATGAAGGGAAGGCTAGTAGTAGCCTAATTTAGCCTAACATAAATTCATAATATCTTCTTCAAAACATCCATGTAAACCTCCACATAATCATTAGTGAGGTTAGTAAATATTGCTAGGATTGTTCTTTAAAAGGCTACTGTTGGAAATATTGTCATTGATGTCAAAGGTTTAGCATTATTGATGATAAAGGCCCCATTGCATTTAATATTATTTATCTTGGCTAATATGAGTTAATATTTATTTAATATTAACAAATATATTTTTGGTTGCATATGAGACAAAAGAAGGGCCCATGGAGAAGTCGAAGAGCCAAGGGGTAAAGACAAAATAAGGATGGGATACATTTTCCCATGAGGATTCATTTTGGGGAATACAAAAAGTCACCAAAGATAAAGAAAAAAGTGGGAAGGATGTTTTTGGTCATGAAGGGTCACCACATGACTTTTCAAATGCTTGGATATGAAGGGTCATCCAAGATTGGCACCATTTTCCATGAGGATTGAAGGGTCACAAAGGGGGAAGGCCAAAGGTCATTTGGAAAGCTATAAATAAAGGCTTGAGTAGCCATTTGTAATATGTGAGTGAGAGGTTAATTTGATATTGTATTATCTAACTTAGAAGAGAAAAGGTGATATATAGGAAATAGATGTTGTATTATACTATCATTTGTTGATTTAACAACATTGAGAGATAGGTGTGTGGTTTACACAAAGTGGATGATGCTCATGTGGGTTAGTGCTCATGAATGATAGCTGGGTTGGTGCTCGGCAAAGGGGTTTGAAGCTCCTGTGGGGTGGTTCTCATGAATTGTAGCTGAGGTTGATACTTGGCAAAGGGGTATGGTGCTCCTGTGGGTTTGTTCTCACTAATATACTTGAGATTATTCTCCATGGTTTTTCCCACATTGGGTTTCCACATTATATCTGGTGTCTCTCTCTTTCTTGTGTGATGTTTATTATTTGAGTTTTATTGTATATCTTGAATTTTTGATTAAGGGAAAGTTTTATAAGATAAATATATTGATTCAAACCCCCCTCTCAGTATATTCCATGCTTAACAATTGGTATCAAGGTAGGTTCCTTTTTGATAAGTTTTATAGCTTGAAGGTAGATCAAGAAAGCACAAGATGGCCATACATAAAGGTGCCTCTGCAAGCAAAAGAATAGTTGATCAAGAAGAAGAAGAGGATGAAGCCGAAGTGAATATGGAAGGAGAACTCATGTGTGCCTTAGAAGAGTTGAAAATTGTTAAAAAGAAAAATTAAAGATTAAAGCATCAAATCGAGAAAAATGACAAGGAGTCAAAGGAGATAATTGAAGATCTGATGGCACAGTTGGAAATATCAAGAAAAGAATGTGAAAGGTATGTTACTAAAATTGCCTCTTTAAAAGAAGAGATTGAGAAAGCAGTCAACAATAAAATAGTCAATGATTCAAAATTTGAGAATAACGCTAATCTACTGAATAAGATATTAGAAAGCCAAAAGGTAATATTAGATAAGACAGGTTTCGGTTTTGAAAAGAAGAAGCGCTATGTTGAAGCTCTTACAAATAAAGAAACAAGAAAGGAAGGAATGGATAATACAGAGGACAAAGAAGGTTGGAAGGAATAAAGCTATAAATAGTAATCAGGGCAGAGATTCACAAATAGGTCCTATTTTTATGGTTACTATTTTTATTGTAATGGATATGGTCATAAGAAATTAGAATATAGAAAAAGAGCTAACAATCTCAAAAATAAGAAAAATGAAGGTCATGTAGAGTTAAGTAGAAGCTATAACTCTTTTGCTCCTCTATCAAGCTTTGATGAAGAGACCATAATTTGTTACAAGTGTAACAACTTTAGACACATAGCTTGGTATTGTAGAAGCGTGTTCGAGTTAGTAAAAAAGGACCAGAGTTTTAGGGCTCCATTCATCAAGAAAAAGGTTCAGACATGGCAGAAGAAACAATCTGAAGGTTCTATGTTGGTCTAGACAGCTCTGCATGCAAGAAATGAAGAAAAGCCATGGTTTATTGATAGCAAATGTTTGAGGCACATGACAGGAGACAAGAGCAAGTTCATAACCCTGAAGAAGATCAATGGTGGCATTGTGAAATTTGGGGACAATACTACTACTAGAATTGCTGGAAAAGGTATACTAAGTTTAGATAATGGTAGAACTAAAACTAAAAATGTTTTATATGTAGAAGGTCTCAAGCACAATCTTTTGAGTGTAAGTCAAATGTGTGATTAGGGGCACACACTAAATTTTTATGCAAAAGGTTGTAAAATTAGAAGAAAAGATTTAGATGTATTAATTGCAGATGCTCAGAGAATAGGTAATAACTTATATATGCTATCAAACATCAAAGGTCAAAAATGTTGTTTGAGTTAGATTGAAGAAAGTTAGATATGACATAGGAGAATGGGGCACATAAATTTTGACAATCTTGTCAAAATTTGCAAAAAGTAAGCAGTCAAGAATCTTCTAATGATCACAAAGCCATTTAACACTCTTTGTGGACCTTTTCAGCATGGGAAGCAGGCTAGAAGGCGGTTCAAAATAAAAGAGTACTCTACCACTTAGATGCTAGAGCTTGTTCACCTTGATCTATGTGGACCTATGAGGACTCAAATTACTCAAGGTGATATATATTTCATGTTGCTTATTGATTATTTTTCACATATGACTTGGATAATGTTTTTAAATAAAAAACTAGAAGCTTTTAGACAGTTCAAATCATTCAAAGCATTAGTTGAGAATGAAACTAATCTAAAGATTAAGTGTCTAAGATTAGATTGAGGAGGAAAATTCATGTCAGATCAATTTATTGAGTTTTGTGAAGATCATGGAATAAAGAGACAGTATTCAACAACAAGAACTCCACAACAAAATGGAGTAGTTGAATGAAAAAATAGAACAGTTCAAGAGATGGCGAGGACAATGCTAAATGAATCCAAGATAGCAAATAAATATTGGAGAGAGGTAGTTGGTATAATAGTAAATATTCAAAATAGAGCTCTATTAAGATTCAACTATGACAAAACTCCTTATGAGTTATGGAAAGACAAACCAACAACAATTGATTATTTCAGAGTTTTCAGTAGCAAATGATTCATAAAGAGAACCGATGAAAAACTTGGTAAGTTTGAATCTAGAGCAGATGAAGGTATATTTCTTGGTTATTCTTGTAAAAGTAAATCTTATAAATGTTATAACAAAAGAACCAAGAAAATTGTTAAAAGTGCAAGTGTCAGGATAGAATAAGATGGAACACAAAAGATCAGTGATCCAGTAGACATTCCTAAAATCATTGAAGAGGAAGGCTTTGAAGAATCAGATGAATATGAGGAAAAGGAGAAAAAGGGCACCAAGACTCCATCCAAATATGTTCAAAAAAATCATAATGAAAGTGACATCATCAGGGATATAAAAGAAGGAATTTGCACTAGAAGAATGATGGTAAGTGAATCTGAACAAGTTAATTTCTCTTTGTTATCTAAAATTCAACCTAGAAATTTTTCAAAAGCCAAACATGATGAGCATTGGGTTAAGGCTATGGATGAAGAATCAGATCAGATAGAAAAGAATGATACTTGGGAATTAGTGCCTAGACCAAAATATCATAATGTGATAGGAACAAAATGAGTTTATAGAAATAAGTTGAATGAAAATGGAGAAGTAACCAGAAATAAAGCAAGATTAGTATGTAAAGGATATGCTCAGATTGAGGGAATAGATTTTGAAGAAAATTTTGCACCAGTAGCAAGGTTAGAGGCTATTAAAATGTTTCTTGCATATGCAGTATTTAAAAATTTCAAAGTATTTCAGATGGATGTCAAATCTACCTTCCTAAATGGGAATCTTGAAGAAGAGGTCTACATTGAATAGCCTGAGGGGTTTATTCTCTCGAATATTAGTAATCATGTATGTAGATTGAAGAAAACATTGTATGGATTAAAACAAGCTCCCAGAGCTTGGTATGCAAGACTTGATAAGTACCTACAAGATAAAGGATTCAAGAGAGAATTTACTGATAGTAATCTTTACATCAAAATAGAAGGTGAGCATCAATTGATTGTTGTGGTTTATGTTGATGATATCATTTTTGGAGGAAATATTGAAAATATGACAAAAGAATTTGAGATGTCTATGCTTGGAGAATTATCATTTTTCTTAGGATTACAAATATTTCAATCAAATAAAGGAATTTTTATATCTCGAAGTAAATATGCCAAGGAAATGTTGAAGAAATTTGGTTTTGAGAATTGTGTACCAGTTGGCACAACTATGTGTATAGGAAATAAGGTAAGCAAGGATGAAGATTCACCTATTATAGATCAATATTTGTATAGATCTATGATTGGTAATCTTTTATATTTGACAGCATCGAGACCAGACATTATGCATGCAGTAGGTATGGTTGTAAGATATCAGTCATCTCCAAGAAATAGTCATGTTCAGTTGGTGAAAATAATATTTAGATATATCAAAGGGACATTGGATTATGGATTATGGTATCCCATAAATAAAGATTTCACTTTAGTTGCTTATACAAATTCAGATTGGGTAGGGTGATTAGATGACAGAAAGAGTATAAGTGGAGGAGCTTTCTACCTTGGTGATAGCTTAGTATCATGGCTAAGCAAGAAGCAAAACTCAGTATCACTTTCTACAGCTGAAGTAGAATATATTGGAGCAGTATTGTGTTGTGCTCAAGTGCTTTAGATGAAGCAAACTGTGGAATATATCAAGGTAAAGTATGATGAACCTATTTCCATTTTTTGTGATAACAAAAGTGCCATAAATATTTCAAAAAATCTAGTGATGCATTCAAGAACAAAACATATTCCAATTAGATATCACTTTTTGAGAGAGCAAGTTGCAGATCAACAAGTTAAGTTGGAATATATTAGTACTACAGAGTAGATTGCAGATATTTTTACAAAGGAACTACCAAAAGACACATTTGAGTATTTTCGAGAGAAGTTGGGTGTAACTTCCCTTACTTCTTGCCATTGAGGTTCAACATCAAGTGAGGGGGAGCTAAGTGTTAGCTCCAGGTAGGCCCTTTGTCATTGATGTCAAAGGGGGAGAATAACAGGTACAAGTACAGGTGTAGAAAACAAGTACAGGAAATAAGTACAAGTTGCTATAGTAAGGGGGAGTTACTATATGCTTTCAAAGGACAGTATGTGCAGGTGATAAGATGTAGCAATTTCAGGATTGAGGTTGCCATCAATGACAAAGGGGGAATTTGTTAGAAATATTGTCATTGATGTCAAACGTTTAGCATTATTGATGATAAAGACCCCATTGCATTTAATATTGTTAATCTTGGCTAATATGAGTTAATATTTATTTAATATTAATGAATATATTTTTGGTTGCATATGAGACAAATGAAGGGCCCATGGAGAAGTCAAAGAGCCACGGGGTAAAGACAAAAGAAGGATGGGATGCATTTTCCCATAAAGAGTCATTTTGGGGAATATGAAAAGTCACCAAAGATAAAGACAAAAGTGGGAAGGACGTTTTTGGTCATGAAGGGTCACCACATGACTTTTCAAATGCT
This sequence comes from Torreya grandis, assembly GCA_037957365.1. Lineage (NCBI taxonomy): Eukaryota > Viridiplantae > Streptophyta > Pinopsida > Cupressales > Taxaceae > Torreya > Torreya grandis. The sequence goes on along the minus strand of JARHVA010002707.1, from coordinate 1,960,589 downwards.
TGGATATGAAGGGTCATCCAAGATTGGCACCATTTTCCATGAGGATTGAAGGGTCACAAAGGGGGAAGGCTAAAGGTCATTTGGAAAGCTATAAATAAAGGCTTGAGTAGCCATTTGTAATATGTGAGTGAGAGGTTAATTTTATATTATATTATCTAGCTTAGAAGAGCAAAGGTGAGAGAGAGGAAAGAGATGTTGTATTGAACTATCATTTGTTGATTTATCAACATTGAGAGATAGGTGTGTGGTTTACACAAAGTGGATGATGCTCATCTGGGTTGGTGCTCACGAATGATAGTTGGGTTGGTGCTCGGCAAAGGGGTTTGAAGCTCCTGTGGGGTGGCGCTCATGAATTGTAGCTGAGGTTGATACTTGGCAAAGGGGTATGGTGCTCTTGTGGGTTTGTTCTCACTAATATACTTGAGATTGTTATCCATGGTTTTTCCCACATTAAGTTTCCACATTATATTTGGTGTCTCTCTCTTTCTTGTGTGATGTTTATTATTTGAGTTTTATTGCATATCTTGAATGTTTGATTAAGGGAAAGTTTTATAAGATAAATATACTAATTCACCCCCCTCTCAATATATTCCATGCTTAACAGCTACAAGAGCATTGCAAAGTCCAAATGGAAGTACTTGATAGGCAAAGGTTCCCCAAAGATAAGTGAATGTGGTTTTATCCTGATCTTTAGTTGCTACCATTATTTAGTTGTATCCACTAAACCCATCTAGAAAAGAGAAATATTTTTTCCCTACCAAATTATCCAAGGCTTGGTTAATGAAAGGCAATGGAAAATAATCTCTTAAAGTGGATTTGTTTAATTATCTATAATCTACACATGCACACCATTTCCCATTATTTTTAGGTACAATTACCAATGGTGAAAACCATTGGCTATCTAAAATGGGGTAAATAAATCCTATGTCTAGAAATTTATGAATTTTTATCTTGACTATGTCTTTCAATTGTAGATTTATTCTTCTTTATGGCTATCTTATTAGTTTTATTGATTCTATGTAGATATGATATATACATAAACTTGGGTGAATTACCTTCATATCAGTGTAATCCCAAACAAAAGCCTTGGTGTGTCATTCTAATACTTTAAAAATTTGATCTTCTTCATCATTTGTTAACCAACTATTGATGTTTAAGACTTTTCCTAGTAACACCATGAGAGGTTTAGTGTCTAGATGATTAGGTTCCACTTGCTTGAATTCACTAATTAATGAATTCAAAGGAAATGGATGAGGAATTATCATATGTAATGTAGTTCTATTCTTAAAAAATCCTTTTCTAGGAGGAAAATGTCTTGCTAATGGGTAATGAAATGCACTCAAAAAATGGGTCTATTGTTATTCTGACCCATTCCAAATATTTACCTGAATGAGCCTATGATCATATGTTGAAGAAGAAACAAAAAGGTTGAGGGAATATGCCTTGAGAAATTCTAGAGAGTTCATAGATTCTGGGCTAGCTGAGTCCATAGATTTTGGACTAGCTGAGTCCATAGATTTTGGACTAGCTGAGTCCATAGATTTTGGACTAGTTGAGTCTGTAGATTCTGGATTGGTAGAGATTTTTGTTGAATGGTTGTGTTCTTCATAACCTTGGATTAATTATTCATTAGATTCTTATAGATTCTCTTTAATTGTAATTATAACCAAAGATGAAATGTTATTTGTTATATTGTCTTGCTTATCCACCCAAAGTTTTATTATGTGGTTGACTAATGGTTTGGTAAGAGGGTACAATGAAATGTTTTTGGATTTAAACCATTGGAAATGGTCATGTATTTTGAACTATAATCAATTAGTGCTTCCATATTAACTAGCCATGGTCTTCCTAGGATTAAGGGATATCCTAACTTCTTGGTTTTGGGCTACAACACCATAAAATCAACTAGATACTCCCAATATTCAATAAGTACTACAACATTATCTATAGGTCCTTCTAGTTTTGTAATAGATTGATTTATCATTTTAAGGATGGTAGTGGTAGGTTTCAATCCCATTAGGGATAGTGTTTAGAGAGTATCAGTTGTCATGATGTTGATTCTTAACCCTAAATCTACTAGAACATTTGTAATTTCCTTTCCTCCTATTGTGACTGTTATGATAAGACTACTTGGGTCTGCATACTAAGGTTTTAAGACTTTTCTTGCTAACAAATTAGCAAGCTTTCCATCAACATGTATGGTTTTTGGATATTTTTTCTTTCTTCTAGGTGTCTTGACACATAAATTCTTGATGAGTTTATTTAATTTAGGAATATCCCTAATAGCTTGGAGTAGGGGTACCTCAATACTCATCTTTTGTAACTCATTGATCAAATTGATTTCTTTTTTGGTTTCAAATTCTTTTTAATCTCTTAAGGAAAGGAACTACTGATATAACAACATTTCCCTTGTGTTTATCAAATTTTTCCTTGATTTTGGTTTCTTTGTTGTTTAGTTGAGATTATTTTATTTCTTTATTTCCATTTGGTATTTTAGAAATGAAAATTGGTGGTTCCTTTATATTTTTCCTTGATCTTAACTGAATATTAGACTAGTCAATTTCTCCTACATTCATTATGACATCTTGTTCATTGAAATAAATAGGTGGTTGCTACTAATTATTTTGATTGGATATTAGTTGTGTAGGTATTGGGGGTTGATTAACTTGTTTTTGATGTTGGACATTAGGGGATGGCATTATAGTTCACTACTGTGGTAGTCTTCTTAGTTGATTATATTGTGGAATAAGATTCCATTATGGATTCCATTGTGTATGTGACTATTGTGGCATCATCCATGGTTGAGGTGGTATCCATTTTTTTCCTTGCCATGGCATTTGATCTAATGGTATCTATGTTTATTCCAACATGGATGGAATAATTAGAACATTCCATGATGATGTCTAAGGGTTACCTAAATTTATGGAAGCAAACTATCCTTAGTGTTGGTTTTATGGAAAAAATCTTTATCTCTGAATATAGTTTAGCTCTTCACTAGGTTGAACATTTAATTTCATCTAAGTTTTCAAAGTGAGTAGATAAGTACAATGATCTATGTCATAATCTTTTCCTTCACAAATTCCACAAAATGAAATGTTTATTTTATCCAAAGGATAGTATCTAAGGGTATGTTTTAACCTACACTTAGGATAGTATATTGCTAATGGTTCTATTGTATTGGATATAGCTTGAAGGCCATCCAATGTAGTATTGAGTGTGACCAAAATGTCTATCTTTAGATTATCAAAAATTTCCATCAATTTTACCCTTTGCATTGGATTTCTCTAGTCTTGTTCTCTTAATCCCCAGTTTTGTCTTAGAGTAGTTAAAATAGAGTTATAAAATATGATGAAAGGCCAGTTTATTTATGTCTCATCCTCCCATTATATTTAATGCATCTCTAGTTTCTTCATCTAATACTTTGAGGAAAATAAGTTTTAGGACTTCCTCAGTGAGTCGATAACTACTCCATTTATGAACAAATGTAAATATATCTAGATATTCTTCCAAGGATTCATCATCATTCTATTTGATTTTTAAAAAAACATTCCTTTCTTTCCCATATCCTGTAATAATCTTGATACTTGTTTAGAAATTTTGTTTTTATTGTATCCCATGTGTGAATGGAGTTACCCAGTAGGCCCATAAACCATCTCATGGCTTCATATTTGAGAGTAGATGGGAATAATTTGAGTTTATAATTATCTATTGTATAGTCATAATTTTAACAAATTACTTTATATTCAAAAAAAAAACTGATTAGGGTCTTCTGCAGATCTTCCCCTAAAGTTTGGAAAATTAGTAGGAGAAATGTTTTTCATAGAAGTTTGATCATTAAGATCTAAAAAAATTGGAAAGGAAACAGTCCTCCCTAGTACTACAACTTTATACTTTTGTTGCTTAGCCATATATTATTCTTCTTATTTTGATGGTTCTTTAAGACCAAGATTAACTTCCCAATGAACATTGGTTAAAGGTTTTTTAAATTATTCAAAACTCTCTTCAGTGATGGCTTGTTCAAATGATTCTTCTAAATATTTTGAAAATTCTAAATAATCTCTTCTTGAAAATGGATGTTTTGGGTGAATTCTTCCTATAGGACTTAGTTGAGATAACGCTCTAGTCCTAAATAATATTTTAGGAGAATCTTGAAGATGTGATTCCACAGCTTGTTCAAGGATCTTAGTTAAAGATGATGGAATTCCTTATTGGAGATCTGAATTAGAGATTTTATCTTTTATTTTTGGAGGGTATTTAGGGACAAACCTTCCTTTAGAATCTTTGGGTCAGAACATAAATTGATTGCTCTTTGTTTGATTTTTGTTTATTTTATGTTTTTTTTAAAACTATAGATCAATAAGGTTTACCTTACTAGCACTTAAGAATATCCTCAACAATGGCACCAAAAATGATGAGTGTCATTTAACTCTTCATTTAATCAATCTTTCAGATTGATGTCTATTAAACTAGGGCCTATGTCCAAAGCTATCTGTAGTAAGGTTTATGGTGGTATATCTATAAGTTAGTCTTGGGGGGATTTTGATGATTCTAATATAATGTTTATCAATGAAAGAATTATTCTAAGATAATTGCTTCACATACTTGCTAAAATAAGAGATTAACCATTATACTAATTAATTCAATCCTTTACTTGAAATTTAAGCACACTTTCACACTTGCTTGAAATTGTAAATTTAAATCTAATTCAAACTTTTTGAAACTATAAATCTAAATCTAATTCACACTTGCTAAAACTATAAATATAAATATAATTTACACTTTGCTTTAAAATGTAAATTTAGCTCTTCATTCACACTTGATCAAAAAATGAAATACTATTGAAATGTAAACCCAAAATTTACTATTTTACGAATGACTAAAACATGCAATGATTGAAGATACTTTGATTATTTAATAATGGAGAATTAATTTAACATATATATATATAGATACTGTACAAAAATTCTTGGTTCCAAGGAGAGTGGCCCCTTGCTCTTCTTAGAGTCAGGAATGAAGTTTACTTAGTACTAAAAACTAGAATAATTCTAGATTAACTCATGAAAACTAGAAAGTTTACAATATTCTTGAAGCTCAAACTATAACTATATTCATTATTTTTTTTACTCTAGATGAAAATATACATATTTATACTCATTCCTCAGACTAAAGATAGTATGCTGAAAAATATAACTACTAGTCAATTTGTTTCTCCCCAAAGATAGGAGATTCAAATTGATTATTATCCTCAAGAATACAACTATTATAAAAAAATAGTTATACTATCCCTATAATAGTTTTAAGGTCCAAATATATACAAAATGTATAAATATTAAATCTTTTAAAAAAAGAGGCAAATATTTCATTGATGTGATTTCAATTATAGCCATCCTTCTTTCCTAAAACTCCCATATTTTCCAAATCTTGGATTTGCAAAGTCTATAGAAACAGACCTATAGAGTCTATAGATTTCAGATCTATAGTGTCCATAGAAGTAGTTTGTAGAGTCCGTAGAATTAGTTCTATAGATTCGGTAGAAGTGGTTATGCAGAGTCTGTAGATGTTAGTTGAGTGAGTCTATAGCTTTAAGAAATTGAGGTCAATACTAGAACTTCTCAAAAATGCTATTTCTTCCATCCTTCTTATGTATTCTTCAAAACCAAAATAATAAAACATGCTACTTGTTAGGTATAAATGAAAAAATGGTAACTCAACCTTTGGTTTGACATAAATGAGATAAAATATCTATTTTCCATGCAATAGTTACCTAAAGGTTTATGATTTGCATAAGATTATATCCTTAGAGAGATGAAATGAAGGAAATTCCATGCCAATAATGAGCCATATTTTGGTATCATCAAGAATTTACTTGATTATCTCTTATCTCCTTGGGGAATATGATGTAGTAATTCATGGGTGATTACTTTGAAAATATTAAATAAGTCTTTCTCCTTCATTGGTGGTGTTTGACCAATCATAGTACCTAAATCATTGCATCAAAGCTTTATATTCTTGGTGAAAATGTCATATTCCTTAAACATAGGTCTTCAATGCATAAAACAAGTCCTCATAAACTCATAAAATCATGAATGATGTATCTCCAACTTGATAGGACTCTTGGAAGATTTCCTAAAGGAAAGTTTGACTTTATCTTGAATCTTGGCATATGAAGGAGGAAAGAAGATTTTTTTAGAGTTTAGACCTTTTCCACCTTAAAAAATTTCATAAAATTTAAACCATGACTCACCATAACTCATGTGGTGTATCACTTCATGGATTATCTTTGATAAGGATTATTAAAAACCTTATACATTGATTTTGTCTCTTTACTCCTTGAAATGCTAATTTTCCACTAAGGTGTAGAAGGAAAAACTTGGTTTTATTTTGAAGATTAAAAATTTACTCCATGGATGGCTTCTTAAGATCATAATAGACATAGGACAAGGAAATTTGATCCATCAGACACTGAAAAATACTTGGTTTTACACCAAAACCATGCATTTCTTCTTAATTCCTTATAGCATTTTTTAAAAAAATCTCCATTTTTAGGAGAACATGGAGATTATAATGAGAAATTGATAAATATTATAGATACCATATATCCCCTTCTATCTCCACACAAAATTTGGTGGCCTAAAATTGAGTGTAAATGTCTTTTCTAGCACATTATTTTAGTCAAATTAGGCTTAATTAGCCCTCCCATGCCTAAAAAGTGAAAATATTGATCCTGATACCCACCACACATGTGAAACTCCAAAAAAATGTCTTATTCACTTTACCCATGCTAACACCATGCTACATGTCAATTTTGGTTGTCTAAAACATTGTTGAGGTACAAGAACCTTGAAATGGCTATTGACAAGCTTGCCTTTTTAAAGAATTTTGTGACTAGCCCAAAAGATATGAATGGTTTTGGAACTTTTTAGTTATTTCCTATTAATTTTTTAACATTTAAGAGTAAAAAAAGTCTTTCCACACTCTTTAGAACCTCTATTTTAGCTTTAAAATAATGAACAAGTAAAATATTTGTACTATTATGTATAAGTGAAGGTAGAGGAAAAATACATGTGGGGGATCCTATGAGAGTCTCATATAACCTACAGTATGTTTTAGGATAAAATTATGGCATTTAAAGTGGTTTCCAAGTCCATCTCTGCAAACTGGTCATAATTGGGGTTTTAGGAGGGTTTAAGACTTGTATAAGGTGTTAACGATTCCTAATAAAGAATATATGTATAAATGAAATCATAATGAAAAATTATTATTTTTAATGGACCTCTATAATAATTAAAAACACCAATGGGTCCCATGCAAAGTATGATATATGGTACGAGCATTTGAAGTAACTCTTAAGGTGACTGTCTTAACTTTCCTTGAGTGTGAGAGGTGTCAAAAATGGGACTTGGTTCTGAGAGATAATTCCAATTTTTTTGAGAATAAAATACACATTCAAATAAATCCCATCCATGGTTCTAAACTCTCTATAAGTGTTCCACATTCCTCCGTATTCATTTGGTGCCTAGTCAGGGTGTTTGGGGTTTGAGACTGTCTTACTTTTGCAAGCCCTCAAGGGCACTTAGATTGAGAATTGAGGTTTTTTGAAACCTTTGAATTTATTTATGTAATTAAACTGACTATTTACCTCCATAAAATCCATTTATTATTTATTTAATTCTTGATTTGTGTTCTTGAATTCAAGTGGACCTCTAGGTCTCTTGACTAGACCCTGTAATTGAAGTGGCCCAGGTTTGAGACAAAATAATGGATATGTGCACTACTGATATAACCTTTACAAGAACATTGAAACTTAAATAAAATAATCACCACTAAATTTACCAAATTTCATATCTATATCATGCCTGTAGAGTCCACAAAACTCAAATTTATTAAAACAAAGCTAGTTGGTTGCCTGAGTTTTCAATAGTTTTGTGACTGAATTATTGTACCTAGAACCTTTGTGATCAAGAGTTTTTATTACCTTACAAGAGTAATAATAATTATTTTTGTACTTAATTTAAATTAAACATGACCTAAAAATCCACTGATAACTTGTATTTATCATCACTTCACCATTTGGGTCTCTTAAGCACTATTTACCTCACTAGTCTTGTAGGTAGTCTTATCAATTGTAGGTGTCTATTTGACATTTTCCAGGTTTTTAAGTGTTATTTATAGAATTAAGAACGTGTATTAGGTATTTAGGTACCTGATAAATCCATTGTATACCTTATTAAAACATCCTAACTCTTCATTATTCCTCACACAAGCTTCACTTCATTAATTGATTCACAAGTCTCCTAGTCCCTCATCATGTGATTAAATCTATTATAATGATTATTTATCATTATTATTTACCAATTCCACTTGAGATCAATGTTATTCACTACACAGTCAATAGTAACCTAGTTTTAAGTGGTTGTTTGATTATAGAAGAGGTGAATTACCTTTGTGAGGTATTATAGCTACTTCATGATGTCATTAATATGTTTATACTCCTAAATAAATTCCTACACTTATTCCAACCATCAAAAAATACCACTCTCTTTTCAATTTTGCCTATTAAGTGTTAACATACAATAAAATAGGTCTTATTAGCTATAAGTGGTGATTTTGACTATGTATTTAAGGGAGGTGAGGTTTATTCATCATGATTAGTAGATGAGTATTTTGCATGATGTTCTTACCTTGAATTGGTGTTAAAAAAACTATATTCTCTTACTAATAACCTTGAATCCACCTTTGACTTCATACCAATACCATTGTCTAAGCCTCAAAAGGATGGTTGTAGGTGGCCATTTAAGTGTTTTGGACTGCTACCTTGTAGTGAGGTACCTTATTAAGATGTCTTCAAACATTGATTCCCTTATACACTTTGATTAACTTAAAAATACTCTAGTGACCTTATTTAACATTGAACTCTTACTTCATATTTACTTCACTTGTTAAATCCAAACCATGATGGATGTAGGTAACTATTTATCTTGAATATGATTGTGGTCTATATGGAGAATTGGAATGATTTAGTAATGACTCAACTTTGAAGCTTTCACCATTCAATTTGAAACCATTCCACTATTTACTCTTACTTAAGACCAAGACCTTGATCTTCACTTCAAAAATTATTCATTAAGAAGCTTGTGAACCCCATTATATGCACTGAGACCCTCATGTTGGAGAATGTGAGGTAGAGAACTTGAACAAGAATATGACATCACACTTGCTCTTGAAGTTTTGAATTCACCCTCCAACCAACCCTTTCACTACTTTCCTAAGTATTTTTTCAGCATGATACTTTTGAAGAATCTTCATGATGAATGTTTTAGGTGGTCATTAGACACCGTGTATGGATTTATGGGTCATAGGAGGTTTTTCTAAAGAGAATTTATGGGTTTTTTGAACTTTATTAATCCTCCATGTTTAATATTAGCTTATGGAAACATTAAATTATCATAAGGAAAGTTAAATAGTAATGAAAAAAGACAACCCCTTACCTTAAACAACATAAAAATACCTTAACATTTGCTAATAAGGGGAGCTTCAATGTTTTTCCTTACATCAACTAGGTTATCATTCTTGAGCTTTATCCTTTGTTTCCATGTTCTCCTATATTGGTTGATGAGAATTTAATTGGTGCTCTTGTAACCTCATGTTGGTTCCTCAAAACACATCAAGACCATCCTCATACCTCTATTCTCCATGACTATTGATGTAGATTATTATTTACTTTGGAATGAGACAACAAATTGATGAGGTGAAGGGGTAAATTGGTAAATCCTCAATCTTGAAACCTTGATCATTAATTAGAAAGTATTCCATTATTCATCCTATACAATACCAAGGCCTTAATGCTCAATCTCAAAAATTTAGTCATTATGAGGCTTGGTTCCCTACTATACAGAATGATGTTGGATGGGAAATTGATCTCAAAAGTGTAAAAGTTTATCTAGGGTCCCATTGAACTCTGAATAAAGTACTCATGATTTCCATGGAATATGTCTATCATCATTCTCACTCTTCACTCTAACCCTCACTTCATACCCCTTACCTAATGTTAGTTTTAAGTCAAATGATGGTTGTGTTGATATATTTGACTCAAAAATATCATTACATATGATACCCTAAGGGAAACCCCCTTTATTTTGTATAAATTTCCCTGAAACCACTAGAAACCCACTTTTTCCCCTTTGCACTACAAATTTTAGAACTTTGGATGCAATTTACAAGTTTGAAAATTGTTTCATGGGTTTTGGATCCTGCAAGGCAATAACCTTAAAAAATGGTGGAATCTAGAAGTTAACATGCATTTTTCATGTTTTAAACTTGAAATATGCATGTTGGGCTCCGCATCCTACAAAGTATTTAAACTAATGAAATTTGAAACTCGAAATGCATTTTACAAGTTGTGCAACTTGTAAAATTCATGGTGAGATCTAGATCTCATGAAGTAATCCATCCCCCCTTCCATGGAATTTGAAACACAAAATGAAATTTTCAACTTGAAAATTATGTTTAGGGTTTTACCTTCTTCCAAATAACTAAGCTATAGGATGTAAAACCCTACAAGAAATCTATGTGTTTGCAAACTTGAAAAATGCTTGGTAGGTTTGCCTTCTACCAAACATTCAAACCAGAAGATCTAAAACTCCATGAAATTTTTTTATGTCTTCAAACTTGAAAAATTCTCAATGGGTTTCACTTCTTGTGTATCAAGACATTTACCTTGGTAGATATTGGACCTAATTTTTATACTTCCTAGTTTTACCACCAACTACCATTAAACTACATTATTATTAGGGTTTTCTATAAAAACCTATGAATTTATGGAAAATTTTATCATTTTTTAATCACTAAGTGTGCTCTTTGAGATTTGAAAATGACCTGTGCCACACCACCAACCCTCAATCTATGAGAAAACAAGTACCTACAAGTCAAATCCACATCTGTAATTTCTAATTGCCATGTCATTTTAGCCCTTTCATGGTATTTTAATTGTTTTATACCATTATTCTTGATATATTGAATATTTTTAAAATTATTTACATTCTTTGAAAAGATTTCATGTGCATTTATTAGGTTTTTATTTATTTTCTTTTGGCATCATTTTAGGGTTCTTTGTGGATAGACATTGTTAGAGGATTATTGTTTGTGTAGTCATGTTTTTCCAAAGTTGTAGTCTAGGGTTGTTTTAGGGTTTTTTTTTCAAAAAAGAATTAATCACTAAAAAACCTTAGTTTTCCCCTTGAGATTTTGTAGTCAAAATCTAGTTTTTCACAAAGACAAATGAATATTCCCAAGCATATCCCACTTTTAAAAACCAATGAATATTCCCTGAAGATACCTCCAAGGTCCCCATAGACATTGGAATTACCTTGAACACCCTATATCCCCATGAGTTTTACCATTATCCTAAGCACCTTTAATCCCCATAAGGTTCCATTTCTTTACCTATTTCAAACATATCCCTCCCCGTGGAAGTTCACATTTCCCTAAGAACCCTCCACTTATGTTAGAGATCCAACCTATCTAGATCACCTTCTACCTTTATAGAATTGTCACATGCTTCAAGTACCTCCTATTTCCACCATAACTTTCACCTACTCAGGACACCTCCCATCTCCACTAGAGATTATAACTGCTATAAACACCTACAAACTCTACCAAATTTTATAGTTTTTTTCTCACAAGTAAAAACTATAGTTTTCATGTATCTAAAATAAATGAAGTTTAAATCCAAAGTCTCTAGAGTGAATCCTAGTTTAGAGTCTAGTATAATAGAAATAAAAAATATAGATCTAGGTCACATTGACCAAGGATATTTTTGGGTGAGGATAGGTGTAGAATTTAATTATGATTGGATATAGAGTATTTATGACTCTAGATTACCATAATCTATAGCTTTCCCATTGTTAGTTTAGAGCCTTGAGTTGGTAATCACATTATCCCAACATTATGATCTTAATATAAGAGAAGTCTATAATGACAAAGGGGAAAAGATTTTGAATCTTGACCTTGATTTCATTAACTCGGTGTTTTTAATCCTAAAATTTGAGAGTTATCTTTGCATAACTCCATAAACATCTACACAATTATTTGAAGATAAATGAGGACTTGAGCCACTATGAGAAGATGATTAATAGACAATGGATCAAAATAAATGAGGAATAAAGTTAGGAGTTTTATGGGGTTAGTTGGTTAATACAAAAGGTTTATGGATAAATTTTATAAGGTTTCTAACCCAATCAATTTGTTTAAAAGAAAGGGTAAATAGTTTATATGGATTATTGAATGTGAATATGCTTTTCAAAAACTGAAGGAGTTGTTAACTTCAATACTTATACTATTGATACATGACCCAAATTATGAATTTTTAAAAGATGATTAATAGATAGTGGTTGTGCTTATTTGAATATAAATGGGGACTTGAGCCACTATCAGAAGATGATTAATATATAGTGGCTCAAGTCCTCCAAGGATTCCTCCACTAGTCTTTTAGAGACCCTGTATAGGTTTTATTGCATTGATGAAGTAGGGGATATTATTATATTGTTGCATAGGGTCACTAGCATCCCTGATGCTAATTGTTTTCAAGAGTGGATGTACTAGTATATTTGGGTCATCTAAAAAAATAAACAATACATTCATTTGGCCTAGTTAATAAGTTATTCCCTCCACAAGCAATTTTTGGAGGTGTAACAAACTAGAAAGTTATTTATGACTTCCTACATTATATATATTTTGGCCAAAGAGATAGTATTCCCATGCCTTAACATAGTTCCTAAGAAGATAAGAAAAGTATACAACTACTAACTTGACCTCACATTAGAGGCTAATAGACCAAATTTTAGATTAGTAAATGATGCTTTAATTTATTGCATTATTATCATGTTCAATAAGGAACTTGGGAGGACAAGGTTCTCATTAGCAATAATAGAATAAATCAAAAAATGGGGCTCCTATTTCATTTAGTTCCCCACCTTTTCCTACATTAAGGTAGTTGGATTTAGTGGTTACCCCTAAACACTTCCTTGATATTTTAGTGATAAATGGGCACTAATGGAGCTAGTTAGGTAGCTCGTAGAGACCTAGAAGATCCTATCTAATAGGCACAAGGTAGGGATACATTTCCTAATTTATATTGGCCAATACACATGCCAATCCCTCCTTAAATCTAAATGTGTTGAAGCTAAAATGTGCCAAATAACATTAAGGACTTTTGAGTCTAGGATATTTTTTGATGTATATGGAGAAATCACTAGCATATTAGCACTTATAACATATGTTCATGTACCATACTATGAGGATTATTGGGAAGATTATTAAGATGAAGAAAGGATTAGGATGAGGGATTATTCTATAATGTCCCTATCACAAATCAAATATTATGATCTGGCACCAATTCTAGATGACCTGGTAGATGGAGACTTTGTAGTAGACCTAATCTATTATACACAAGTCATCATATAACCCCTTCCACCAGTGAGATGGTCAACTCCATAGTATTTTTCTATGTTTGATATAACAACCCATGTGATTAGTAGAAAAATAAACTGGCTAAGAAGTAAGGGAGTTTAGGTCATAATAGAAATGATTGGATTTAGATAGAAGCTTTTTAAGCTTACAGCTAAGGGAATCACTCCATCAAAAGAGGGTCCAAAAGAAACATTAGAGGAGTTGGAGAAGAAGAATAAGACTAAGGTAAGGAAAGGGGAATCAAGAATGGGGGAAGTTATAAAATAACCTATAGGGTCCATTTCAAATAATTTGGACTTATCTATAGTCCAATCAAAAATAAATTCAATAATATGCCTACATTTTTCAAAATTTTATAATTTTAGATTCTATCTAATATAATAAATAGGGAATAGATCTAAAGTATTACCATACTCTCCATGTGAAACTTGCAAAAAACCCAAAAAATATTCATTTTCAAAGATTATCTCTCATCTAATTTAGGGACATAAGTCCAAATTATCTATAATAATCCATTTATTAACCTTTCATCTAGAGACATAACAATGGTAGAAGATTCCACGACTTAAATTCCCATTATTTTCATTGTGATAACCCCCATATATATTATTTACCATCCTCTTACCTACATTATTCTAGAGGTTTCATCACCTCCTCTTCCTGTCTCTACTCCTCTAACATATTAGGTTTCAACATCTCTAGTTTTTACTCCACCTCTTGTCTCCACTCCCCTTGCATCTATAGTTTCCACTCCACCTACCATTCCCACAACATTTCCTATCATAATAAGACAAGTGAAATCAACACAATTAATTCAAGTGGACACTTAGGGTCCCCTATTAGTGGATTCTCAAGATTCCACTCCAATTTTCCTTCTTCTAATTTCACCTTCCCATTTCATTCCACTCATTTTTTCCATTCCAATTATAATACCTTCCATCTAATCACCATTAATTTATAACACCACCTAATAGTACATTATTATAGACTCAATAATCTTGACTCTAGTGCCATAGTCTTCCCAACTATTGGGATAAGTACTATTCACCCTATATATCCATCCACTTTTTTTACATCACCAACCCTAAGTGTTCCCATGCATTTGATTGATTTATTCAATGTTGTGGCTTCCACCCTTATACCTATTCCCAGATTCAAAGTTCATGTGTATATTCCATCTTCCACACCCCTAACAGACATAGTTGTTTCTATTACCCATACCTCATCCACTTCCATTATTTACATAACTCCTTTAGTAGAGATTGGAGAAACATAGGTGCTAGATGAAAATGTGGATTTTTCGACTAATAATGGGATTGAAATTTCATATACACCTTCTAAACAATAAATGGTAACATCCTCCCAGGATTCTAAAATGGTCACAATAATTACTAGTACAGCAACATTAGCTATTGATTCTTTGGTGACTATATCCAAGAAACTAGATGTCACCCCTAGTTGGCTAGCCCAATTAATGGGGAAGAAGAGGAAATAAATAATTGATCCCAACACATTGGAATTTGGTCTATCAAAGATTAAGAGAAATTCCAACCTACTCCCAAGGCCTTCTCCAGGATCTTTAGTAATGACAAGGGAGAAAGGTATGGTGAAATTGTAGTCCCCCATCAAACAAATAAAAGGAAAATATTATAGTGGGGGATTATCATATTTCCAAGATCCACCTTGGATGGATGACAAGAGAAGGGTTAAAACATGATGTGAAATTTGGCATCAACTCTCTCTTTGAATAGATTGATCATGATAAGGTCACAAAGAATGAATTGAAGAGAAAGGTGGATCATCTTACAACTACATTAAACCATTTTATATAGACCAGTGAATCATCATAATAAACACAATATTTACAAGAAATTAATCAAAGTCTAGATCAAGCTATAATTGATTCAGTTTGAGAGATGGCTCTTCTGGGAAGGGTTATAAAATAATGGTTGAATGAATTAATTTCCAAGGGTAATAATGTTATTGATATAATAATGGACTAATATGAAATGGATCAGAGAGAGAAAGAATATGTTGAAAGAATAAGTTAGTAAATATGAAGGAGAGATTTAAACCTTGAATCTGTATTATATGAAATTGATACATATATCTTCATTGCTAAGAAAATAATAAAGAATGATGCTGAGGATGAGGAATTAAACAACAACTAAATCAAATAATGATAATTATAGAATCTATTCACTAAGCCAAGGTGGCTCATGATAAAGCTATTGACATTTTGTATGACATCAAATGAATGATAAATATGATGTCATGTCAACCAAAAAATGACTCAGAGAATCTCTTCTAGGTTGAAGAGGTCTAGAATAAGTTAAAAGAGGAAGTTGAAAAGGAATATGCAAAGGATATAGTCTTTAGCCGAAGTTCTATCCATAGGTTTTTCAAGTATGAAAATGTAATGGATAAGATAAGAATGGAGATGTAGAGGAATAAAGACTTCAAAAAATAATTATTTTATATTCAAATATATTGTGAAACCTCTCATATCTACTACTATAGACCAGATGAAGAGAGAATATAAATTTTTTTGAGGCCTTTGATTCATATGGTGA
The DNA here is from genome assembly GCA_037957365.1 of Torreya grandis. Taxonomy (NCBI): domain Eukaryota; kingdom Viridiplantae; phylum Streptophyta; class Pinopsida; order Cupressales; family Taxaceae; genus Torreya; species Torreya grandis. The sequence goes on along the minus strand of JARHVA010002707.1, from coordinate 1,944,549 downwards.
GAAACTATAGGCCAAGAAAGATAAGAAGGATAAAGAAATCTTGGATATAGATTAATATCTTTATGCTAAAATATTTTAATATGTTGTAATTTCATTTTCAAAACATTATAATTTGTAATTTTAAAGGTGCATCTATTTTTTATATCTCTTTTTAAGAAAGAGAAACATGTATTTTACACTTTATATTTTTGACAATGTGAAAGTTATAAAAAGTACATTTGCAAATTAAACTTTCTATTTTGACAAGTATAAATTGCTAAAAAGCGTAAAAGCATGAATTAAAAATTGCAAAGTTCATTTTGACAAAGTGATATGACTTAAAAGTTGTAAAAGTCTCACTTATGTTTTTCAAGTTAGGGTTTTGCATAAAAGTAACTTGGATTTATTTTCAAATTTATCTTTTATATTTAAAGTCAATTTCTATTTTGGGTGCCACCCATTTTGCATGAAGATCTATTTTTAGCTGCATGGAAAAGGATGAGTATTACATGAAGGATCTTCTAGTTATACCATGCCATTCCAAGCTAAGGATTACACCCAACTCTTGCATGTCACTTTCCAAATAGTTATACAAGTTAAAGGTGTTATAAATAGAAGAAATAACCTCTTTTTGCATGAATATTTCAGATCTACATGGTTTTATTTATTAGGAATTCAAGTTTTGACAACTACATCTCATCTATGAGATATTTTGTATAAAGATGGGTAGACCTGATGGCCTAATGTATCTTTTTTTGTTAGTAATATTTTATATATTTTGAATGTATTTTATACAAGCTATAACCTTTGGGTCAAAAATAAATTAAAGATTTGCCTTTCTTGTTTGAGAAATATCTCTATGTGTGTACAAGTTATTTGAGTGTTTTTGGAAGTTTAATTCTTATTTAAAGTCATAAGAAATTCATTTATGGTATTTATACCCTTATAAAAATATTTTTTGATTTAAGTAAAGATTCCTTTTCCCTTCCATGAAAAATAGCTAAAATATTACCTCTAATTTCCCATTTGTATAAGTTTATGCTAAGACTAATTTCTATATAATTTTTTGTTCTATTGTGTTTATCAATAAAAAATTAAAATCCACTAAAAATATTTAGTGAAATCACCATTTTCATTCTTATAAATTTTTTTTTCTTCAACTCTTTTCCTGGTCAAAACCCTAGTTTAGGATCAAAAGTAATAAAGAGTAAGATTTCCACAAAACTGGTATTTTATCAATTATTTCAGATTTAGTTAAAGGAAGCCAACCTTATCTAGAGATTAACCTCAATTATCCAAGGTCCCTTAAATTTAGAGGTTTTTACATTGTATCATTGGGTTATTACACAAAAAGTTATAGAATCAAGACATGTGCAAACTATGTGATAAAAGGTTATAGGTGTTGCTTAATTTTGTTCAGACTAAGTACCATGCCATTATGTTGAATAACATATGAGGTAGGGATATTGAGATATGATAATGATGTTAATTGAATTATTTGAGTCTAAATATATCCATTTAAGATCTTCCCCTATTGACAACCTATCACCATGATTAACTAAAACATCTTTTAAAGTGTCCTTATGATTGGATTCTGTTGTAGATGGTTGTAGATGAAGATCTCATAATGAGCATTTAAAATTTATTTTTTATTTGAATTTAACACCTCATAACTTGTCAAATCAATTCAAACCTCTTAAAACTATCTCAAAATTTCATAAATCTTAATACATGGGTCATACCACCACAACTTACCTTCAAGCTACCGTACAAACTGATATGGGTAGTGCTTCTTCTTAAGAGCTTGTGCATCAAAGATGGAGTATTTAACCCATTTTAAAGAATTTTATGATGATATAAGGCAATGAAAATAATATTAATTCATGTACAAGTGTATTAAATCCTTTATAGAGTTATGAACACTCTCAAACTTCTCTATAATTTGTATAGGCTTGTACTTAAAAGAAACAACAAGATCCCATTAGAAAAATATACATTGAACTACCACCTTGGACCTATCATTACTTTAAAATTTTAAATATGATCTAAATATCCTCAAAATATGGTATTTTACCACTTTGAAAATCAAATTTGTAACAAACTACTCAAGCATAGACCATGTTTTCTAAAGCAAGCATACTTGAAGAAGATGGACAAGGAGTACATCTCAGACCAAAACACATGAATTAAATTATATTAAGGGGGATAATATAATTAATTAATCATTATAAAATATATTATAATTACCACCATGGATAATAAAAATTAACTTGTAGAAAAACTCATTGAAACAACCTATACACTAGGGTATTTTTATTCCAAGTGAAATTATCTCATGGATATAAATTGGATAATGTAAAAAAAATGAAACATATATTAATTAAATATAAAAGTATCCCTAAAAATTATCCCTCTCCATATATTTCTAGGATGGAGAAATAGGTGCAAAAATAGACCCCTCTTGGATGCATAGGCCATAAAAACTTATTGTCACTCTTAGAAATTATCAATAAATAATAATCAACAAATATTAAAAAAATTATACCTATTTAAATATTACTTTTACCCCTAACAATTTCTAAAATTTTAGCTCCTAACCCTCTCTCTTCTTTTTGTATCGAGTATTGTAAAACTACCCTTCTAGAGTTGCCAAGGAGGTCGATATAGGAGAATAGTAAGGGTTTGAAATTTTTTCACATATAACCTCCTATAAAAAACTTATCTAAAAATTTTGGGACTAAATTATGTCTAATATATTATTTTCACACAAAAACCCTTTGAAAACCTATATAGATCTAATAAAAAGGCCTCTTTTTGCACTGAAAAAGCCAAATTTACTAAGGTGATCTAGTTTAAATGATATAAAATGTGTTATTAAGTATTTTAAATGTATTATAATGTTAATAAATATTATATTGATCTTTCCCATGATCATATAATGTCAAATATTTACAAAACCTTCCCTAAGGGTCAGAAAAGGTTAAAATTCCATAGAAATGAGTCATAAAGTTAGTATAGAATGTGATTAACCTAATTTTTCATATTTTAGGCATAAAATGACCTTTAAAAATGTTATTAAACTCATGAATAAACTATATACTCTTCTCACCACTAAAAATGGCTTAGAAAGGCCAAAAAAATGACTAGATAAACACAAGACAAATGAAGGACAAAACCTCAACTCACCCAATAAACCTTAAGACCTATTAATAAAGGATATAAATGATCAATTTAATTAATTTTAAATACTAACCTAATTTATAAAAATAAAAAATATCATGACAAACAATGTTTTGAATGATATGGATGACATTTTGACCCGTGAGGTCAAAATTGTCAATAATCCCTCTCCCTCCTCAAAAGCATGTAGGATGTGAAGACCTCTCCCAATTTATTGCATTTAGGATTGGAGAAATCATTTTTAGGCTTTATATGTACATTTTATACCATGTACATTCCAATTTTTAGACTATTTGGGTTCCTATGTTAAGACTATTTCAAGGCTCAACTACCTCATTTTAAAGCATTTGAGGGTAAAATTCCTTCATTAGGTCCTTATTAGGGTTTAGAGAGGGTTTTGGTGGCCTACCATCTTAATTATGGTTAATAAATTATATGATTCAAATCAAAATATTAATACCATAGATGTTTATCCCATATACCCATTTAAAACTTTTGAATAACTCTTGGTCTGATGCAACTTATATTGTGAGTCATGAGTGAAATTTGGTAGCCTTCAAACTCTTATATTAGCATTCTATGTGGGTTAAAATGTTAGGCATTGTTCATAGAGTTTATCTCCCAAATTAAACTCTTTCCTCCATAGATAATAAGTACATAGGAGTACCTATCTCCCCCTAAGAGAACTAGGCCTGAGTGATCATGACATGTGAGATGTGAGCATTGGAGTTGGTAGCTTGACATGGAAGACTAGGGTAGTAGAGCTCAAGAGGGGTAATGAGACCAATTTGACCATTTCCTTGTATTAATCTATCTGAAACATTCTCCTTAGGATTTTTATCATCATCACACACCCTCTCATGGACTTAAGTCTACTTGGGGGTTTGGATATGCCACAAAGAAGAGGTTAGGGTTTTGAGGCTTAAGGGTGATTTTAAGCCTTATAGGCCTAATTGAGTCTTAGGGATACGAGCCACCTATATGTGAATTAGTAAATTCAATGTCACCATATAAAACCTTTTCCATCTATTTTCACCTTTTTCACTTTTCCTCAACTTCTCAGAGCACCATCTTTATTCTCCTTTCTTGTAGGTTTGCCCTGAGTATCATTGCCCAGCTTGAGTGTTTGAACAGTTAGTGTTTTATAATTTATTAGTCTCTTCTCTCAATTTATAATGTTTATGGATTTATAACCCCATATGACATATTCTCATGATCTAGTAACATCTTTTTAATAGGGCTTCTCTCAACCCTATTTCCCAAACTCCTATTATTAGGCATACAGGCCTATGTGTCCTAAACTCCAATCAAAATTAGATATCCACCTCAAGCTTGTATCACCATCATATGAATCTTGAGGAACATATAAAACATAATAAATTTAGGATAACCCTTACATATTTTTTGACATTTCCATTCACCTTAGTTAATAACCCCAACTTACTAGGTAAACCTAGCTCACTGTACATACCTGAGTCATCTTGCTTGGTCATCCCTTCAAGTTTTTTGGTCCTCCAACAACATGAAATTTATTATTTGCCTCTTTTTATGATTCCTCTCCTTCCATGTGCCTATATAACCTCATATCTAATGTTGAAGGTAGACTTATTGTAGTTTGATAGGTGATGGTTTAGGTGTTTAACTATCAAGGGGTTTTTTTGCATATGCCCATGAGTAAGAGGGGTATTCCGTATTATATTATGGACCTAGTTGACCTATCTTAAATATCAATGCCCCTATTTAAGATTATCATATTTTTAACACATAGACCATCCTTTCATTATATAGGTTCAATAGTATTTTGGTCTTGGAAAACTCTTTTGAGACTGGGATTGAGTTGGTCTTCTAAATTTGATCATAACTTTTTGAGTAGTATACATATTTGAATATACCCTCCTATCATAGTTTCATTGAACTTGATGTAGTTATGAAACATTTGACCTTGTTTCCATAATTTAATCTTGGTTAAAAGGGTTTAAAACTATATATGGTAGCTATATGGTCCTATGAAGTTTTGAGTTTGGAAACCAAGGTCTACTATGGTGTGAAATGTCCTGATGAGACTATTATACAACATATATCCTTTAGAGATGTGATATGGACTATTAAATCATGTTAAAGATCACCTATGGGACCTTAGACACCCATATTCATACATTCAATAAGGAAGAACACTTGAAGTCAGTAAATTAGACACATAAATGGATAAACTGAAGCCAAGGATTCCATGAATACCTTGAAATCTATTGATGAATCTTAAACTCTACTAAATAGGTCTATAAAGGCATTGAAAGACTAGTTCATGCTTTCTTGGCCTTCAGATCAATAATGAAGCCTAATACTTATGAAAGAGGGACTCTTATTCATGATTATAACACCTATGCTTCTTCTATAGTTTTATAATGATATCAATAGCCATTACCATGAAACACTCAATTAATATTTACACTAAAGGTTAACTACACAAGTAGTCTCATTTGAAGGAAATATCTTGAGGGAATTGAAGGCTCATTTGATCACTCCAATTTCATTGAGGTAATATAACCTGAATGATTCCATGAAACCATCATTTAACCTCAAAACATTGCTTATCTTTAGACAAATGCATTTAAGGTCCTTCATCATAAAGGAAACATTGCTTATAGTATGCAACTTGTAACAAACTGGAGGTTTCTTCCTCTCATGGACTCACACATGTGAGCCATGGGTGGAGAATGTAATGGAATGACCTTGAGGACTTGTATAATGCATATACAACTACCATTCTCTTTAACCATGCCATAAAAAAATTGAAACCATTCCAAACTTGACCCATGTGGATGCATAATACTAGTTTGACTACCTTACATTCTTAACCATTATTTATAAATCATGGTCAATCATTCTAGAAACTAATGCCAAGGATAAGAAGGACATTAGACCCATTTCTTTTAGACAATAGCTTAGGTCACCATCTTTTCTCTCTTATCCATATAGAACAAGAACCTAGGGTGATATCCAAGGCTTCCAAGGAGGATGATGGAAAGGAGGGGTTAGTTTTGGACCTCTTTTGGCTTGAAAATCCTATATTTTATTACATGATGTCTCACTGAGTCCCCTCTATATATCCCTAACCTTTTATGACTATGACCATACTATATGGATTTTTACATGATTAAAAACACTTGTAAAACACTAGTTTCCTACATTTTCTTAGGTTTTTAGACATTAAAACATTATTGGTGGGAAGGAGGAGGGAAAAGAGGGGTCAAAATTCATTCAAAATAAGGAGTATAGGTGGAAGGATGGTGAAAATCCATTCTTTCCCACTTGGGGGCCCCCTTTAGTGGAAAATAAAAGCATTTGAATTATGAAATGCCACACTTTGCATTGAAACCATTTGGTCATGGCATTATGATAATAGTTTAGGCCTTTTGAAGGCATAATTTATGGTCTTAGTGGTGTTTTGGGGTCAAAATAACATCATTCTATGGTTATACACCCTTTTAAAGGCAAATACATGGATAATTCTAAGTGAAACATTAATTAAAGGAGATACCTTAAAATTTTATAAATAAACTTAAATAATATTAAGGCTTCAAATAATTATCAAACATACTCATCCATACTAGTCTCCAATATCCTGAATTCATCCTCATGTTGTGGGTTTTTGGCATGCTCACATGGCTAATTATGGCTACAATCATCATAAGTCACCCATTTTATGAATTATTTGGGTCATAAGGACCATATTAAGACCTAACATGTGCTATTATACATAAATAACACATATTAGATACTTTACACATGTTATAAAATAGGTAAAAGATAACAATCATAACATATCTTGATAGAACACCTCAATTGAACCTACTACCTTGACTTGATGATCAATTATCTCCCTTTTTGACTAACCTAAAAATTCAAGAGGAATAAGAGGGTGAAAAATTTGATCTTAAGAACTCATGGCATAAATTGACCCCTTTCTAATCCCAAGAGTAGAAATGAGTTAACATTATTGGTGACTCTAAAGGCTTGACCTACCTGTTAGTCAATAGGACCTAAAATCTCTTTGTATATCAGTCATGCTTAGATGAAATACTCATTGACTAAAATGATACCTCATGATCAATAAATTTAAGAACTTAAGTATTGTAATAAATATATAAGATATAAAATAGGACAAAATAAACACAATAAAAAATCAATAATAACACAAATAAGATAAGCTACTAACAAAGCATGTGCCACAACAATTGGAATAAATAAAATTAAACTACTATGTAGAAGATAACTTTGTGATTTATAGTACCAATACTTAAATAACTCCCCATTGATAGGGATAGGTATTTTATCACCATTAAACTTTGATAATTGGAAAGCATTCTCCTTTTAGTATGGTCCACTCGAAAGACTATCAAACTTTGAATCCTTACCTAGTTTAGCATAGTCTTCATCCCACTTGAGCATAATGTCACCTTGCTAGAAGGTATTTTAATAATCCTTCTTTTCAAATGAACTCTTGAAATAATATTGATAGGACCACATTGCATGCATAACATCATATCTTGTCTCTTTTAACTTCCACAATTTATTCATCCTTACCTCCATTGCATCATTCTCCATGAGGTTAAGTTGGTGTGTAAGTTCTAAGGCTGGTAGTTCAAGTGATATGGGCAGCCTTTCCTCTTTGACATAGATAAGAAGATATGGTGAATGTCTAGTAATGCTCTTGAGAATGATCATATCTACCCATAAGGCTATCCTTATCTTAGTATGCCACTCTCTTTGATTATCCTCCATAGTTCTCTTTATGATCCTAATTAGATTCTTGTTGGTGGACTCTAAAAGTCCATTACCATATGAATAGTAGTCAGAGCAAGTGATGAGGTAGATGTTGTGGTTGAGATCCCATCAATTCACCCTTTCACTACTAAAATTTAGATCATTTTCTGATATGATGGTAGAGGGGACCCCAAATTTGGTCACTAGACTATCATAGAACTCCAAAATTGAGTTCTCATTTGCCTCTTTAAGTGAAACTACCTCCACCAACCTAGTAAAGTATTTCATAATAGTCAAAACCCAATTATGACCTACACTATATGGAGGGTGAATCATACGTATAAAGTCTAGGCCCCACTGCATGAAGGGTTTCTCCACTTGAATAGGTTTGACGGGCAAGGTAGTTAGTCTTTACTTCCCTATGAATATAACACATTTTAGGCACCTATTAATTCAATAATGGGAGTCCTTAAAAAAACCTAGAAAACATTAGCCTGATCTTGTGGTCATTGATGTTGTAGTCTTGACTACAAAGTGTATTCTTATAAGCCCATCATGAAATTGGTCTAGGGGCTTGTCAATTTGGTTAGTTTCTACACACCTTAAGAGCATGCCATCAAGGTCATTTTTCAAAATAACTCCATCAATAAAGACATAAGGGATATATTTTAGTCTATAGTACCTTCTTCTTATCCTATTTATGCCCATAAGACATTCTCCCATTTGAAAGAATCTTACCATGTCTTGAGTCCAACTGGCAGGAGATGTAGGTGCAACTACTTAGGGATAAATTTACATTAATAAAACCACTTGTTTTTCCTCCTTCACATATGTTACCAAGTGTTCACATATCCACTTACCCATTAAAAACTTGGTGACCTTAAATTCTATGCATTTAGTCACCTAACTCGATCTCTTTTAACTCAAGTCTCTATTAAGGATGAAGTTCTTGATGCTAGGGTGAACCACCATGACATAAATTTGGTTATTAGATAACACATGTATGAATTTTTTGAGGCCTCTCATGAATGAAAGTGCATGGTTTTACACAAATGTGTGCCTCTATTCATACCCCTCTAATGTTTGGCTAAAGAAGGTTATGGACTATTTAATACCCTCATTATTTTTTTGCATAAGCATGGCAAAAATAATATCATTAGTTGAGAAGGCATATAAGAAGAATTCCCTTGAGAAATTAGGGCTGATGAGGGTGGGTGCTTAGGCAATGCCTCATTTTATGGCTTCAAAGTTTTTTTTTCATTCCTTCATCCATGTAAAATCCTTATGTTTATTAAGCATAAAGGTGAGAGGCCTTACTAATTTTTAAAACCCAAGGATAAACCTCTTGATGAAGTTAATTTTACTTTAAAAACTCTACAATCCTTTCTTATGTTTGGGAAGTGATAGAGTACAAATTTCAATTATCCTCTCAAGATCTATATAAAGTCATTCTTTTGACATAATATGGCCTAGAAATCTACCCTCATGGACTACACAAATACACTTATTAGGATTCAAGGAGATCCCATACTACCTGCATCTATCAAATATTAGCTTGAAGTGTGTTAAGTGATATTTGGGATCCTTGAAAAAGACTGTGATGTCATTAAGGTAAATGAGCACCATCTAATTGATGAGTCCTTAGAAGGCTACATCTATTTCCCTTTGAAAGGTGGCCCTACATTGGACAACCCAAAGGGCATATTCTTATAACATAAGTGCTCTACTTGGTTGCGAAGTTAGTCTTGTGTTGGTCCTCCTCCTTCAATAATAATTTAGTATACCCTGAGTATCCATCAAGTAAGGATAAATGCTATGAACCTACAACCTTTTGGAGAATCTGATCCATGGATGGTATGGGGTAATGATCTCTTAGTGACACCTTATTGAGATCCCTGAAGTCTACACATAACCTTTTATACCCATTCTCCTTCCTTACAAGCACAATATTATCCACCCATGAAGAGTGTTTGATGTGGAATATGATGTTGGATTCTAATGGGTGTAATTATTAACCCTTCATTTAACCAATGTATGTTGGTGTCTATTCTTACCAAAGTGGTGCCTAAATCTATATGTAGTGATGTATTTACTAATTTTAGGTTAATATTACTTATTTTTGGGTTTTTTTAAAAAAACTATTAGGCTAGTCTATATCTACTTTTAATTTCTAAGCTATAGTTTGAAAAGAAAACACTCTTTACAGAAACATAAACCACTCAATCTGATCTAAAATACAGAATATAAAAAATGATTCACAAAAATATAAAACAAATATACTTAATCACTCTTGAAAAATTAAAAGAATATCAAATTTTCAATTACTAATTAAATAAACAATCATTAATCTATGTTTACAGAATCTGAAGGAATGAAACAAATGCTTATGCTAAAAATAACAAATTAACTATTCAATCTCCCATGTAGGTTTTCAATCTAGATTATAAAAATATATATTTATAATAGTCTTTAATTGAAAGAAGTATAAAATCAACTTATAAATACCAAATAGATTCCCTGTTTCCTCAGGAGTGGACCCTTGCTCTCTTAAATCTAGGTCCAAATAAACTCAACTCGAGATATTTTATTCAACACATCAATTGAGAAAGGAAATTATTGTATTACTTGCATTTTAAAAAATCACCAAAATTACAATGTATATGTATGTAGTCATAAAAGTTATAGAACCAAGCATGGATCTATCTATTTATTCTATAATTATAAACTATTTATCCCAATATTCTAAGAAACAACTTAACTAATTCAAAAATAGAAAATATTTTAGATAGATTAAGTGATATGGTTGGAATAGAATTTCATTGTAATGAGATATTTTAGGAGTCAAGGAATCCATAGATAACACTTTCCATGCCTAACTATATCAATCAAATATTTACATATATTGATACTCTTATCTTCTATCTTCAACGTTGTAACCTAGAGTAATAACTCTAAAAAAAAGACTAAAAAAATAGAAATCAATTTATATACATGTATAGAAATGGAAATATTAAAAAGAGTTATTCATGTTGTTATAAAGAGGTCAGAGAAGCTATCTAAACCCTTATGAATGTACTAAGATCAATTTTGGAGCAATCTGGGTCAATCCATAGCAAACCTATAACAATTTTTAGCTTTCTATCAAAATCCATAGCTCGACTATCAAAATCCATAATTAACTATCAAAATTCATAGCCCATCAAAATCCATAGTTAATTTTCAAAATACATAGCTCACCCATTAAAATCTGTAGCAACTTTATAATCTATAGCTGGGTCTTAGATGGTTTAATCTTTGCTTTGTATCCTCTTTATCTTCACAATCTTGTCAAAATTCATATTAATACTAATATTTAATTATATAAATAATAATGTGGAGCCTAAAACATGAAAATATTAGAATAAATTGCAAAAAATATAGACTTAGACTTTACATGAGTTTATTTAGGCAAAAGCATTTATTTCTTAATTTATGCAAGTTCTAAACATCAATATTACACACAATGCTCAACCATTTGACATATTTAAGGCCATACACTATATTAATAATGAGTCAATTTATTGACTCATCATCTCCCCCACTCCTTACCTTTTGAAAGTCCCTTTGCAAACTATATCCTCAATCTCCATAGTTATGAACTATCTGTTGTAGCTTCAAAATCAAATCATAAGTGGAATATAGATGGTTTTGAATTATCCTTTGATTATGAGGAATGAAACCCATATCCCTCTACATAAAATGAACCCAAATATCAAACTATTAATGAGATTTTGGTCTTATATTCTACTAAGGAGACATTGGAGAAAGTAACAATGAAGGTCTAAACCTCATTCTAATCCATATATTTCTTCCATCCCTCTATAAGACTTCTAAAATTATCTACAAAATAACATTATCTCTTCTCAAAGATCATTGAAGGGTAGTGGGTGACATTATGTCTCTTCATATTAATGTAAAGCATATGCCAATGTTGTTTACAAGCCACTACTACATCATCAAAATTATGTTATCTAAACAACTCAAAGTTGAGAAGACCATCTTGCAATTTGGAAGGATAATGATCATGGATTCTTGGTTGCTAGTAATAGCTATGAAATTGGCATAATATATACTATGTACTACCAAATTGAGGCCTAATACATAAACTAACATCTTGTGCAATGTTAATGTGATATTCATATCTATCCTACCAAGCAATTTAATTCATATATATAGAAAATAAAGCTATCATATGAATCTCTCCCATAAATATATTTACCAAGAAATTATTTGTATTTCCTAGAAAAATGTCACATAAATAAAAATCATAAAGCAGATCTTGTCTATTAAGGGTAATATTTCTAAATGATATCATGAAATAATTATTGGTGTTTATCTCATGTGGTAAATTACAAGATATCTATAATAATTACCATCTAAAAAATTATTTATGTAAAAATAAGCTACATGTAAAATAAGGGACTCTGCATGATAAAAACTTTTCACTTGTTTGATAGGTAAACTAAAGAGTTTGTTTAACTTGTTCTTATTTTTATTGGGCCTAAGTCAATTTTTCTTGCATTTTCTATTTATCTTCTTTAAGAAGATAATTTTCCTTTTTAAGTAGATAATTCTATATCTTCATTTCTTTAATTTATGAGCAGACTTGATCCCATTGGTTTTTTAATTCTAAGATAGACAAAGTAGTTTGATAGCCTTGTTCCATCATGAACTTATCAAGAATCTAAGAAGAGATGGAATCTTTTTAGGTTCTCAGCCTAGCATCTTCCATTTCAATTTTTAAAAGATTCCTCCTTAAGGAAATGTTTTCTTCTTCAAGCGATCAAGTATGACCCCATACATCAATAATTTCATCCTCTACCTCATCCTTTTTCCTCAAGGACTAAATTTCCAAAGTTTTAATTTGTTTTATTAAATGATCAATCATAAAATATTTGATTTGTGCTAAAGTAATTAGTTTAACTATATCCTATGTATTTTGTTTAACAATGGCTTCTAACTCTGACAAGGCTAAAACATGTTGGAGTTATATATCATCTATTTCCTTTGAAGGCTATCCCTCTTCTTCAATCATGGGGTATTTTCCTTTATCCTTTGTCTATTGTGTAGGAAGAATGAGACTTTCATCAAGAATAGTCTCAACAAAGTCATCACCCAAATTTTCATGTGGAATAAAATTTTCTTCTTCTTCTCTATTGTGAGCTTCACTAGTAGTGTCTATGGTTTTTTTCCTTAAACTATATAGTGTCTCAGAAGTAATGGTTTCATCACTATTAACTACCATGATCAATCTTCTTCTTTTAAGAGGGGGTTGATCTTCTATAGGTAGGTTTTCCTATGTTTTTGGATGGAAAGTAGGGTTTGTAAAAGACTCTTCTTAAATAAATTGAATAGGCTCTTAGAATTGAGCATCTTGGGAAACATGTTGCTAACTTCTACTAGAGGATATGAGCCTTAATTTCCTACTTGTTGGCTCTGGGGAAGAGACTATGAAAGGAGGATCTAGGGTTTCTAATGGAAAAATCTTGGTAGTGGATCTTGTGCTATGAATGAACTTAGAGGCAATTGATTTATAGGAGATCTTTGGTGGGGTTTTCGAGATGGAGGTATGAATGTGTGTAGAATTTTATTTAGCAAGTTTAGGGGTTTTATTTCTTTCCTTCAATGAAGGTAGCCCAAGCTTCCATTCCATTTTCTTGCTTTGAGAAGTGGTGTTGAATAATGAGTTTAAACAACCCATGACGATGTATGGTAAAAGGTGTTTTGGCATACCTCATAGCCATAACCCAAATGGATCCTAGGAAAAATGAGGGAAAATTTATCTTGTGCTAAGGTTGCTAAAGACCATATATTAAATGAATTAACATTCTTAGGACCATAAAAATTAACACACTACACTATCCTTCACATGTCAAATATTTAATAATCCAAAAATTAACTAACCTCCAAGGTTCAAGTAGAGACTCTCTACTTATCCTTTTTATTTTTCCTTTGACATCTTCCATGAAAACTAGTGTGGCCTCTCCTTCACCACTGAAAATTTAGACAAGGTCATGAAATGAGGATATTCCTACTATCTAATCTCCTTCATCTAGAATCCCTAACAACTCAGTAAGGATTCACATGGAGAAATTTATCTAACACCTCTCATTGTGGAGAAATTAGGCTTTAAGTGAAGAATAAATTTTATCACTAATGCTTCATCAAAACCCTAGAAATTGAGAAAGAAGTCAAGCCATCTAGATAAAAAATAATATCTCCTTTACTTCTTCATTTTCCAATAGTTCATTTGCATATTTAGATTCTAACTTTTTCTTCAAACCCATTTTTGAATTCTTCACATTTAGGTTAGGCTTGCAAAGTCGATTCTTTCCCCTATTTCCAGGAACTATGTTTGCAAAATAATTTGAATGACAATAATATCCTTTGAGGGTTAGACTATGGATATTACTTGAAGCATGCCAAATAATGATGAAAATATATATGAGAAATAATGATGTCATACCTTTTTTTTTATTTTGTTTTAAATCATTCTACTATCAGTTTACTTTCATTCCTCTATCTAATACCTTTTTATAAATGACACATAATGACAATGATGTGTCATTATGAAACCTTTTTTATTATTAAAAGGGTACTATCCATAGCTCTTTGGGTTGATATTTTATCATATGATCTTTTCAATTGACCTTTGTTGACTTCAAAAAGTTTGAACCCCTTATAACATCATATGAGGATTTTATATCAATGGGTTTTAGCACATGCATGAAATACTAAGTATTTAAAACTAACTCTTAGCATAAAAATAAATACTTTACCATAAAAATCTCAATATTATCCATATTAGTCCTCCTAATCTGATCCTTCATAAAACAAATTTCATGAGTTAGTGATAGTACAACAAATAATAGTATTAGATTTATTGATTTGGAACCAACTAATTTTTCTATTTTTTATTTTTGGTATTTTCCCTTGACTAACCATTTTTGGTTTTCTAGTCAAGGCTCTTTATTTAATGCATGATCAATGAACAAGTTGGTTTTCTATTCATGACTATCAACAATGTCTCAAAATATTTTCATTGTTTAATATTTTTTAATTTTTTTTATTATATATATTACATTTTTAGGGAATAAAAATATTATCTTCCTTTATACAAGCCAATTTTGTCTTTGAGAGATCAAATACCATGGAAGATTTGAGTTCTTACATGGCACCAAATTCATTATGTATTAATTAGATAAATTCCTCATTGCTAGTAGACTTTTGGTATAGTTTTAGATGATGTCCATTTACAAGAAGTGTCTTTTGATTTCCATCAATAGGCAACAACTGTACAAAACCGTTATAAAAAAATTGTGTTATTTAAAATGGTCTTAACCATCTAGTTTGAAGCTTGCCTTTGAAATTATAATATTTGGAATCATATAAGATGCCCAATATCCTCTAAATTTATATTCTTTTATATGCAAGTCATGCCATTTTTTTCTCTGGTACTATGTCATTTCTATTTACTTTAAGGCTTTTGTGCTCATCTCATCTAATTCATTCAACTGTAACATTCTTTATCTTTATGCTTCATCCAAATCAACTCCCACTTCTAGTGAAATCTTCAAGGTTTGCATTTAAAATTCAATTGAAAGAAGATATTTATTATGATAGACTGACTCATAGGGTCAAAAAATAGTAGTGGTTTTCCATATAGTATTGTATGCCTAAACATTGGGAGTTTGGCTGCCCAATTCCTCTAGCTACTACTGACTATCTTGGTAATAATGTTTTCCAATTCTCTATTAGTTACTTGTACTTATCCATTTTTTTGAGGATGGTATGGTGAATATTTTTGGTGGTTAACTAGGTAGATGTCCATGAATGCTTGAATCATATTGGACATGAATTGTGGTCCTTGATCTGATACTAACTCTTTTAGTGCTCTAAAATGCTACATGATCTTGGAATAGAGGAAATATAGTATTGTTTCTTCTCTTATAAAAGAAAGAGATTGAACTTTATCCCATTTAAGTACATAGTCCATACATACCAAAAAGTATTATTTACCTTGTGGAGGTGGATCTATAGGCCCATAAAATTACGTACCCCTTTTCTCAAAAGGTTTTAGAACTACCTATGGATATAAAGACATCTTGGAGGATAATGTAGGTTTTCCCACTCTTTGACATGCATCACATTACCAAACATAAATCTTTAAATATTTATGGAGAGTTGGCCAAAAATATCCATCTCCAAGAATTTTTTGGACCATTATTTTCATTGATTAATGTCCACCTCCAGGTTCATCATGACATGCATGAATAATATCATACATCTCATTCTCCTTCACAAACTGGTGTAAAACATGATCAGGTCCAAGTTTAAATAATATACCATTAATCCATTTATAATAACTTATTCTAATTAAATGTTTCTTTTATTTTTTATTACATCTAAAAGGAAACTTTCTTGTAGATAGAAAATTTGCTATATCTATAAACCAAGGTGTTTGTGCTGAAATAACAAATAATTGTTCATCTAAAAAGTTATGTTCTACAAGTTCCTCTTCATCCTCATTATGCATCCACATTGAACTTCCCTAGTTTATCAATAATTGTTATATCAAATTCCTATAGTAACAGTAACCACATTGAACTTCCCTAGTTTATCAATAATTATTATATCAGATCCCTATAGTAACAACAACCATCTGATAATTTTTCCTCCTACTACTAGCTTGTTCATCAAACACTGAATAGATTCATGATTAGCATATATAAAGATTTTATATCTATTAATATAATGTCTAAATTATTTTATGGCATAAATTATAGTAAGGAATTCCTTCTCAGTGGTTATATAATTTCTTTCAATTGAAGTTAAGTTCTTGCTTATGTAATATATGGCATACATATATCTATTTTCATCTTTCTATCCCAAAATAGTGCCTATAACATGATTAGATGCATAAATATAAATATGAAAGGGTTATGACTAATTAGGTCCTCTTAAGACTAGTGTAGTGTTGAGCTTTTATTTGATAATTTCAAATACTTGTTGACAGGCAAAATTCCAAACAAATTCACTTTTTTTTATATGCAAAGCAAACATTGGGGTAACAATCTTGTTGAAATCTTTTATGAATCTTTTGTAATATCCTGCATGTCCTAGAAAACTCTTAATGTTATTTTGATTTTGAGGAATAGGCAAGTTTGAAATGACTACAATTTTTTTTTATCTACTTGGATCCCTTTTGCATAAATATGATGTCTTAAAATTATGCCTTCTTCTACCATAATAAAACATTTCTCATAACTTAAAGACAAATGGTGGTCCTCACATCTTTGTAGTAATTTTTAGATATTTATTAAAATTTTATCAAAAAATTTCCCATAAATATTAAAATCATCCATATAAACTTCTACACAGTCATTGGTCAAATCTAGAAATATGACTAGGACAACTCATTGGAAAGTGGCAAGTGCATTACAAAACCAAAGGGAAAGACTCTATAATAAAATGTTCCTCATAAGCAGGTGAAAGTTGTTTTGTCTTAATCTTTAGGTGCTACTTTTATTTGGTTATATCCACTATAGCCATCGAGAAATGAAAAATATCTTTTTCTAGCTAGATTATCAAGTACTTGATCAATGAAGGGTAAAGGGAAGTAGTATCTCATTGTTGCTTTGTTTAGTTCTTTTTAGTCCACACATACTCTCAATTTGACATTTTTCTTGGGAATAATGACCAAGGGAGAGACCCATTTGTTGTTAGAAATGGGATAAATAAATCCTACTTCTAGCAACTTTTCAATTTTAGTTTTTACAATGTCTCTCAAGTCAGGATTGATTCTTCTTTATGTCTATTCTACAGGCTTAATGTTCTCCATGTAAATGTGGTATGTATATATGATTAGATGAATTTATTTCATATCTTTGTATTCCCATGAAAAATCCTGAGTGTAATCCCTAAGTATATCAAAAGTTTTCATTTCTTGATCATTTATTAACCAACTGTTTATGTTGAGTGTCTTCCTTGGTGATATAATGATCTATTTAGTTCCTAGATGAGAAGACTCTATTTGATTGTATTCACTCATAAATGAGTTGAGAGGACAATGATTTGGAAGTAATGCATGGAATGTAATATCATATTTAACAAAATTTTCTCCTATGGGAATAACTCCAGCTAATGGATAATGGAAGGCTATATGAAATGAATCTTGGCCTTCATATTCCCATTGTATCAAATTCTTTTGAATGTATTTATGATTATATATTATATTTGAAGATGTGGAAGAGCATGAATTACTAGAAGAGTATAAATTTATACCTTGAAAATGTCTTTTACTCAAATATGTAGCTAGTCTATTGCAATTCATAGCTAGACTGTCTAGATATGTAGCTAGACTATCAAGATCCATAGTAGTTCCAACATTTCTTAGTAATTCATCATCGAATTCCTGAACATGTTCATTAATTGTAACCATAGAAAGAGAAGATATGCTATCATATTTTTCATTAGGTTGATCAACCCATAATTATTTAATAATATTGATTGATGATTGAATAGGTGGATATAGAAAAATCTATTTTATGTTAAGACCATTTAAAATGGTCATATCCCCTGATCTATAATCAATAATTGATGTTAAAATTGCTAACCAAGGTCTTCCTAGAATCAATGGGTATCTAATCTCTTTGTTTTTAGGTTTTACGATAATAAAATCAATAAGATAGTCCCATGATTCTATAGTCAACATTATGTCTTCAATGATACCTTCTAGTTTGGTAGTTGAATGATCTGTCATTTGTAAGACTATGGTGGTTGGTTACATGTCCTTCAAGGAGAGGTTTTACAAGGTGTCTATAGTCATCACATTAATAACTTCCCTTTTAGATCTACTAATACATTTGGTATCTCCTATTATCCAATTTTTATAGAGATGACAAGACTTCCTAGGTCTTTATATTTAGGCAAAAGCAGCTTCCTTGCTAATAAATCAACAAGCTTACCATCAAAATTTATGGTCTTAGGATACTATCTTTTTCTACTAGGTATCTTGATACATAGACTTTTGATCACCTTGTTTACTTTTGGGATATCTCTAATGTCTTGTAACAATGGAATTTATATGTTTAGCTTTTTGAGTTCTTGGATTAATTCAGATTCCTTATTGTGTTCTACTTCCTTTAATCTTTCTAAAAAAGGCATAGATCGAGGTGTTATGATAAATTCATATATTTTTCTAGTTTCATCTTTAGACTATTTTTATTTTACTAGTTAAATTTTTGAATTTGTTTTTTTGTGTGGTACTTTTATGATGATGATCTAGGGTTATTGCACTATTCTTCTTGATCTAAGATGAATATCTGCACATTCAATAGCTTTTACCCCCATTATTTCACCTTGTTAATTTATAAAAACCTTTTTTTTTTGGATTTGATACTGGCTAAGTAGGTAATTGAGATTGATTTACTTATTCTATAGGGATGGCTTGATTTTCCTAGGGAACCATTAATCCTTATTATTGTTGTTTTAGATACCTTCTTTAGTGTTGTTGATTATAAGTTGGACCAAAATTTTAGTGTTAGTATGTCCATGGATATTGATGACCTTATGGTATCCATGTTTGTTGAAAAGGCTAAGGCATCATCCACTATTTTGGCATCCATTCTTGGGTTCCCCATGGTGGTACAGTCAACATTTATGGATGTACATGACAATGTTAAAAAGGAAGTCTTGACCCAAATTATTGATTTTTTTGGAAGGTATTTCTTTATCTCTGAACATAATTGATTTTTTCTATGGTTTATCCATTTTGTTTAAACTAATTTTTGAGACTAGGAAGGTGACTACAATTCTTTGTGTCATGATCCCTAACATCACATATTCCAAAAATTTCAAATTTATCCAAAGGATAGCCTCTAAGTGCATGTTTCAATCTACATTTTGGGCAATAGATTTCCAATGGCTAATTATTAGATTTTTCCTTGGCTTGTAATCCATCTAATGTTGATTTAAATTAAACCAATATGCCTATTTTAAAGTTTGATAAGTCTTCCATGAGCTAGCTTACATTACTAGATTTTCCCATTTTCCCTCTTCTATCACTAGGTTTTGTTCTAGAGTAGTTTGAGCATAACCTTGTAATTTCTTGAAAGGCCAACTTAGTAATGTCTCCTTTTCCCATAAGATTCAAATAATCCCTAGAATATTAATCCAAGCCCTTAAGGAAAATAGTTTTGATCACTTCTTCAAGGAACTCATATCCACATCTATTGAGAGTAAAGGCAAAACTATCTAGGTAATCTTCAAGGTTCTTATGTTCATTTTGTCTAATTTTGAAAAAATCTTCTTTCCTATCCTTGACCCTATAATAGTCTTGATATTTATCCAAAAATGTTATTTCCATTTCTCTCTAAGTATGAATAGAGTTACCTCCTAGGCCCATGAACCATCTCATAGATCCTTCCTTCAAAGTAGAAGGAAAAAGTTTTAGTTTTTGATTATCTGAGGTGTAATCATAGGTCTGACAAAGAACCTTAAACTCAAAAATAAATTGATCTAGGTCTTTGATGGAAAATCCTCTAAAGGTAGGTAGATTAGCTAGAGAAATATTTTTCATTGTTCATTCATCATCTTCAAAGACAATAGGATAAGAGAAGATCCTTCCAGGAGCATTCCAATAAGGGTTATTTACCTAGCCTATGTTTTCTCCCACTTCAAATAAAGCTATATCAAGAGGAGGAGATCTTGGCCATTTAATGTCTATAATTTAAAATATTGTAGAAGAGGATTATTTTGGTCCTTTAGAGATATGTCTGAAGGATTCTCTTATCTATTTTTACAAGCTATCTATTTTGTCTGTGACTACCTTGATTCTTTCTTAAAAAGGATCAAAATATTTTGGAATGAATCTATCTTGTGAATCTCATGGGTTACTCATATACTTGATTTTGACAAGAGAGTGATTTTATTCTATTTTTATATTTTTATGTTTTATGGATTGTTAGCCTATATTTACCTTATTGACACTTGAAAATCCATTATAATGGTGTTAAAAATGATTAGTTTTGTTATTACCTCTTCATTTAACCAATGTATGTTGGTGTTTGTTCTTACCAAGGTGGTACCTAAAGCTATTTACAATGAGGTATTTATTAATTTTAGGTTAACAATACTTATTTTTGGGTTTTTTTTTACTATTAGGCTAATTTATATCTACTTTTAATTTCTAAGCTATAGTTTGAAAAGAGAACACTCTTTGTAGAAACATAAACCACTCAATCTAATCTAAATTATAGAATCTAAAAAATTATTCACACAACTATAAAACAAATCTATTTAATCACTCTTTAAAAATTAAAAGAATATCAAATCTTCACTTACTGATTAAAGAAGTAGTTACTAATCTATGTTTACAAAATCTAAAAGAATGAAATAAATGGTTATGCTAGAAAAAATAATTAACTATTCAATCTCCGGTGTAGGTTTTCAATCTAAATTATACAGACATATATTTGTAATAGTCTTTAATTGAAAGAAGTAAAAAATCAACTTATAAATACCAAATAGATTCCCTATTTCCTTAGAAGTGGACCCTTGCTCCCTCAAATCTAGGTCCAAATTAACTCAACTCAAGATATTTTCTTCAACACATGAATTGCAAAAAGAAACTATTACAGTACTTATATTTCATAAAATCACCATGATTACAATATCTCTATATTTAGCCATAAAATTTATAGATCCAATCATGGATATATCTATTTATTCTATACCAAGAAAATATTTATCCCAATATTCTAGAAAACAACTTAACTAATTCAAAAATAGAAGATTTTTTGGATAGATTGAGTGATATGGTTGGAATAGAAAGTCATTGCAATGAGGTATTTTTGGATTCAAGGAATCCATAAATAAAATTTTCCATTCCTAATTATATCAATCAAATATTTACATATATCGATACTCCTATCTTATATCTTCATCATTTTAACCTAGAGTAACAACTCCGAAAATGGAAGACTAAACATAAATAGACATATATTTTTATACATGTATAGAAATGGAAATATTGAAAAGATTTCTTTAGATTGTTATGAAGAGGTTGGAGAAGCTATCTGAACCCTTATGAATGTACTAAGATCAATTCTAGAGTAATCCATAACAAAATTAGAAAAATCTATAACTTGTTGTCAAAATCCATAGCTTGACTATCAAAATTCATAGCTAATTATCAAAATCTATATCTCAAATGTTGAAATATGTAGTGAACTATGAAAATTTGTAGCTCACTTGTCAAAATCTATAGTAAATTTAGAATCTCTAATTGGGTCTTATATGGTTCAATCTTTGCCTTGGATCCTCCTTGTCTTCACAATCTTGTCAATACTCATATTAATAATATTATTTACCTATACAAATGAAAATATGGATCCTAAAACATGAAAATGTTAGAATAAAGCATAAAAAAGACACACTTAAAATTTATTTGAGTTTATTTAGGCAAAATCATCTATTTCCTACTTTATGCAAGTTATAAACATCAAGATTACACATAATTCTCAACCATTTGACATATTTAAGGCCATAAACTATAGTAATAATGAGTCAATTTATGGACTCATATATTCAATGAGCTTTGTCAAATATTTCTTCATTAAGATCTCAATCTTGGGGTTAACCAACCTTTGTTTTTGTCTCACAAGCTTAAGACTTATCTCCAAATCTATGTTATGTTAGGCCAAACTAGGGTCCAACCCCTTCAATTCATTTTACTCCCAAGAAAATATGTCTTAAAATTCTTTACATAACTCTATGAAGCTTGCCTTCTCCTCTTTTGTGTTTATTTTACCTAGTTTGAGTAGCCTATCCTTGAAAATAATAACCTTATCATAGTGCTCCTCCTTTATGGATGTACTAAATTTGTCTTTCCTTTGATAATCATCTTATTTAAATATATTTTCCAAAGTCATTGACCCATTAGGTAATTTTTTATCCTTAATAGAACAATCTAATCACCATACTATTGTTACAATCTACCTTGGTTTCTTGAGTAGAATTCTACCTCTCGATACAATGAACATGATATTTGCTTGTCATTTTCAAATACCTTCTAGCTAACCTCATTTTAAAGGAATGAAGGTCTGCATGCTATCTCAATTTGATACTTATCTTTGATGTCTTTGACCCCACTTATAATATCATAATGTGATCCTATAGTTGCCAACTAATCTTCATGTTGATTGGTATCTCTTGGGATTAACCGAATGTTAAAGGCATAAAAGTCTTCTAAGAAATCCCAAACCATATGATTGTATGTCTTCAAGAGTGGATTCTTGAATGCATTCTTTCCTCTCATCTAATTCACTAATAACTCACTATCTCCCATGGCTATAGGAGCTTAATGACTCTCTTTCTTGCCCATTACAACCCATGGATGAGGGCCTAATACTCTAACATGTTGAATGTGCAGTTGAATTAAGAACTTAGGGCAAAACAATATACTTTTTTGGGAGGATATATGAGAATGACAACCACCCCACTTCCATTTTGGACCTATAGACATCAAAGGAAAAACTCCACACTCCATCATGGTCTTGGATTGGGCTAAAAAGAGCTAGTATGATTACCTCTTATTCATGCATACAATATACCCCCAAACCTACCTATTAAATGATCTTGTATGGATCATATCCATGGTTATCTTCCCCCCACTCATCAAGAATCAAGTCTTATATACCTTTAAGTGGTTCAAGTATCTCTTGATAATTAGGGTGTTCATCTTCATATATGATCATGTAATTAACATTAGGAAAATTATGCATGTAGGGATCTAAATGGAACCTAGGGATATTATCATACCTTATGGTGACCTTTATTTTATACCTAGTCTTAAAGACCATATAGGACTAGTTATAGGAGAGATAGTTGGAAATATTAGTAGTGACATCCCTAGTCAAATATAAGGCAAAGTAAGGATGTAGGTTAAATACCACCACATATTTATATATAGTACAATTAAGATAAAGAACCAAGATAAATTTTATATCCTTAAGTACACAAAAAATCTTAGTAGGAGACCCATCTAGTTGTAATACCCCTTTAGAATTAGGTTCATATGATAGTCCCAACTTATCTACTATAAACTTAGGCATGATAAAATTACTAGCCCCAATATCTATCATATAGTTATTTAATATGAAATCACATATAATGATAAATAGATAGAAAGGAAGGGGATTTTTACCTTGGGTGATTAAGACCCATTAGGCTGATTGGTATTAACTAGGGCTGCACCCACCTTTCTTGTCTACTTTTCCAATATGTGGAGTTTAGACAACTCTTCTTGGAGGAAATACTTTTATACCATAATTAGCAAGGTGTCCTACATAGGTATGGAGATATAGGCCTTCTTAATTTGGTCTATAATTATGATGTTAGAGATAGAAGCCTTTGATTGTAATTTAAGAGTACTAGTACCACTTGAAACTCAGTGAAATGGGGTATGAATAGACCTCTATAATTCTACCCTTTCTCATATTTAAATTTATAAGTTTGTGGATTATTAGGGGATATACTTTATGTATTAGACCCTTGATATGGTTGAGATGATGGAGGGGTTGTTCTTCTAACTTCCAAATCATCACCAACTACTCGTATTTTATTCCTTGTATGGGCTAAAATAGGACTATCCACCTTGGATACACCCCAAAGATGATTGGATACACATTATTCAGAATAATGTTCTCCTTATTAGAATTTAACAAAATATGTCTCTAATGGTGATTTGATACCACTCATTTATTATTTATTTGACATCTCAAATTGAGTCATGAAGGGAATGTCTTCATGTTTCATAAAAGGACCTTCTTTGTGTTGTATAGGATGTTGACTATCTCAAATTAGATCTAACTAATTTTATTGAATAAAAGAGGATTGATACAAATAACAAACTGGAGTGATTGAAATCTCATGAGTCTTCCCCCATTGTGTAGGTCCTTGGCCTTCTTGAGTATAGTTGTTGGAGTTAGAACTAGTGCTATAGAAGTGCTACCAGAATTAGGATTCAAGTTGTTATAGGTCCTTGATTGAGTGATTTTCCCTTGACCTTATGGATTAGTCTAATATGGAGGCATGTTAAACCAAGAGGGCTGATATAGGGATTGATAGGGTTCTTGATAAGGCCGATGAGGTAAATTTTTTTGCCTCTCCAAGGCCACTATGTTTTTGTTTTATGCCTTGAGAAGCTCTTCAATCTTATTGAATATATATTCCTAATTAACATCTACCTAATCATGATTAGTTGGTACTGGTAGGGGAGTAATGGTAGGTATATGAGGTTATATCTCTAGAAACAAAGGCATAAGGGGTCGTAGGGTAAGCTTTCCTACTTGTATTAGGAAATTTTATTCCCTTATTACCATTTCATATGTATCTAATAGAGTGTTCAATCCCATGGACTATATCATGAGTGCCACATCAGAAATGAGGGATCTAAAATAGTACAAAAATGTAAAGCTTAGGGTAGGCTTAACTACTATGGGTATCCTAACCCAAGTTTTTTGAAACCTTTAATTGAAGTCTACCATAAAATATTGGGGAGACATTTTGATTGTGGTCAGTTTCTCTACTAAAGATAAATGGTCACTTCTATCCTCAAAATGTTTAAAAAGGTGTCTCCCAAATTTAGCCTAGGCATTAATATAATCAGGTGGTAAACCCCTATAACATAGAAGTTCTTTAACCTTCAAAGAAGTAGCCAATAACCTCATTGCCACATTTTCTTAGGTTACATTGTGAACTAAGCAAAGGTTGGCTATGTTTACAATGTGTTCAATAGTAGTGGTAGAGTTTTCCCTTGTGAAATATAAGAGGTTATTAAGTGCAATAACAAGTATATCATCAAGTTTTTTTAAGTTTAAGGGGCCACCACCATTAAAGGGCATAAAATTTTGATGTCTAAGCCTATCCATTAGATGTGCATGGGTTGAAATTGTCTTTTGTTGAGAAATATTAGGAGAATTAGGGGGTTTAGGATTATGATTAAACCTAGGGTACCTCTTTTTCCTATCAAATTCAAAAGATAACTTAAAAAAATCAACTTCCTTATCTTTTAATGAAGACCTTGTGACCACTTTTGGCATGAAAATTGATTATAGATCTACCACTAGACTACTTGAATCTCTTTGATATCATCCAATACTAAAAGTGTATGCTCAAACTCTATTGAATCTTGGTCCCACAAGGCATGCCAAAATTATTAAATCATAAAATTAACCCCTTAAGAGAAGATTGTTCAGACCTCTCCAAGTTTGGAGTAACATGGAATTAATCAAAGGTTATGGGTGACCTATAGATAGAATAAACCTGTAGTTTATGGGTCTATCTCCATTAGTGAATCAATTGAGCTCAATTCCTAAGATTACTAACTTGGTCATGAAAATAATTAGAAGATAATACATGAAACAAAACCTAAGCTAGAGGGAGGTGATGTACCATAATATCTTATCCACCCTAATTAAACCTTAATCAACACTTTATGAATCAAATAAGGAATAGTGATTGAACCAAGTTTTCCAAGGGGATCCTAGGCATTAGTACTTCACATGAAGGTTATGGTAGATGGATGCAACTAAAAGGTTATGTATGAGAGGTTTATTTTAGAATATTAACAACTAGATTGCACTTCAAATATAGTCACCAACACTTTGACACATCATATGACCTACATAGAATAACATCCTAATAAATAGGTGAGGAAAAATACCTATAAAGGATAATTAAATTTAACCACTTCTCTAAATCAAAAATCATAGAACACACTAAGATAGTAAGTAAATCTAAAACATTGCTTCTTATTGATTCAAAAGGTTTGAAAGATACAATCTCAGTAGGGTTTTATCATAACCAAACAAGGGATAAGTAAAATGGCCCTAGAGCCTCAATTTATATAAAATTAATAAGAGGGATAAGATAATTTGCCATGAAGAAGGAATGAATTAACATAATTCACTCAATGAGTAGTTACAAGCAGTCCCACACTACTCACATGCATTGCCTTGGTGGTGAGTGGTCTTCAATGAGCCTTTTGGGCATTGAGAAGGAGTAGTGGAGGATAATTAAGTTTTGGTTGACTATATTAAAAGTATGATCATTCCAAATTGGTCAACCATATCTACTTTTTATACTTACAAAGGTGGCATAATGCTCTAATTAGCCTTTATGGATCCTTAAATAACATCTTTCCCCTTATGCATATTGACTAGTCTTAAGAAACTACTCCATTATGGGTGTAAATTATTTTTTATATCCTTAATGATTTAATTAAAAAGGTGGAATGACCTTGTATTTAATCCATTAACATCCCTCTATTAAAAATATCATCTTCTCTTGTTGCCAAAACATGCCTACCAGGAAATTAAGCTTAGTCTCTTAGTGTTAGTTGCTTGGATGACCATGGGGATTTAATATAACCTTAAATATGGATGAGTGAGAATATATCAGGTCTAAAAAAACATATTATAACATGAATTATACCTTCCAAGTAGTATACACCTATGACTTTGGTCATTTAGGTGACTAGGTCACCTCCCACTAGCACAACTATATTGGCTTTTTAATGTAGACTTGTAGCAACCTTTATAGGATGACCTGATAATATTTTTTTATTTTAAAAGTTGAAATATGTTTCACACCATCTTCCTCAATTATATTAAACTCTTCATATAACTTTTCACCTTGAATTTATCACAAAATCTTTCTAAGATAGTGTTTGTGATGGCTTCATATAACTGTCTATACATACCAATATGATGGATGGGATGTACTCAGAGTGCACTATAAATTTTAGGTGTTTCCCAAGCCATTTTAATGAATTTTAATGAAAATTCCTTAATATTTCCTTCATTAATTCTTTATTAGGGTTTTAGGGAGGTCTAAACGGGTTTAAACTCTTAACAATTATTCATAGCCCTAAGGGTTTGAACTAAAGAACTAATGCTAAGAGATCTATGTAAATATCCCTCCCAAACTTAAATTATTTGATAGGGTACCCATATAAAATTTAATTATGGTTATGAGCACAATAAAGTTATCTTGGGGTGATTATCTTATCTTTTATGCACTATCAAGGTAGTTTTAGGTCAAAATTGGCCAATCCTAGGATTCTTTATACAAATTCACACCTCATGTACATCTAAAACCCATTGAATTACATTTCCATGATGATCTAAGGTCTCATCTATCCCTTCTTATCCTCTATTTTCAAAATTTAAGTAGTCATGCCTTGAGAAGGATGTTAGACCAATAGACCTAAAGGTAGAGTTCCCAAGTTTTTTCATTAAAATGGAATGGTGAGGGTACTTAGTCACCTCTAAGAGTATGCAACTTACATCTTATCTATTTAATATCATTTTGATTGATTTTATTACTCCCCTTATTTCTTATTTGTATACACATAGTTAGTTGACTAGGCACTTAGGCATGTTTGCAGCTAGCTATTAGAGTTAGAGACCTCTATAGTGATTATTATGAAGCTCTTTGAGACCTCTTGATACCTCTCCTTCCATAGAGACATTTATAATGGGTAGACCTTTCCCAATTTATTGCATGTAGGCTTGAAGTAGTACTTTTCAAGCTTTATCTATATACTATATACCATACACATGCTAACTAGTAGACCATTTGGGTGTCCATGTGACTTGGGGAGATCATTAAAAATATGTCAAGGCTTAACTACCTTTTTAAAAATAATTTAAGGGTGAAATTCCTTCATCATGATCTTATCAAGGTTTGGAGAGGTTTTTGATAGCCTAACATCTTAATGATGTTTCATAAAGTATAGGCCTCAAATCCAAAACATATTATCATAGATGTTTATCCCATAGACCCATTGAAATATATTGAATATATCTTGGTCCCATGCAACTTATACGATGAGTTTTGAGTGAAATTTTACAGCTTTCAAACTTTTTATTAAGCATTTTGTGTGGGTTATAGTGTTAGGGATTGTTCATAGAGTTTATCTACCCAATAAAAATATTTCCTCCATGGATTATAATTTCATAGAGGCCCCAAACTCCCCCTAAGTGCATTGGGACTGAGTCATTATGCCATGTGAGATGTGAGTGTTAGAGTTGGCATCTTGACATGGTAGACTAGGGTAGTAGAGCTTAAGAGGGGTAATGAGACCAAGTTGACCATTTCCTTATGTTACTATATCTAAAACATTCTCCTTAGGGTCTATATCATCATCACACACCTTCTCATGGACTTAAGTCTAATTTGAGGGTTTAGATATACCACAAGGAGGAGGTTGGGGTTTTAAGGCCTAGGGGTGGTTTTAGGACTTATAGGCCTAGTTGAATCATGGATTTAATCCACCTATAGGTGAATCTATGAATTAAATGTTACCATATCAAACATTTTACATCTATTTTTACCTTTTTCTCTTATCCTCAATTGCCCAGACCACCATGTCTATTCCCCTTTCTTATAGGTTTTCCCTGAGTATCATTGCCCAACCTGAGTGTTTGACAAAATGGTGTTAGAGACATGAGTATTATATTATCTCCCTATATATTTTTTTATGGATTTGGAACCCCATATGACATTTTTTAACTATATGGTAACATCTTTTGAATAATTCTTCTCTCAACCATGTTTCCTAAAATCCTACTATCAGGCATAGAGGCTTGCATGTCTCAAACTTAAATATAAACAAGACAAGCACATAAATATTATATTATAATCATATGAGATCCTAAGGAACATGGAAATCATCATCACTCTAGGATTACACTTACATATTTTTTTACATTACCATTCACCTAAGTTATGCACCCCAACTAACTAGGTAAACATAGCTCACTATACATGCTCGAATCATCCTACTTGGACATCCATTTAATTTAATTGTCCTTAAACAACATGACCTTTATGATTTGCCTCTTTTTTTAATTCATCTCATTCCATGTAACTATATCATCTCATATCCAATGTTGAAGGTAGGCTACCTAAAGTTTGGCATGTGATCATTTAGGTATTTGATCATCAAAGGGTTTCTTGCATAGGCCCATGAGTGAGAGGGGGTATTCCAGATTGTGTTAGGGACATAAGTGAAATTTCTTAAATCTCAATGAACATATTAAAGATTAAATTATTTTTAAAGCATGAACCATCCTTGCATTGTATAGGTTCAATAGTATGATGGTATTAGAAAACTCTTTTGAGATTGGGATTGAGTTGGTTTTCTAAATTTGATCATATATCTTTGAATAGTATCCACACTTGAATAGACCCTCCTATGATAGTTTCATTGAGCCTTGATGGTGTTATGAAACATTTGACTTGTTTTCATACTTTAATCTTGAGAAAAAGGGTTTAAATCTATAGATGTTATTCATAGGGTCCTATGGAGTTCTAAGTTTGGAAACCAAGGTCTATTATGGTGTGAAATGGCTTGATGAGAATATAATACAAAAAATATCATTTGAGAGGTGTGATACAGATTTTTGACTCATGTTAAAGATCACCTATGGGACTTTAGACACCTTATTTATACATTAAACAAGGTAGAATACTTTAATTTAGTTAGTCAAACACATGAATGGTGAAACTAAAACCTAGGATTCTATGAATACCTTCAACTTTTCTAATGAATATTAAACTCTATAAAATAGGTCTATGAAGGCATTCAAAGACTAGTTCATGGTTTCTTGGCCTGGAGATTCATAATGAAGCATGATCCTTATGAGAGAGTTAATATTATACATGAATATAAAACCTTTGATTCCTTTATGGTTCTTTAATGATATCCAATAGCCATCACCATGAATAACTCAGTTCTTATTTGCACTAAAGGTTAACTATATAGGTAGTCTCATTTGAAGGCAAGATATTGAGGGAATTGAAGGCTCATTTTATCATTGTACTTTTTTTAAGGATACAAGAGGACCTAAATAATTCTAAGAAACCATCATTCAACCTCAAACCACTACTCATCTTTAGATATATGCATTGAATGCCCTTCATCATAAAGGAAGCATTGCTTGTAGACTACAAATTTTAAAAACCTAGAGGTTTCTTTCTCCCATGGACTCAAACATGTGAACTAGGGGTGGATAATTCAATGGAAGGACCTTGAGGACTTGTATAAGTCATATACAATCACCATTCTCTTTAACCAATATAGAAACACACTAAAATCATTCTAATCTTAACCTAATGTGGATGTAAAAGACTAGTTTGGCTGCCTTAGTTTCTTAACCATTATTCAAAAACCATGGTACATCATTATACAAACTAATGTGAAGGTTAAAAGGGCCATTAGACCACATTCCTCTAGCCAAGATCTTATATCACCATCTTCTCTCTCTTATCCATACTAAACAAGAACTTGAGGTGTTATCCAAGGCTACAAAGGAAGACGATGGAAAGGAGGGGGTTAGTTTTTTACCTCTTTTGGCTTAAAACTCATATATTTTCTTACATGATGTCTACACTAAATCTCATCTATAGATTCATGACCTTTTTTTATTATGATCATATTGTACAGATTCATACATACTTGAAAACACTTACAAAATACTAGTTTCCTACATTTTATTAGGTTTTCAGACCTTGAAATATTAGTGATGAGAAGGAGGAGGGAAAATAGGGGTCAAAATGCATTAAAAAAGGGAGTATAGGAGGAGGGAAGGTTAAAATCCATTCTTTCCCATGTGTGGGCACACTTTAGTTGAAAATAAAATCATTTGACTTATGAAAGGACACCCTTTGCATATGAAACTATTTGATCATGGCATTATGGTAATAATGGAGGCCTTGTGAAGGTATAATTGATGGTCTTAATGGTTTTTTGGGGTTAAAATAGAATCATTCTATGGTTAAACACCCTTTTAGAGGCAAATAGATGCATAATTCTAAGTGAAAAATTAATTGAAGGATATATCTTAATATTTTCTAAATAACCTTAAAGTATATTAAGGTTTCAACTAATTTTTAAACATACTCCTCCATACTGGTCTCCAATCTCCTAAATTATACCTCATTTTGTAGGTTGTTAGCATGCTCACATGGTTGGTTATAGACACAATCATCATAATTCACCCCTTTCATGAATTATTTGGGTCATAAGGACCATATTAAGACACGACATGGGATATTATACATAATTAGCACATAATATATACTTGAAACATGATTTGTATGGGGTAAAAGATAACCATTATAACACATCTTGACATAGCACCTTACTTGAAATTGCTGCCTTAACTTGATGATTAGTGACCTCCATTTTGGATTTCCCTAACACTTCAAGAGGTATAATATGGTGAACAATGTGAGATTAGGTACTCATGTCATAGGTTTACCCCTTTATAATCCCAAGTGTAGAAAGTATTTAATAGTAACATCAAACTATGTACCAATGGTAGCTAGCCTATCAACATGTTTATTCATATATCTTGGTATGGATTGGATGTTGAATTATTCAAATTACTCTATGAGGTATCATAATCTATGTTTATAATATTTCAAGAAATAATTTTTTTTACATTTATACCTATTACCTGATTTTCCATGAATTAACTATCACCAAAAACTTATGACTATTTTATACCTCTCTTCCTAGCCCATTGGAGACCTTGTATGAGAGTTTCATAATCAATTGAATTATTATTAAAATTAAACTTAAATATTAAATTGTTATAATACTTATCCTTTAAGGGAGACACCAATATAATACCTCTTCATATTCCATGCCTACTTCTAGATCCATTAAAGTACATTTTTTTTACTTCATTGTAAATCTCATTAGTCTTCACAAAATTTAGAATGAAGTAATATTATTCATATAAGTAATAATTACCTAAAACAAATTATTCAAATATCCTATAATGATAAAACTCATGATGATCATCTACCCATTCATTAAGTAATAAATCAAGTGTGCCTTTAAGGTGTGTTTTTGGCTCTTGTTTAGTAGGATGGTCTTCTTGGTCATAAGATTTTATAATTAACATTTATGGAATTTGGAATATAAGGTTTAATATTGTTCATATAAATTTTCTCAGACCTAATGGTGACCTTAGTGACATACCTATTTCTAAAGATCATATGAGACCAATCAAATGATAGGTATCATCCAATATTGGTATTAAAATCTCTATAAAGGCACAAATTAAAGTACAGACAGAGATAAATTATGAAAACATCTTGGGGATTGGAAAAGTTAGGATAAACATGTAAATTAAGGTCCAAAATATTTATGACACCAAGATTCTTAACAGATATTCCATCTAGCTATACTACTCCTTTAGAGATTGGCTCATATTCCAAACTCAACCTGTCTTCTATCTACTTTAGCATTATTGAGCTACTAGCCCTTGAATCTATCATGAAATTATGAGACAAGTGATTGATAATGATAAAATAAATATATAATGGTGGAGGATTCATATCTTTATTTTATTGATCTTACTTTGGTTGAGGTGTATTAGTAAGTACTATTTTTGGTCATTCTTTCAATGACCCTTTTTAAAGACTAATGTTAGACAAAGTTGATTATAATAGGTCCTTTTGTCTTAGAATGGATAAAGAATCCCACACAGATATCTTTATATTTGATTTCTTCATATGTTAAATAATATTTAATGGGGGAGTATTGACTAATATCTATAATTTAGTATAAGTAGTTCCTTCTTGTGATTATGCTAATTGAGAATGGATTTTAGGTTGCTTTCGACTCCCTGAAGTGTATTTATTTCTAAATTTATTGCACATTTATAGCTGAAGTAGGACTAAAAACATTTTTTAATATTTGAGGAGATGATGTGGGACACTTTCCAATTTCTAGTTCAATTTCTGCAACCCTTTTCTTATATCTAGTATTGGTTACCGCTCCTGAAGAAGAAGCTTGATTCTGCCCCTATAACTAATTCAATCCACAATACTCATCTCCTTAACAATTTAGAAGCATAGTATCACATTGAACTAGATATTGAGAAGTCCCTGATTGTGATGATACTTCATTCTCTATCTCTTATTATGATACTATGATTTTCATCATCAATGCTTTATTGAGGACACCATTAGGATTAGTGGTTTGGTTGTGGGGAAGATTATAGGGAAAACATCACTCATAGTCCTATAAAAAGTTATTTTTCATGGGAACAAAGTCATTATATGTATTTGTATTATTAGGATTGAAATCTTGATAACACTTTGTAGGAGTAATTTAGCCTTAGCCTTGAGGATTTTCTTGATATGGTGGCTTATTTGGATAATAAGGTCCTTGATAAGAAGGCTTATTAGGTTGATGTGGTTATTAAGGTGCTTGATAGGGTCTATAATTCTAAACCTACTACCTTTTTAGGGCAACCAACTCATTTCCAAAGGTTTTAAGAAGGATATTAACCTTTTTAAAATCATTTGAT
The DNA here is from genome assembly GCA_037957365.1 of Torreya grandis. Lineage (NCBI taxonomy): Eukaryota > Viridiplantae > Streptophyta > Pinopsida > Cupressales > Taxaceae > Torreya > Torreya grandis. The sequence continues at coordinate 1,910,191 of JARHVA010002707.1, read as the reverse complement.
GGGTTAGGGGTAGCTTTATCTTGACCTTGTAGTTAGCTCATTAGCACAGGAAGGGGTGATAGTAAAAAAAGTTTAGGAGGTGGTAACTCTAGGAATATTGGCATAGGAGGTCTTGGAGAAATCTTTCCATCTTCTATAAGGTAAATGTTAACCTTTATTATAATCTCATATGCACTGGGAATATTTTTAGTCCCCATACATTGGATTATAATAGATGTATCATTATTTATAGATCTCAAAAAATAAATAAAAACATTTTTAGGCATGTGATTAACTAAATCTAGGATTCTATCCCAAGTTATTTAGAACCTAAAATTGAAAGCAATCATGAATTCTTGTAGAGATATCTTAGTAGTAGTTAGTTGTTCCACTAAGGACATATGGTTACTTTTATCTCCAAATTACTTTCATAATCATTCTCATAATTCATCCCATGATTTGATAGAATTAGGTTGTAATATTTTATACCACTGAAGGGTCTTGCCTTTGAATGAAAAAGTTAAAATCCTAATATCAATGTTCTCTTTAGTAATACAATTTATTGAATAGATATTAAAAATATATTTGATGTGATCCATAGGTGTGGTTGTATTCTCTCCAACGAAATAGGGAATACTCTTGAGGGTTGAAATTGGTATATCATCATATTAGGAAAGGTTTAGTGGGCTTCCTCTATTGAAAGGAATAAATAATTGATTTATAGGGACAACCATGTAAGGTTTTAGAGTAAACCCTATCCTTGGTTAGGTAAATATACAAAAGGATGTGTAGATTGAGCTCTTGAGGAATGTTTTCTAAGATCTTTATATATTTTTATAAGAGATAAGGATGCTTTAGCTATTCTTATTCTAGAGGGTGTAGATAATTCAAAAAACTAGAAGTCACCTTTTGAAGAAGCTTTTTTCTTTCTTGGCATAAAAATATTTCAAGATTGGTCTACTATATATCAAAAAAATTTAGAGTCACCAAGTGCTTACTTGATGTCTTCAACACTATAAATTTCTAAGAGTAACACTAAATTCTCATCTAAAACTCTTTTGAATCAATATAATTGAGTAGGTCCAAATGGGCATGCTAGAAACTATTATCACATTGGATTTGCATTCCTTGAATGAGTGGTTTCAAGGTTATTCCCTCTAACTAATAAAATGGGATCAATCTAAGGATGTGGGTTACCTAAAATTAGAGTGAACCTATAGAGAGGGTTGGTTCAGGTGATGGATCACCTAGACTGACACTAATATTGCAATCTTATGCCTAAGTGTCTTGTATGGAGGGAGGGAACTTATGAAAACACTTATAAGGGTTAGAAATGGAATCATATGGGCTCAAATATTCTTACATATTATTACAAGATACAAGAATGCTTTAGTTATTCTTCTTTTAGAGGGTGTAGACAATTCAACAAACTAGAAGTTACCTTTTGAATAATCACTTATCTCTCTTAGCATGAAAATATATCTAGATTGGTCTGTTAGAGATAAAAAAATGTTTGGATTCACTACGTACTTATTTGATGTCTTCAACACTATAAATTTCTTAGAGTAGCACCAAATTCTTAGTTAAAACTCTTCTAACTCAATGGAATTGGGTAGTCCAACTAGGCATGCTAGAAACTATTATCACATTAGATTTGCATCTCTTTAAGGAGTTGTTTCAAGGATATTCCATATAACTAATACAATGGGATCACTCTAAGGTTATGGTTCACCTATAATTATGTTTTATACTAACACTAACAATATTAAATTTGAAAGGAAAAAGGAGAAGGAGAAAACAAAGATTGAACTAAACCTAAGACCTCAAAAATGAGGTGATACACCAAAATATTAAGATGTCCTCTACTCACTTAAGCACACAAAATGAAGGTAAAAGAGATAATATCATGAAAAAATCATAATCTTACAACTCTTCTACATAAGATTTTTGTATGGAGGTAGGGAGATCATGATAAAACTTAGAGGGGTTATAAAATGTCATTATAGGGATTTAAATGGTGAAAATCCACAACTAAACACTGCTTCAAATTGATATCACACAACCTACATTACTTAAATGAGGATTTTCCTATATAAATGTGAGGAAATTAGATAATAAATCAAGGACAAATTAGATCATTCACATGATAATATCAACAATCTCATGAATTCACACATGATACAGGCATATGAGAAGGCAAAATCAACTCTATTATTCATTTAAAGGCACAAGAGTTAGAAATAAAAGTATCTATATGGTTATAGTTTTTTTATAATCAGTAGAGATATCATGGATGGATAAATTTCTATAGAATTTATGTGCTTAAAAAATTCCCCCCTTATGGTTATAATTTTATTTCTTAAATAGGTAAAGTCTAGAGATTAGGGACCTCACTCAGTCTTACAAAGTACCTTAGGTAGTTACAACATTCAATCATGATTAGGGAGGTGGATTGAGATAGTGGGGATCTACTCATGATTTTAATGGACATATTTCATAACTTCTCACCTTGCCTATTTAGGACTACAACTTATCCTATTATAAATAGGGCCAAATTTCACTGTCTTTCCACTCACTCTATGAGTTGGAGCTGAGCCACAACATGATTTGCATATTGAGCCAATCTAAAATTAATTATATGAATCAATGAATTTACATAGTTTTCTCATGAAGTTTATATTTAAATGGGTGAAATGGGCCATTGAATTAGTCTCAATAGTGTTAATATATATGCCATAAAACATCTCAGTGGTGGTTTCTAGATACATGTTGACATCAAGCTCATTTTAGATTTCCTTACTTATACAAGTATATTCCCCCTTGGGAACTACTAACTATAATATTTATATTTATGGGTCTAATTCCCCTATGATTACTACCACATGACACCATTTAATTAGCTTGGAAACCTTATTGTGTCATTCTACATTTTTTAGTCCAAGAAAATTTTGGTTTGATAGGTTCCCATGTGTCCTTTCATTGGATTATAAAGTCTAGGATCTAATAGGTCCACATAAATACTTATGGTTATTTCTCAACCCTTTCCACATGGATCTTTCTCTCTCATCCATTGCTCGATTGAGGCTTCAAATAGATTCTAACTATTCTCTCTATTGTGAAGTGATATTTCACCATGTGGCATTATCTTGCTCACCCACTAATATGACACACTATTGGGATTGCAAATACCACCCTAGGGCCATGGAGTAGTGGGATTTTTACATATGACATAATCCCACTACCTTAATATCCTATAGGGTTTGGAAATTATATGAATGGTTTTAGGTCACAAATATTATGACATGTGAAAACATCCTACTAACCCACTTTCTCACTACTTTGTTGACATGGAGATCCACTGGGTAAATTCGAATAAATTTAACTAATATAGAAATCATTTTAAAAGGTCTCAATACTACCAATAGATTGACATCTATCACTAGGTGAAGTTAGAAAACCTTCACAACTTTTGCTTGTTGAGCTTTCAAGAAAAAAGTGCAACACAATTCTTGATCTTCAAAACTTTTGTAAACTCTTAGTCATGCAAAAAAAATTACTACCTTTTTGCCAAAAATTAGGAAGGTTGACCTCTTTGAAAATATGTTGAGTCTTTTTCCTTTTAAATCATTCACATCAAAACATGTTAAGACTAAAACCTTGAATCATGAAATCTTGATTCCTTTCCTGACTTAGCCTTTTTTATCGATCTTGAAGCCCCAAAATGAATTAGACATTGCTCTTCCATGGTGATAAAAAATGGCCAATAATAATTTTGGAGAAATATAAAAAGAGAGAGAATATGAAGAAGTTATATTAAGATAAGAAGGATTAATAATGAATATATTAGGGAAGAGGATCTAATAGAGATAGAATATTATGAGGAAGATACTAGAAGTGACACCCCATTCAAAACCCCAACTACAAGAGGCCCCATGAAGATATGAATCCTTTAGACCAAACTCCATTGCATATGTTACTTCACAACAGACATGAACATCCATCTATTAGAAAAAATAAGTATATATATGAAAATAAGTAAAAAATAGTTATAAAAGCTATAGTGAAGAGATATAAATCATAAGAGAGTTTTTGGCGAATCAGGAAAAAGGTATTGGGAAAAAATGTTTTCAAATAAAATCAAGTAAAGATAAAGGAAGAATTTTAAAAATGGTTAGACAAAAAAAATAATCAAATGAGAATCTCAATTAATGCTTCCAAAATGAGAATATCTAGTAATTGGATTAGTAGTGGTTCTAACACACAATCTAATACCTCAAATATCACACAAGATAGGTTGAAATTGAATTTGTTTGTCAAAGACATTAAGGATGTTGTAGAACACCTATTTATATTGGATTCATATTAGAGAAGCCAAAACCTCACATATGAGTAGATAAAGTTATTTTACTTTTTTGGGATGATGAGAGATTATGCATTAAAATGGTACATGAAAACCAACACACTACATACTAACTCATGAGTTGATGTCTAAAAAGAATTAAAAGGGTAATTTAGCTACCTAGACATACCAACTGAAAGTGTAAGTAAAATGAGAGAATTAAACACAAAAAGAAAAGTAAAGTATGAAATAATATGACTAATAATTTAAAGAGATTGTAAGAAAATTTGAGGAATTACTAAATGATAAATAAAAGATTGAGTGGTTTATTTCAATATTAATACCATATCTAAGTGCTAACATGGATGGTAAGATATTTAATACATATTCATAAAAATTGAAGATGGCCTCACTCTTATAATCACAATAATGTAGATAGGAAAGAAATTCATCCCTAAAAGATAACTTATATAGATTGTAACAAGAATTAGATAAATTATCAATAAAATAAGAGCTTCAAATGAAGGGTGATAATTTTATCTCAACCTTAGCTAAAAACATCACACCCAAGGATTTAATATGGTGTACTATGTGATGCTCTAAATTTGATGATGGAGGGGAGGTAAAATCAAGTGTTAGTTTTCATATAAAAATAATGAAATAGAAAAACCCACTAACAATCTTAATACCTTCATGCCTAGATCATAGGGGGAGCTTAGTGAATAAACAACAAATAACAATGCTCAACTAAAATGCAAATAACTTACAAATTTCCTTACCTTCCTTGAATTATCTAAATGATTCATTGATTAGGTTTGCTCATCTTATGCTCGAAGAGTCTTTGACAAATAGAGTTGTGTGTCTCCTTCTCTCCTTGGCACCATGTTTGTGGTTTGTTATGCTTGATGAATTGGCTTATGATTTTGGAATTATAACACTATTGCTTGTAATCTTGTCATAAAACTTGAATTATAACTTTACTATGTCCAAGCTCTCCAAATGAAGAGGAAAATGCTTATATTTATAGGTTTAGAGACTAACCTTAGCTCAAGGTGAGTTAGAGTGTAGTTTAAGCTTGGAATGGGTTCAAACCTAACCTAAGTGAGTTAATTAACCCTAGTAGAGTTAAAAGGTGTCAAATAGTCATGATTAATAATGAATAAGCATGTTGAGATGTTTTTGGATATTTGACAACTCACAAAGAGATAATTATGAATTCCAAAGATATTTTTTGATTTTTGAATTTCCTTTTTGACAATTCATTAATTGCTCATGGTTAATTAAATTAGGTATTTAATTAGGTTTAAAAATTTAATTAATTTTGATTAGGACTTTAGCATTTTTACATATTTGAATTTATTTTATGTGAGAATTTGCCCCATTTAATTGGTCTAGAGGACAAATTTCATGTTATGAATCCAAATTTAAGATGTTTAGTGATTATTAGGCTTAATTTTTAGAGTTTGGTAACAATCATTCTAATGTCTAGTATGAATCTATTGGTGGATAATTTTAGGTGTCTACAATTTTCCCCTATTTGGGAAGGCATTACAAGCTATAAGCACAATAACATATTCTCAAAGATTGAAAAGGTCTTATATGCTTATGAATTTTAATGAAAATAGATGAAAAAGAGGCCTACCCCTTATCCATGTATTTTGAATGACCCATCAATATATAATTTCCAATGTTGATCCTCAAGAGGTGTTTCAGTGATGGTCATAATGGATTCATCTAGGAATTAGAATGTTAGTGTCTTTGTATCTATAAGGGGTGCTTCAACAAGCTAATTTGCAAGAAATTTCCCCTTGATGTCTTTCTGGTTGACATATTCTATCTATAACTCACTAAGAAGCATGATCTATTTAGCCATGCAGCCTTGTATATATGTTTTGGATAGTAGATACTTGAGAGGATCTACTTTTGAGATAGACATGGTCTTGTTGTTTAACATGTAATGTCATAGTTTTTGAGCTATAAAGACCATAACTAAATAGAATTTTTCAATGTGTGTATATTGTGTTCATATGTGACTAGTGTACGGCTTAGATAGTATACAACATGCTCTTTTCTGTTATCATCATGTTGAGATATAAATGACCCTAGGGATTTGTCTCACTGATAGATAAAGAAGGAATGATTTTCCTGACATTGGTGGAAATAAAATAGGTGGATTTTCTAGATAGTAATTCAAGTGATGAAAATCTTTTTGGTATTTGTCATCCCAATGAAATTCTACCCCTTTTTTAGTAAGAATGTGAATGGGTGGTATTTTTTGGCCAATTTAGTTATGAAATGTCTAATGGATTGGATCTTGCTCTATAAACTATGGAGTTTCTTAAAAAAATTTAGTGGTGGCATCTCTATTATGGCTCATACTTTGGTTGGATCAACTTCAATGCCTTTATGAGACATAATAAAGACAAATAACTTGCCTAAAGTAACTATAAAAACACACTTCTTAAGGTTAATCTTAAATTTTTATTCATGCAGTCACTCAAATATTCTCCTTAGTGCTACTAAATGATCAACCCTGGTCTTTAATTTACATAGTATGTCATTGATGTAGTCTTCAATAATGTCATGCATCATATCATGTACTATGATGGTCATAGCTCTTTGGTAGCTGGACCCAACATTTTTGAGACCAAATGGCATAAATTGATAATAGAATGTTCCCTATAGAGTGGTGAACATTGTTTTGTGTTGGTCTTATAGTGTGATTTAGATCTGATTGTATCCTATGAATCAGTCCATTAGTGAAAGCATTTTGTAACATGTTATTGAGTCGACAATCATGTCAATGTTTCATAAAGGAAAGTCATACTTAGGGAAATCTCTGTTTATGTCTATAAAATCAATATAGATTTTTATTCTTTCTATGTTTTTGATGACTAGCACAACATTAGAAATCCATTTATAATAGTTGATTGGTCAAATACATCTCTCTTCTAAGAGATTTTCCAAATATTTATTTACTAATACAATAAAGTGAGGATCCATCTTACATAATTTTTGTTTTACAAGCTTGGCATTAAAATGCACCATAAGGTGGTGCAAAACCAAGGTGGGGTCTAAACCTAGCATATTAGAGTAGGCCCATGTAAATATATCTACAAATCCTCAATAGGGTTTTAAATACTTCATGCTCCTCCTCAGTGAGGGATGCACCTAATTTGATCCATTTTAGGTCATTTGGAGTCCTAATGTTAACTTTCATAGTATCTTCCACAAGAAGAGTTGAAGCATCTTTTAGAATGGTCAAAAAAGATTTAAACTATCCTATAATAGTAGAGTCCTTTGTTAGGACTGGCTCTTTGAGTTCTCCTAGGCATGATGAATCAGAATCCCCAATGGTAGGGATAGCCATGTGATAAATAAGGTTGGAAATTATTGGATAATTTTATTAAAATATTATTGTTCTTCAAGGCTAAATTTAGACCTATAGACGAGTTCATCATTGTTGGTGTCCTATATGACATGATCAAAATCTTGGTGTTCTTCAAGACTAAACTCAAACCCATAGACACGTTCATCATTGGTAGTCTCATAGTCTATGTTTGAGGAAGGTTGAACACCCCCATCTAATGGAATGTAAAATAGGTTTTCACCACTAGATTGGCCTTTATCTTTAATATTTCCCTAGTCCAAAAGTGCTTCAAAGAGGTTTTAACTTTGGGACCTCAATGTTTTATTTAATTATTTGTGGCTAAGGGTGTTCACCCATTCTCCAAAATTGGCTTCAAGATCCAACTTGATTAAGAACCCTTGTTTGTGGTCTCATAATGAAACATTGTCCCTAAGGCCTATAGAATTTTAGAAAGCTTTACCATTTTGAAGCTCATCAACTACCACTATTGATGATTATTGGCCCTAATCTATCAGTTGAGGATAATATAATATATGTGGATTATGGAAAATGACTGATCAAAGGGTATAAATGGCATCAATGTCTAAGAAATTGGTATGGGATAGGTCATCAAAATGACTATGATTATAATTTGATTCATTGTTAGCATTTTTGTCACTATTCATTTGTAATGGAACTCAAAAAATATATGTGGGGTCACCCCTAGGTAGTTTAAATAAGAGTCCATAGGTTCCTTTATACCAAGTCATAAAAATTAGCTCAAGTGTTCTCTATTGATTTATATTGAGGCCTCCTCCTTCATAGGTTTAATTTTTCATGATCTAATTAGGAATGGGGTATTTGGAATTTTTGTAATAATTAGGCAATTTTTCATTATACAACCATGATTCATCATCTATAATAGGATCCTATTCTTGGCTAGATGCCAGTTGAAAGTGATAGGTGCTGGACTATGCAATTTGGATTTCCCCTTTCTTTTCCATACTATGCAAGGTGGTTTAGATTTTGGTCTTCTAAAGGACTTAGGGTTTTATGGAATCTTGGTAATGTGGAATGTATCATGGGTCAAATATTTTCTTGGGCCATTATCCAAGATGGTATAATGATTGGATATTTTAGGAGGTGGCATGTGGGAAAGTGAATCAAGGGTATCGAGTTTAATGTAGTTGGCCTCTGGTAAATCAACAAGTATTTATTTCCCCTTGTCCTTCTTAGTGATTGGATTGATGCCAAAGTAGTATTTATAGGTTTTTAACTCTACCTTTAATTGATTATAATGCTTGTATGGATGCAAATCTCTTAGAATAGTAACCTCCATACCTGAATGGGAGAACTTGATACAATGGTGTAATGTTGATGGGATTGCATGAATATTGCATATGTAAGGTCTACCTAAAATAATATTATATGATAAATCAAGGTCTAACACATGGCATATCATATCATGGGTCAAAGGCCCAATGATAAATAGAAATATGATGGTGCTTTTTGATTCCAATTCTTCTATGTCATAAGCCTTGGTGGTGATTATTTCTATTTGGAGATCTACTATCATGTACCCAAGAAGCTTGAAGGGATTTAGAGAAAATATTTAGACCGGACCCATTATCTATGAGGACATGCTTCAATTTATTCCATGTTATGTAAAATTTGATGTAAAATGGATTGTTATGAAGTGGGAAAAGGGATGACATATCACTTTGGTTGAAGGTTAATTGTTGGATTAGATCTAGGTTTCCAATCAAAGCTTGAAATTTATCCAGAGATATGTCATTAGGAACTTTGGATTGACCAAATAACTATATCAAGATGTTTTTGTGGGTTTTAGACATGTGCAACAAATCTAAAATGGAAATTTGTTTTAGCATATTTTTTAATTATTACACAATGTCAAACATCTTTTCTTGCATAATGGTAAATGGCTTATTCCTAGAGAGAATGGTTGGTTGGATGATGGGGTGAAGTGGTAGATGGTTGTGGTCCTAGTATGGTAATCTTTGATTATAAATTTGTGATTACATGATTAAGATTAGATAAAAGACCATTATTGATGATAAATAAAGGTAGATGAGGAACAAATAGGGTAAGTCTTAGTTATCAGTGCACTTATGCAAGGTCACAAGATAATGATGAGTTATCATCCAAAAGTGGAAATCCCTACTTGTTATCTCACCTATATGTAGTCCCAGGTCAAGGAAGGATTATTGACATAGGTTGGTTGATTGTAAAGTATTATAAATGGTCTTGTTTGATTGGAATTTAATCTTAGATTAATGGAAACAGTGTTAACATGACCTCATATAATATGGCCTATAACCTTGTTGTAGTCATGTGCAATTACATGGTAGGTATTTTAGTTATTGGTATCATTATAGCCTTGGTTTTATCTATTATTTTGATGTTGTTAGTTCTGTGTTGGTTTTTGATATTATTGATGTTGATTGTCATATTGGGGAAAGGGGTTTTGATAGATTCATAGATTTTGATTAGATGTGGAATATCTATTAACCAATGCTATCTCCCTATTTTATAACATGTTCTCAATCATATGTTTAATTTTCACACAAATATGAAAGTTATGCCCATTGACTCAATGATACTCATAGAATTCATTAGTCTTCTACTAGTTTGGATAGTCAATGCCCTCAAGATAGCACTTTGGAATAGACCAGTCAATCAGATTAGTTGTAGTAAGCTTGAAAAACTATAATTTAATAAGTTCTCCAAGGTTATTAAAGATGTGATGAGTAGTCACATTTCTCCTTAAAGGAGGGTTTTTCAAAGGAATAAATTATTGCATTTGATGTGTTGGTCTAGGTTATTGTGCTTACTACATTTATGGAAGAGGTTGTTGGTTAGGAGTAATTTGGAAATGTGGTGTAGGATGAATAGATGGTGTTTTCACTATTTGGACATGTTGTGACTCTATTAATCCATTCCCTACAACATTATTATTGTGATTTAATTACTTGGTTTTGTCATAATTATTAGTTCAGATTTGTTACAATGTTTATGCTTGGACTTCATTTTGATTTGGTCCATTATTTTGGTTTTGATTCTGGTTCTAGTTTGACAAGTTAATATTAATGGTCCTTTTGTTAATAAGGGTTCATTCAATCAAGAAAAATTTGTCAATGATCTCTTTAAAATTGTGTACACATTACAACTCTAGATTTTAAGATATCTCACTATGTAAATTCATGGTAAACATGATGGCTAGTTACTTGTCTGGTAGACTATGGGTAAATCAGCTTGCAAGGACTCTTCATCACTATTAATAACTTGTAAATAATTCATTGGCCTTTTTTTTTCTTGCATAAAATATACAAATGAAATTTCATTTTAAATATTTTAAGAGAAGTGTTTCACAAACTTTTCTAAAGATCATCAAAATTAGATACTAAATTTTTGGGAATTTTTAGGAACCATTACAAGGCTTGTCCTACTAGGCTCTATGGAAACAACAACTATAAGTACATGTCACTATAGGCCACTGTATGGCACACAATAAATAACTCTATCAAATAGGACTTGGGGTCACATTTCCCTTTGTATTTTTCAAACTTTGGTGGTTCTTACCCTAGAAGAAATGCTATTTGTAAGTACTCCATGTTGAAAGGATAAGAACACACACCATCTAACTTGAATTTATTGCTTTATTTACTAGCTTGAATGAAGGCAATTACATCCTTAATTTGTTGTAGTTCTTATGTGAGAAAACTAGTGGGAACATTAGCCTAAGGTGGAGGTTGTGTGGTCACAAGGGGATTACTTTAACCAGGGTATAATAGAGGCATATATTGGGGAATATTAGATTGGCTAAGGAATAGACCAAGAATATGTATACATGGATTAGGGTATGATTGTTGAAATTGAATGTAATACGGTGAAATATTCTGGTTGGGATTGAGTATATGGGTTTGGTTTTGGGAATAATACAATTTAGATGAAGGGATATAACTATATTATGCCTATTGAGGTTGAATACAGACATGATACCGACTAGTCATCCTTTGCTGATTGAGGAGAACTTGTGAAACAAGACCCTATCTTTGAACTTGTGACATGTTTGAAAAAAAGGAAATTATTGCATAATAGGTACTTATGGAACATTATAACCTCTTGAATTCATGAATCCCTATTGGGAAGTAAATGCATGTTACAAATTTTGCATTTATTGCTAACCAATACTAGTAATCTATTGGTTAGACATCATTTGGTTTTGGATTAGCATGTTAGTCTGTGACTGAAGAGGTATGTTCATCACTACCTAACAAGGTGGGAAATTGGTTGCTCCATAATAAGTTGGAAAGATGTTTTTCCTTTGTTGTATGGACACATTGGATAGTACCTATTATTGTGGAATGTTAATCATCACCTATTGGGGTGGAGTAAGATTCATCACATTTTGTTGTGGCATAGCACTATTCATTGGTTGAATAATTAATCCTTGAGGTTGGGTACTTGAAGAAGTAGTTGGTTGAGGACTAGAGGTAGTTAGACAAGGTTAGGAAGTAGAAACCCCTACACCCTAAATTTATGAACCACTTATGGTGCTAACTAAAGGCACATTTTGTGGTTGATTAATTGTTTATGAATTAATACCACTTTGGCCTAAATTTGACATTACTTGTGTATTATCCACTATGTTCAACTCACTATTATACATAAAATAAAAATATGTTTTCTTAATAGTTAGGATATTGAACATGTTTTTTGCCGAAGTGCTTTGCATAATTAGGTCTGAACCCTGCTTGACTTGTAAACTCAATTAAGACTCCTATTAAGGGAAGTGACTTAATAAGAGGTACATTTGACAAGGTCATATTATTAAAGTTACGTACTAAGTTTTGATATATATGGAATTTTGTCTACATTTATATGAAATGGTCCTCCATAAGGCCCGTTTATGTGATAAGCATACTAGGATCTTGATATGACATTATTACTATAGCATTAGGGTTTTTAGAAGAGGCATGTTCATTGTTTTGATTGTAAGACATGTTGTAAGACCCTCTTGGTAGATTTGGCATGTTTTCATGGGGAAAGTCTACTAGAAAATTATCCCCTACCTCATAGGTTGATGGAATTATAACATAATATGGTTGTTGTTAGACTTGTTCTGTAATCATAGGTATGTTAGATAAATATTGGACCATTTATTCTTGGTCTTGCTTCAAACATGGAGGCATGCCAGCTAAATAATGGGCCAAAGGATCTTGACTCTATTTCCTTGATTAAGCATTGTAAAGTGGATAGGAATCCATCTCCAAATTGACATCATCTTCATAAGAGTTTTTAACAAAGTCCTCTTATGGGATAACATTTCCATATCCTAGATTATACATGACTCCACTATGTGTATAGTGAGACATAGTCAAATCAATGGTAAATGCTTCATGGCAAGAGAGGTTATAGTTATTTAAAATCTGAAAAGCTATGTTTGAAAAGACAAAAGGTTTGAACTAGGTCTAACTTGGTCAAAGGAAGGGAGCTATATCTCCAAAAAGGTTTATGCAAAGACTTGGTAAAAATAGTATAGCATCAAATGTCTAACATTAAATGTCTCACACAAAGAAGGTCAAGTAAAATGAACTAAAAATAAGATGCCAAACTCTAGGTCTAAAATGTTCCAAATAGGTCTAAACTAGGAAGGGTAAAAGTTGTCAGGTCTTTTAGCCAAATGTAGTGTCAAAATATAGGTTCAAATAGGCATGTGCTAGGACTCTTGGCCAAACTTGACATTAAAAGTTGGACTTGAAATAAAGGGATTGTTTTAATCTAACAAACTTGGAACACTTTGGCATAAATAAGGCACTTGATTCTAGACATAAACATGATCAAATTGGTATAAGTCACTTGGTGATAAATAGATTCTATCAAATAAATGCGTAAATAATATAGTTTTTTATTTTTGGGTCAAAAATTAACCTAAGTTACACAACCCAAAAGAGAAATATCCATGTATTAGCCATTTCAAGATGAGTCTTAAACATAAATCAATCAATTTTTGGATACAAACTTGTAAAATTTAATTAAAAACTAAACTTAGGAAAGCTTATGATTTAGTTGACCAATGAGATAGGCAAAATTAAAAAACATAACAGTGCTAAACAAAAGATCCCACAAGACACATGGTTTGATTTAAATAATGACAACTTGGACACAAGAAAAGATAAACCTATTGAAATAATTTGAGTAGCATATCAACGTTAGAACTCTCAAAATGTATGAATAATGTTTTTTTCAAATACTTCTAAGGCACAAAACTTGAATTTATTTGGGCAATGTAATGTTACCCATTTCAATTAAGTGACACACTCAACATTTATGATACGAGATTTTAAGTTGAAAATATAATGTCAAATGGATGGTATAATGCTTCCTCAAATAATAGAGTAATGTGGACACAAGACTCATTGTATGATGAGGTATGACAAAAAATTATACTCAAAATACCAAGCAATAAAGGAATAAATGACAAAATACAACTAAGTATATCATCCTAGATCCTAACAAGGTGTGGTAAAGTGGGTTGACTAAAACTTATAATTTATGACCATTTAGATTAATCCCAAGTATGGCTAACATAATAGAATCATCACATCAATTGAGTTCATACCGATCAACTTATCATGCAAGGGTATATTATTAGCATGATGATTCCATCTATGGATTGTTTAGTGGAATACCTTGGTTGACAAACCCTAACTTGGGACTTCATTATAAAACGAGAGGTTATATACTTAACCCCTTAGCTCTTACAATATGCATACCCTAATTTATATACCCTACCATGGATCAGGGTTGAAACATTGTCTGGATATGAAGCCCTAGGTCAATGATTCCCTAAAGAACTTGTGAGAGGTAATGACCTCCCCTTCACAAGACAAATTGCATGAAAATAAAAGACAAGTGGAAAGACTTTGGGGTTGTTTTTATATCCCCCAAACCATATGATTTATGGGGAGATCCTAGATAACTTTTTTCCCATGCCTTGGACTAGGCATAAATGAAATGAAAAGGCACTTTTGGTCACCGAAGTTACCTATAGGGGATGGGGGGAGAGCATACATGCACTATTAATTTTTCAATAACAAATGAAAAGTTCAAATTAACATTTTCAATGAATTATAAAGCTAAGTGAATGTAAATTCATGCACCACTTTGAAATGTTTAATTAAATTCACTATGTGGCCCCCTTGCATTAAGTGTGAAAGATTTAAAATATATTTACATAAAACTAAATAAACATAGATAACCTAGGTTCATTTTAAGGCAAAAAAACCCAAACATTTAAGATTTATCCTAAGTTCATTTTAAAACACCAAGATTAAGTGTTCAAGACTTAGTCATCCTAGATTAATTTTAAAATACCAACATCAAATGTTCAAGATTTAACAAGTTCATTTAAAACACCAAATCAAAATGTGCATGACTTAGATAATTATTTTTAAATACCTAAAATGAAATGTTTATTATCATAGACTTGAAAATTTATGTTCCAATCATGCCTAGGACCTGTAATGGTTAGATCGTATTCTCCTTCTTTGAAGCACATTTGAAGGTGAGGAAACAAAGATTTAAAAATCTGCTCTCAAGTTTATCTTTTAAAAACACAGTGACCGTTATTAGTTAGAAATGATCGATGCCCATTCTAAGTCAACTAATTTCATTTGGTCTCAAAGAGAACTAATGACAGTAGTAAAGGATTGATACTAGTTGACTAATACTGATTTGGTCACTTATGAACCCAAAGGCATAACCAACATGAGATGAAAAAATTAGGTTAGACAATGTTATCTAAAAACTCAAAAAAACCTAAAATATAGTGATTAGGTAAAGAGTTTAAATTATAATGAAATGAAGAAATAATAGTTAAGAATGTTAAATAGATTCAAAATGTAATCTTTGTAAACATGTTTTTCCATGCATATTAATCGATGACGGTCACACAAAACTAAGCTCGATTAGGTAGAACTGATGATGGTTTGGTAGATTGATGATGAATTATTGATCTTTGTGTAAATATAAGTTAATTCAAGAATTAAAAATATGGAAAAATCAAAGATAAAACTATATTTTTGATAATATTTAATTATTATTTTGTTAAATTTTGAGTTTCATCTTCATATTCTTGGTACATAGGGTGATAATAGTCCCATCAGGTGTGCCATTTATGATGCTGGGAATTTGATGATGGAAGGGAGGTTAGATCAATTATTAGTTTTCATATAAAAATAATGAAATATAAAAACACACTAACAATATTAACACCTCCATGCCTAAATCATGTGGGGAGCTTAGTGAACAAAAAAAATGATAAAGCTCAACTAAAATGAAAATAAATTACAAATTTCCTTACCTTCCTTAAATTCTCCAAATGATTTGTTCATTTGGTTTTCTCAACTTGTGCTCAAAGAATCTTTGGAAAATTAAGTTGTGTGGCTCCTTCTCTCCTTGGCACCATGTTTGTGGCTTGTTATGGTTTGATGGCTTGGCTTATGATTTTGGAATTATAACATTATTGCTAGAAATCTTGACATAGAACTTGCATTATAACTTTACTATGTCTAAGCTCTCCAAATGAAGAGGCAAATGCTTGTATGTATAGGTTTAGAGACTAACCCCAACTCAAGGTGAGATAGAGTGTAGTTAAATCTTGGAATGGGTTCAAAACTACCCTTAGTGAGTTAATTAAACCCATTGTAAAAGGTGTCAAAGCCTCATTACTAGAAATGAATAGGCATGGGTGATATATTTTTGGATACTTGACAACTCACAAAGAGGTAATAATGAATTCCTAGAAAATTCTTTTATTTTTTAATTTCCTTTATGATAATTCATTATTTTCTCATGGATAATTCAACTAGGCATCTAATTTTAGTTCAAAATTTAATTAATTCTACTTAGGATTTTAATCTTTTTAAAGATTTTAATTTATTTTATGTGTTCATTTGCACCATTTAATTTGTCTATAGGCCAAATTGCATGTTATGAAGCCATATTTGAGATGTTTAGTGATTCTTAGGCTTAATTTTTAGAGGTTGGTAAGAATCAATCTAACATATAGTATGAAGCCATTGGTGGCCAATTTTAGATGTATACATACTATATGTTTCACATAAGGGAATTCATAAACATAATATCCACACCAGTAAATGGAAAAAAGGGTAACAATGGTGAAGGCATCATAGACACTAGTAGACATGTCTCAATTGATTCAATAACCAATATGCAAAGCTAGGATTTATTATTCCCAATGTATATATAAAATATGACCAACATTTTCAAAAATTATTCCAAATTATGGAAGTAGCTCCACCCACCAATAGATTATTTTATTTTATTACTTGTGGTTCATTCAACCATTATAATCACACTTGCCTCAGGTATGACACATTGGAAAAGTTACATGAGATAAATCATATAAGGCTAACATTAGTTAATAGATGCTATCATTGCAACCACATTTAGGAAACCCTATTATACCACACACTAGATAATAATATATAAACCCTATGATAATATAATAATTCCCACCACATAATCCCTACCCATAATACTATAATAATAATCAAGGCAGACATTGAGAAGGATTCCTTGGTAATATTAGGGTAGATACTATGGGGGGAGAGGAAAATATTAGTGAGATCAAGATTTAATCAAGGATATATTTAGGAGAGACCACCTTAAACATTTTATAAATGTGGAATGATTGGCCACATTTCATGAAATTACATGGAAGAACCACATGTATAATGTAGCTTTTGCCATGAGAAAGGAACTCCTAATTCTTTTTATTACCATTTAATGACATAGTTTTTCAAAAATAGAGTTATCAAGATATAATATATGGCATAATATCCTCTAATAAAAGGTACAAAACACTAGAATAAAATCCCAAAAATACATAAAATAAAAGGGTGGCGTAATGAGGTAAGACATAGAGAAGGAAATGATAAAATTACTAAGGAAGGAGAATGGTCATAAAAATGCACAACTATTTTAGATAAAATAAGAGAGTGTAGATAATAAATTAAAATATTTAAGACATCCAAATAAAAATGCCTAAAAATAAACACAAATGAACAAAAATATAAAATGATGGTAACAATTATAAATGGACCAAAAATAGGGAAGGGAAAAGAGAAAGTTACAGACTATGAAGATGATTTAGATACACATAATGATTGGGATTATCCTAACATACATTAACATAAATTAATAGTTGAGAAGCATATAAAAATTATAAAAGATAATAAATAAAATAACCAACTTAAATTGACCTACTTTGATGATAATGAATTTGAAAAATTAAAACACATGTTAAAATTAATGAAAAATTAGGACTTAGTAAATAAATTAATTTAGTTATATAAGTACTATAAGAAATATGAAAATGAACACCATGTGAAAAGAGTAAATAAATTTCAAACCAAAGTAAAAAAATGTGTTTTTAATGAGTATAAAATGGAAGAAGTTTGAAATACTACTAGGTGTAAAAATAAATGGCCATGAGGTAAGAAAGGCACTTTTAAACCTTGAAACAAATGCAAATTACTTACCCCATAGTACATGGGAGATTTTGGGGAAGCCATAGTTACATGTAAAAAATTATGACATTTACATGGTATATAGAACCCCATGGTCACTAGTAGGGACACTAAGGAATGTCTAGGTTAACTTGATGGGTATAACAATTAATGTGGACTTTGAGGTGATTGATATGTATAAAACATGTCATTGAACTTATAATGGTTTATATATTGAATTGATACATTAAAATATAAATATGAAAATATTAAAGTTTAATGTAATGGGTTAGTAGTCCATTTTACCTTAGAAATACATATGTGAATTGCATGGTCAAAGGAATTATGGATAAATAAAGGATAAAGTGATTTTGATGAATTATCTGGCATATACACACTAAATAAAACCACAAAAATAAATTAACATTATCTCAATGATGTAGGAGATTTAAAAATTGAAAGCGAGGAGGCCAAAATAACTTATTATGATAATATTAAGGCCTGATTAAATGGAGAGATAGAGACAATTGTTAGTAAATCATGTCACATTCAAATGTTACAATCCCATGGAAATAAAAATATCACATTGATTGATATGACACCATTGAGGAGAAATTTATAACACATTAAGTGAGTATTCCATAAAAAATTACCTAGATTTATTAGGATCAGATATGTAGATGATTACCTCAAACATATGGCATGAGTGTTCCCAAATGAATAGATAAACATGAGGGAAATTGATGATATAATGACTATCACTGTCATAAGGTAGTGGAATACCCATAAATCATTAATATTGAACTATAAATACTTAAACATATTATTAAAAATAATATTAATCAAAGAATAATGATACTTCAAATATATACCATGATATGTAGTAACAACTATCCCAAGAATACATATTAAAAATTGTGAAAGAATATGGATAGGAAAATAAAAAACATATAAATAACTATGGGTATAGTTATTTTATTTAACCCTAAAGGCATATCCATGAACCTATTATATGGATCAATAAATGCATAAAGGGAACTTTAAATGGGAAGATGTCATAATGGGTTTTTATCATACTTTTAACTTTTGGGATCTAGATACATGGATATACCAGGCATTATGCAAAATTAATACATTCTTGTTTATGTTGGACAATGAAGAAAAAAAATAATTTAGTAAATTAAAAACAAAATAAATATAATTGATTTGTAATCCATCATAAATATCATTAGACAAATACCAAAAGAGTAAAAAAACACAACCATACAAGTGAATTTCATAACATAACACATTTTATAAAAATAACAAACAAAATGTAGAGTATGATGAAAATAAATTAGAAAATATAAATTCAAGATAGGGGAAAGGTAGTTGATTGATACTACAAAAGATAAAACATGATGCTTTTACAAACCTTAAAAAATAAGGGATGGAAATATAGCTAAAGAAACCCCAAGATAAAAAAAATTAGATATAATTGGGTAGAAGAAGAAGTTGAGAAAATACTTGAAATATTATGAGAATACAAAGAAATATTTCCCCAAACAAAATAATAAGTTGGTATAATGAAAATATAATTAAAAGATTACATAAAAATTTCATGGAAGATACCATAAAAAATTAACCCAAATTTTAAGGCCAAAGTAAAAAATGAATGGGATAAAATGCTAGCCGATGGTGTTATACCCCAATCAAGGATACCAAGTGGATTAGTGCAATGGTCATTCAAAACAAAAATATGGGATAAATAGGATACTCATTGATTATAGGTAACTAAAAAAGGCATGTTTTCATGATCCATTCCTAACACCATTTATATAATAAATATTAGAAAGTGTTGTAGAAATGGAGATATGTTCATTTACAGATAAATTTTACAGTTACCATCAAGTCCAGATAACCCCTAAAGATTTCCCAAAAATCACATTTAAAACTAAATGGGGATTGTTAATGTATATGGTAATTCATTTTGGGTTTGAAAATAATCTATCTATATTCATTAGGATAATGGTAATTGCATTTAGAGAAATTATACATGATTTGTTTAAAGGTAACTGCTCACCATTTTTTTTGGCCCACATACCAAGCTTGTGACTAGTTGAATAAGCTGATCAGAATTCCAAAGCTTGAAGGTCAAACAACAATTTCATGAGTAAGTCTAGAAGGGCTTATAGACCTTGGAAAAGCTAAGTATAAATCCTTTTGGGCTAAGTCTTTACTTTGGAATTCTTTCAGCCTTTTCATTGCTAAGATAGTTTCTTTTAGGACCCTTTTTTAGCTAAGTGTTAAATTCTTCTAGACAAGTTATCCGAGACAAAGTTTACAAAGGGATATTTATTTTAGATGAAAGTCTAAAGCAAAAGACAAGAACTAAATTATTTTGAGGAAATTGTTCTGCAATAATTTCCCCAAAGACCTATTTCTTTCAGGAGATTTATTTTGGGTCTTTTTGGCTAATTATCAAGAACTGTTTTAGACATTTTGTCTAAAAGAAAAGCCCTGATGGTTTTTTTAAAAAGTGTACTAAGTAAAAGTTATGAAAGATATCTTTTTCAAAGTAAAGTGGCCAAGACAATTTTCTTGAAGGGATTTTCTCAGGAAAATGGTCTGATTCAAAAACTCTAAAAGGCATTCTCAAAGTTTTGAAAGTCATTTTCAATTATTTTGAAGGGAACTTTCAAGAAGCCAAAGGACCACTTTATTTTTTTTGAAAGGCACTTAATAAGAAGTCCAAAGGTAATTTTTTAAGAAAATTTTCCAAGGACAAAAGTCCAAAAGGCATTTTATAAAAGGATAGAGGAAAAAAATCTAAAGGAATTCCTTTGGGAAGAAGTGTCAAAACATAAACCTGAGGGACCATTTTCCAAATGCCAAAGGGCACTTTTCTAAGCAAAAATGGACCTTTTTAAGTTAAGAAGGGCCAAAACACTTTTTCTGAGGAGTCATTTCCATTCCAAAGTGTATTATGTAATAATATTGAAGGGTATATTTGGAGGAAGTGAACCTTTGCAAAAGTCTCAAATTCTTTTTCTTTCAAGAAATTGGTTGAAGCAAATTTGTCTAAAGGGTCTTTTCTAAAAAAGTTGATGATTCAGTACAAATAACCAAAGAAAATTTAAAAAAGTTTTGAAGGGTACTTTCCCTTTGGAAAGGGTCATTTTCAAAGTGGCTGAAAGATACTTTTCCTTCAAAAGGGGCACTTCTCAAAAGGACTTTTCAAAATCTGAAGGGTCATTCTCAAAAAGTCCAAAGTTTAATTCCTTTGGGAAAAAAGTCCATGGAAATTGTTTAAGATAATTTCCTAAAAGAAAAAGGGCCATGGGAAAATGTGTAAAGGAAACATGATGTTCACACCAATGTCAAAGTTTAATCTTATGAAATAGCCATTGGGATTGAAATATCCCATGATGAGCATGTAAATGTCAAAATCTAAACCCTTGAAAGTAGTTATTTGGATTTGTATGGACTTACATCGACATAAATGGATATAGGAAAACCAATGTCCTTAGATTGGTTTTCCATCTATAGGAAATATTTGGTTTAGGTTTTAATGTAGGAGTCGATAGGTACAATTAATAGAGAGGCCCTCATCCTTCACATGGCCATCATCTCTGACAAACAACCACTCAATGTAGAAGCAACATGGCTCGGTCTAGATTCAAAGATATGTGGATTTCATCCTTATACATGCAAGACATAAAAAGTGAAGGATCATGCCAAGTTTTTATTTAAAATATTAAATCATTCACACTTGGTGGATATGTGCATCTACCTTTGACATGGCTCTCTTAGCTCCAAAAAAGAGAGGCTTGATTGCACAAGGGGCTTGAGGAGATTTTTAGTGATCTTGGATGGTTTATCTCATGGTCAAGGTAGTTTCATGCTTTAAATGCAAAAGAGCTCAAGGAAAATAGTGGTGGTTGTATCCATTTATGACCCCCTCTATTTTTTCATGCAAGCCCCTTATTCTCTCATCCCTTTATGCTATATATATACAAGATTTTGAGTATAAAAAAGGATCCCTCAACTGGTGATAGAGTTACTTTATCAAAATTACCTTGTAACACTCTTGAATAAATAAGATAAAAAATTTATTTTAGTTTGGGGTGAAGTGTGCATTATTAGGGTTTTAACTTGTAGAATGTATGTCCATTTTCATCATTTGTGAACCCTCTACACACCTTTCTTCAAATCTTTCATTTCCTTTAAGGTTTTGTGAAGTGTTAGAAATTTATGCCTTCTTGAAGTGTGACAAATTTATAGTGTCTCATACATACCTATTTCTTTCTATCCTTCAAATTGTAGGGTTTCCCTTTGACCTCCATACAAAATACTTATGCTTGTGGTTTTGAGATAGGATTAGATTAGTCTATGTCTTGTTTATATTAATTAGTAATCATTAAGGATCCCAAGTTGGAAGTGGATCATTTCATATTTAGTGCATCACCATCCTTAGCTTATATTTCCCTTTTGTGTCATCTTTCTCTCTCTTTTCCTTAATCAATAGTAGATTCTAGTGTGGGAAACAAGCCAAAGTGAAGAATTTGAGGAGATAACCTCATTAAAAATCATAGAGGTTAAAATTCACTACAAGATACCCATAGCATAAGTTTTTTCTAATATTTTAGTTAGGAATGAGAGAGCCTAAAAAAATCTCCCACAAGGGTGCAATTTTAGCCTACAATGGTTTTTGGCATGCACAATGGGACAAATTTAAAATAACATTAGTCAAGTTTGATGTTAGTTTGATAAATTTATAGTGGTTATAGATTTAAAATTTCAATATTTGGTGACTCTAAAGAACACTCAACAATATAGTGGTGGAATAATAACTATCTTTCATTCCAAAGGTGACTACAAGATCAACTTCTAGAGGTATTCATTTTGAGTTTGTTAAACTCCCATTAAATTCAGCCAAAAGGTTAAGGTTTTCCAAGACTCTACCATATGTAAGGAAACATTTTCCTAACCTAGTCTCAAGGCATACCCTTGTAAGAAACCTACTGATAGTTACCCCTATTACCATGATTCCCCAAAGAGCTTTTATAGTCTTCAGTGGCCAAAGTCCTTTGAATTTACCATAATACGATCTTATTCCAGTAGTAACTCTCAAAATCATCCCATATTTTATAGGAGAATAAGCCATAACCCATAATAAACACATTAATCACATATCCAATTTTTGAAATATCCATAATGTCATTGTAGAAAATATAACTATTAGACTGTTAGTTATATCCCTTAAGGGAAAATATTTAGATTGGTATAGAGGTTTATCTCCCAATTTTATTCAATCATGTAATCATCTAGGAGTGGCCTTGTGTAATATATTTTTAGACAATAGTGACCATTTTTCACTAGTAGAATAACTTACCATAATCAAGAGAGACCCCCATGAAGTCATGCAAGATTTCAACACAAGATTCCAAAAATCTAGGGATAGAATTCTAGCCTTTGTTAGACCATCCCCTAGCTTTGTATTCATATACTAATTAAAGTATATAAATATAAATATAGTTGTAATGATCCAATCCATGGGAGGGAACATATTGCAAAATGCTTATGAGGTGGTTATTAAAGTAGAAAATTACCTAGTTCAGGCTAGCAAGCTTACTCCTAGACCCCTAATGCCTCTTTTCCCTAAAATAAAACCACCCTCTATGATTATTTCCCCACTTTAATTTATTATTATAACTCCAAAAAAATTTGTTATACCTTCACCTAAGCAGGAAAAGGCCTCCACTAGCGGATCAAGTGATTCTGAAGAGAAGAAAAACTACTTAGAATTTAAGAGCATTCTCTAATCCTTGAAAAATGATGTGGTAAATGTTAAAAGGTAGTATACTCAATTTAATAAACCTTATCAAGCTCCATATCAACATTAACAACTATCTTATCAAGGGAATAGACCACCTTTTAATGGAAATTTCCAAAATTAGAACCATGAGCAAGGGCAAGGATAACCTAACTACAATAAGTAGAGTAGCTATAACACAAATATCATAGGATTTTAAAACTCCTTGGTTCCTATTCAAAACAATATGGCTCAAGAGGCTGAGGGACCATATCTTGGGATCAATCTTTTAAATTTCCATTATCCCAACTAATGGTTTAAACTAGGAATTCAATGACCAATGACAATAGGCTATTATTTATGGATAAAATTAATCCTTAATGGCTCAAAACATAGATATCCCCATGATGAAAAAACTAAGATAATATTCAAAAGACTAAGGATCTGATCAAGTACTAAACTGGCTAGATGCTACAATGGTCATCAGTGAGTAAGAAGAGTGTTATGCACTCAATCAACAAGCTAGTTATAGCCAATCATATACTCCAATGGTTAGCTAATATAAGGTTCAAAATAAGGAATATAGATGGTAATCAAGAGGTGGTCAAAGATCCCCCTACTATTAATCTATCACTATCAAATCCATGTATACCAATTACTGCTCAAAAGGTTCTAATAGCTCTAAAGAATTACAATCAAGGGACCCATGTTGATTCATAAAACTTAAAAATTCAACAAACAATAGTAGTGGCTCCCAAAGCTCATGTGAAGGTTGATGGTCTACTAATCAACATTGTTGAAAAAATGAAAAATACCAATGTGAGTGTGCTAATGTGGAACATGCTTTCCATGCCCAGTCAGGTGGATATCCTTTAAGAAGGTTTGTCCAAGATAGGTGTTACAACAACTATAGGCAAAAAAACAAGTAAAAAAACTAAGGTCCTCACCAATACAACCCAAGGTCTTATGGGAGAAGGATCAGGTTAGATGGTCTAACCTCCTCCATTATACATTTCATTAATCATTGGTGATTCCTTGGTGCATAATTTCCTGGTAGATAGTAGAGCTAGCACTTTAGTAATGCCAAAGTCTATGGCTGATCAGCTAAACCTCAAATATGAGCCACATACTAAGGGATTTTTTTAGCTTAATAGTTCTTCCACAAAGCCATCTGGTATCATCAAATATTTGAATAAGACCCTATAGGATTATCTTAGTGTTTTAGTAGCTCAAGATGTGTTGATTTTGAAGGTGCATCCTCATTTTGTGTTATGCCTTTATAGAGAATTCACAACAAAGATAAGAGGTTATATAGTAGTAGATTGGTCCTACATAGATTTTAAAACAAGGTATGGGACCAAGGTATCAATCAAGACTGAGCCCATAGAATAATTTCACATTGATCCCCATCAGTTAGATAACATAAACCTTAATTGTAATATCCTTGATGAGGATGAATTTACAATTGGTCAAGAATTGAATACTTATCCTGAGGAGATTCTAGACTTATTATTGGATGAGATATGGGGGGACAATCAATTTCTCAACCCTTTAGAAGGTGTTGAAGAAAGAGACATGGGTGTCTATTTGCTACATGAATAAAATCAACTCATGCCTTTCCTCACTAGAACTAAAGAAGACCTCAATGGTATGTGGAAGTTATTATTTGATGGTTTAAGGAGAAAAATGGCTTACGTGCAGGGGCAATGCTAGTTTCCCCTTCAAATGATAAGTATTTATCTTCTTATAGGTTCCATTTCAGTTGCTCCTCCAATATAGTAGAGTATGAGGGTCTTATCCATGGCCTTTAGTGGGATAGTAAGAGGGGAATCAAGAAAATACAATTATATGGGGATAGTGAGATTATAGTAAACCAAGTTAGGGGTGTAAACATTATGAAGAATCCTTTGATGAGGTCCTATAAAAATAGAGTATGGGACCTAATTTAATATTTCAAAAACTTTAACATTCAAGCTATGCCAAGGAGTCAGAACTAACATTGGTAGTTGTAAGAGCCCAGTTTGATATTCCAAGTAAGCTAAAAGAGGCCAAGGTTTAGCCACATGTCAAGGTGGTGGTGAAAATATCAGTACCAGATAATGAGGCCCACTAGTAGGTCTTCAAAAAAGATATATATTTTTTTAATTTCTTGTAGTAGGAAGAAAAGTTTTCCTATATGAACCAAGGTAAATTTCAACATCAGTATGATGATCAAATTGTTCAACTGAGGTCTAAAAAACTTCCTAAAGGGCTGATCATCCTTTAAATTCTTTTCCATGAGGGAGACCATATGAGGAAAGGTAAGGTAGTGATCTCAATTGATGAGGAAAACTATGAAAGAGTCCTTATTTTCAAAGATAAGATCCTCAATCTTGGAAAGGTAAGTAATGAGGTAGAAAGGCATGCTTTCATTAAACTTTTTAAGGAATATTTAGGCATCTTTACTTAGGAATATAGTGAACTAAAAGGTTTTGATCCAAAGTTATCCCAACATACTATAGAACTAGAGGCCAATGCTAACCCTGTGAGGCATAAGTAAATCCATAAAAATCCCAAAATTGAAGATCTAATGAGTAAATAATTGACCAAATTGATTGAATCCAATTTCATCTTTCCCATCATGCACTCATCATGGGTAGTTAATTTGGTGCTTGTAAGGAAAAGGAGTGGGGAGACTAGGCTATATGTTAACTTTATATATTTGAATAAGGTCTCTTTGAAGGACCATTACCCTCTACCATCCATGGAGTAGCTTATTTAAATAGTTTTAGGTTCAAGACATTTTTTTCTTTTAGATGGATACTCAAGATATAACTAGGTGTTGGTAAGAGAAGAAGATGAATACAATACTTCCTTCACCACCAAATAGGGCATGTATGCACACCAAAAGATTCCTTTTGTATTATCAAATATTAGGGAAAATTTATAAAGAGCCATGGACATGGATTTTTGAGGGCTACTAAATCAAATGGTGTTGGTCTACTTGGATGACATCATAGTTTCTCTAAGGATGTCAATAAACACATGAATCATCTGAGGTTCATCTTTGAGAGATGCAAAGAGTATGAGATCTATTTGAATCCCAATAAGTGTGAGTTTTCCATGAATTAAGGTAATTTATTGGGTTACATTATTTCAAAAGAAATGTTGTTTATTGATCTTGATAGAATAAGTGCCATATTGGCCATATCCTTACCCAAGCATAAGAAAGGAATCCAGATTTTCCTTGGGAAAATAAACTTTGTGAGAAGGTTTATACTTGGCTTTGAAAACTTGCTCAAACCCATCACTACCATGCTTAAGAAAAACCAAGTTTTCACTTGGTCAAATGAAGGTATTTAAGGCTATCAAGCAATCTATTGCCCAAGATCACACACTCATGAATCCTAATTTCTCAATATATTTAATGTTGTATGCCTTAGGAGATATTGAAAATATATCAACCATGATGATGAAAAATAATGGTGAAAGACTTGAGCATCTAATAGCATTTTTTAGTCAAGGGCTTGAGGGGTATGGGGTAAGGTATACTTTCAGAAAAAAGAAAGTCCTTATAGTGTTAAGAATCCTTAAAAAGTTTAGGCCTATGCTCTCCAATATTAAAATATATCTTATGGTGTTTCATCTTGGAGTGAGAGACTTCCTTTTTAACAAAAATTTGAATGGAAAGATAGCTTGTTGGAATACCAAGGTCATAGAGTATGACATGGATATCAAGGTCACTAAGTTAGTAAGAGGTAAAGGCTTGTGTGAGCATATGGTTGATGACCTTCATGAAGACAAAGAGGTTATATTGGTAACACAAGATAACTCATAGATAGATGCACTTCCACCTCACACTAGTTGGCTCCAGGATATGACACATTTCTTGATAACAAGTAATTGCCCACAAGGTATGGACAAGGAAAAGCAAGGTATTTTAAAATTTAGTACATGCCTTATGTATTGGTTTATGGGGTTATATTCAAAAAATGACCTCAATGGAGTGATCCTAAGGTGCATAGATGATGTCCAAGTGACAAGGCTCTTAGAGAAATTCCATGATGGGCCTACAAGAGGCCATTTTGCTCTAAGGACTATAGTGGAAAAAGTGATAATAGATGTTTATTATTGGCCCAACCTCTTAAAATATGCATATGCCTGGGTAATAAAGTTCCAAATGTGTGCCCTCTTTATGGGTAAGAAAAAATTGGCATCCCTTTTTCTCAACCTAATTCAGGTGGAGCAACCCTTCATGTAATGAGGGCTAGATTTTATAGGAATGATCAACCCTCCATCAAGTTTTGGGCATAGATGGGTGCTTATTAAAATTGAATACTTCACCAGGTGGGTATAAACCATTGCATTAAAATAAGATAATGAAGGTGCAGTCCTAGACTTCTATGACAACATTGTGGCTAGGTTTGGTGTTCAATCCACTATCATATTTGATAATGCATTAGCATTTCTAAGTCTAAAAATGAGTGAATGGGATCTCAATATGGGCATATACTTTATCACCTTTTCCAACTATTATCCTTAAGGAAATGGACTAGTTGAGTCCATAAATAAAATTTTTCTAAGAATCATCAAGAGAACTATGGAAGATAATTAGAGGACATGTCATACTAAACTAAAGATAGCCTTGTGGGATGATAGGGTGACTCCTAAATCTACCATTGAAAATTATCCATATATATTATTATATGGAAGGGAGGCCAAGTTGCCCATTTATCTTGAGCTACCTGCATTAGAACTAGCCCATCAACTGGAGTTGATGGAAGATGAGCCCATGCATGTGAGACTAGAAAAACTCATGGAGCTTGAAGAAATGAGAGATCTTGAAATGAAAACATTAGAATCAAATCAAGCTCAAGTCAAGAAATCCTTTGACAAGAGATCCATAGCAAGGGACTTCAAAGAAGGGGATATAGTCCTCAAGTGAGATTCAAACAAGGCCAAACTAGGCAACCATACCAAATTTGACAGCTTATGGAGTGGTCCTTATTTAATCCATGGATGCAAATAACATAATTGATTTTTAGTTGTCCCAACTAGATGGAGAGGTAATACACATCCTAGTCAATGGGATTCATCTAAATCCTTGCTATTATAATATTTTATAGCTACTGTATATATTATACCTTTGTTTTATAGTTTTCCATGTTTTTTCCTAGGTTCCTTATACACACCTCTTTTTTTATTTATGTGTTTCCCTTCCCTAAGTGCCTTGGGTGTAGTGTTTATTTTGTTCTTATTGTCATTTTTACTTCAAGAGGAAGTTCCAGAAAGGGTCAGACTTGTATCTAGTTTTAAAAAAGCTTAGTTATAGAGGCTAATGACTCCATGCCCAATGGACTAGACAAGGCAAGTGGTATGGGTTCTTAAGCATAGAAAACATGCTTCCCTGAGAGTCACCAAAGATGTTGGCCAATTTTTTTAGCCCACATACCAAGATTGTGTCTAGATGAATAAGTTAATTAGAATTCTAAATATTAAAGTTCAAACAATAGTTTCATGAATAAGTCTAGAAGGGCTTACAGGCCTTAGAAAATCTAAGTACAAAGATTTTTTGGCTAAGTCTTTACTTTAGAATTCTTTTAGCCTTTTCATTTCTAAGATAGTTTATTTTGGGACCCTTTTTTGGCTAAGTGTTGAATTCTTTTTGAAAGTTATCTAAGATAAAGTTTTCAAAGGGATATTTATTTCAGACAAAATGTCTAAAGTAAAAGATAAAGACTAAATTATTTTGGGGAAATTATTTTACAACAATTTCCCTGAAGACCTATTTCTTTTAGGAGATTTGTTTTGGGTCTTTTTTCCTAAGTATCAAGAATTATTTTAGACATTTTGTTTGAAACAAAAGGCCTGAATGTTTTTTCCTAGAAAGTGTACCAAGCAAAATTTTTGAAAGATATCTTTTTCAAAGCAAAGTGGCCAAGACAATTTTCCTAAAGGGATTTTCTCAAGAAAATAGTCCAATTCAAAAACTCTAAAGGGCCTTCTCAAAGTTTTGAAAGGCATTTTTAATTATTTTGAAGGGCATTTTCAAGAAGCCAAGGGATCACTTACTTTTTTCCAAAAGGCACTTAGCAAGAAGTTCAAAGTTACTTTTTTTGTAAAAGTGCCCAAGGATAAAAGGCTGAAGGAATTTTTTTTGAAGGGATTCCCTTGAGAAGAAGTGTCAAAACAAAAACCTGAGAGACCATTTTACAAATGCCGAAGGGCACTTTCCTCAGCAAAAAGGGACATTTTCAAGTTCCAAAGTGCCAAAACACTTTTTTTGAGGAGTCATTTTATTGCTAAAGTATCTTATGCAGTAATTTCTAAGGGTATATTTTGAGGAAGTGGACCTTTGAAAAAGTCCTAAAGACTTTTTATTTTGGGAAAATGGTCAAATAAAATTTTTATAAAGGGTATTTTCCAAAAATGTTGATGGTTCATTTCAAATAACCAAAGGAAATTTATAACATTTCTAAAGGGTGCTTTCCCTTTTGAAAGGGACATTTTTGAAGTGTTTGAAAGATAATTTTCCTTCAGAAAGGGCACTTATCCAAAGGATTTTTCAAAATATGAAGGGTCATTCTCAAAAATTCCAAAGTTTAATTCCTTTAGGAAAAAGGTCCACAAAAATTGTTCAAGCAAATTACCCAAAATAAAAAGGCCCATGGGAAAGTATCCAAAAGAAACATGATGTTCACACTAGTGTCAAAGTTCAAGCTCATAAAATAGTCATTAGGATTCAAATATCCCATGACAAGCCCACAAATGTCAATATTTGAACCCCTGTAAGTAGTTGTTTGGATTTGTATGGACTTACATCGACATAAATGGATATAAGAAAACTAATGTCCTTAGATTAGTTTTCCATCTATAGGAAAGATTTGGTATAGATTTTAATTAGGATATAATAGGTGTAATTAATGGAGAGGCCCTCATCCTTCAACATGACCATCATCTTTAACAAAAAACCACTCAATGTAAAAGTAGCATGGCTCAGTCTAGATTCAAAGATATGGGGATTTAATCCTTATACATGTAAGACATGCAAAGTGAAGGAGAATGCCAAGTTTTTAATGTAAAGATAAAATCATTCACACTTGGTGGAGACGTGCATCTACCTTTGACATGGCTCTCTCAACTCCAAAAAAGGAAGACTTGAATACACGAGGGGCTCAAAGAGATTTTTGATGATCTTGGATGGTTTATCTCATGGTCAAGGTAGTTACATGCTTTGAATGTAAAAGATATTAATCAAAATAGTGGTGGTTGTATCTATTTATGACCCCCCTCTCCATTTTCTCATGCAATCCCATTCTTCTCTCATCCCTTTTTGCTATATATATATAGGCTTTTGAGTCTAAAAAAGGATCCCTTGATTGGTGATAAAGTTACTCTATAAAAATCACCTTGTAAAACTCTTGGAGTAATAAGATAAACTTGTTTATTCTATTTTGTGATGAAATATGTATTATTAGGGTTTTAAATTGTAAAATTTATGTCTCTTTTCATCATTTGTGAACCCTCCATGCACCTTTCTTTATATCTTTTGGTTCCTTATAGGTTATGTAAGTGTTAGACATTGGTGCCTTCTTGAAGTGTCACAAGTTTATAGTGTCTCATACATACCTATTTCTTTCTATCCTTTGAATTTTAGGGTTGATTTTTGATTTCCTTATAAAATAGTTATGTTCGTGGCCTTGAGATAGGATCAGATTAGTTTGTGTCTTGCATAAATTCATTAGTAGTCATTAAGGCTCCTAGGTTGGAAGTGGATCATTTCATATTTGGTGCATTACCATCCATAGTTTATATTTCCATTTTATGTCATCTTTCTCTCCATTTTCCTTAGTTATTAGTAGATTCTAATGTGGGAAATAATCTAGAGTGAAGCATCTGAGGAATTAGCCTCATAAAAAATCCTAGAGGTTCAACCTCACTACAAGATACCCATAGCCTAAGGTTGTTCTAATATTATAGCTAGGAGTGAGAGAGCCTAAAAAAATCTCCCACAAGGGTGTAATTTCATCTTAAATCAATAACCTAGATGATTAGGTGGTGTATGGGATTCTAAAATTCCATGTCCAACCATTACAATTAATATTCTAATGGTGTAGACAACTGGGCATCTCATTAAATTTGAAGAAATGTGTCTTTTCTACTTCATTTAGATCCTTTCCAAGACATATAATTTTTAAATAAAGGTTGATGGTACATCTATTAAAAATGGTAATCATTTTGAATATACCAACCCCTAAAACACAAAAAGAGTTTGAAACAATCCTAGGATACATAGGTTACCACTACAAATTCATTAAGAATTATGTGGCAATTAAATCACCAATAGAGGATTTGTTGAAGAAATAAATAACCAACCAATGTAAAGAGTTATTTGATAAATGGAAAAAAATATTATATCCATCAATATTAGTATTTCTTGATTGGAAAATTCTATTTCATGTCCATGTAGATGCATTAGGTATAGAAATATGAGTAGTATTAACAAAACCTTGAGGATAACATCGAACACCACTTTGGAATTGTAAGTAATAATTTAGAAAATGATGAGAAAAATTAATCCACTTTAAAGATAAAAATTATCCATGGTCTATGTAGTACATGAATTTCATCATTATTTACTAGCTACCTAGTTTATAATTTTCACTAATCATCAACCTATAAAATATTTGATTAATAAACCAATCACACAAGAGAGGATATGCCATTGATTAATGTTGTTTCATAATTTTGAATTAATTTTTTTAGTAAAATATATAATAATAAATAATGGGACTAATTATTTATCACTATTTATAATAGGATAGGCTATATGACCAATTGAGGATGAGTTCCCTAAAGCTCATCTCTTCTACATTGAGTAAATTAATAAAGATATGGAGAACATTACTCAATTTATTGCCATTAGATAAATTTTTAAGAGTACAATAAAATGGATTGTAAGATATTTCTCCCTACCTCCCTTAAAATATATTGTAGATTAAGGGGTAACACTATCCTATAAATCTAGTTAGTTGAGTCGAGTAAAGATAATACGATATATTATGCCATATATCTAAGTATTGGTTGTTGATTGTGTTACCCCCAAAGTATGAGAGTAGATACTACAATTACAAAATGGGTGGGTGTTTTAAAACAATGAAAAAACATAAAGATATATTTAAAAAAAAATATATGAATAATTAGGAGAAATGTTTTTTGAAAAAAATATATTAAAAATTTATAAAATGAATAACCCCAAGGAAAAATATATTTAGGTAAGAATATAGGAGGATTTAAATAGGTTTGGAAGTTTTAGTTAAAAGAGCAGATAAAAAATTGTGAATAACTTATGATCTAATAAAAATTCTAGTTATGTTTATCTCTGCACAAAGGAAAAATTTGTAGAGTAGTTGAAAATCAAACACAATTAAATTGAATACAAATGGGTGGTTGGAAGGAACTATGAAAACATGGAAAGAAAATATGATGACATAATAAGATAAGGATGAAAGTAAATGAAGGAGGAAAAATAAATATTATTAAGAAAAAAACATGTGAAGTAGGTGAAAATAGGTAAAAGTAATAAATGAGAATAAATAATCCACCTAATCACCGTGGTTAATAGAAAAAATAAAGACACTATAATATAATGGTTTCAATTAACAAAAAAATTACACAACCTTCTAATAATGACACCATCCTCAAATTTCATGAAAAATACATAGACTCTACTTATATTTATTTGTTATAGAAAAAAAATGATGGAGGTGCCCCAAGTTGTCAACATAGAGAAATTAACCAGGTGAAATACAAAATACACTCTATAAAATAATAACTTGCTGACCCCCATGGTGCATTTTCAAGTGTTTTGGCCTTAGTGACCCATTATGAAGGTATCCATAAATACATTCACTCAAATTTGATGGAGATTTATCATTGAGAAATGGAGGTAGAGAGGATGAAAATGATGAAACATAACACAATAGTTCAAATAAAAATTATAATATATCATCATTTTGAGGATGAAATTAGACATCTAAAGTTGGTTACCCTACTTTGGGTTTATGGTGAGTACCACTAGGATAATGGTAATTATGACACACTATGATGAATTATATTTAGATATACCATACCACATTATGCCTGTGGTCATCCATATCATGATTGGATTGATTAACCATGGTCACAACACCCATAAATATGATAAAAAAAAACTAGTTAGCATAATATCAGTGGTGAAACTAACAAGTATAATTCTAAATCAAAGGGACCTCTTTATATAAGGAAATGTGAACCCTAAGGTTTGACATGCCATGATTTTTTTCATGGCAGGTGCATTTAAATAATTTAGAATATTATTCCACTACATGTATAATTATAATCCCCTAGGACATGGTCACCTTTGGTATCAAATAAGACCTTGTTGCTACACTCAGGGAGTAATAGAAATGAAATATATAAAAGATAAATTAAGGTAAATGTGACTTATTTTATGGCTCTCTTATACTAGTTATGAATATGTACTTCAAAAAAACCATTATAGGAAATCAAATAAAATTTTAATTGACACTAATAACCACATAAGAGTGCAAATCAAAACTAGATTAGAAGCCATATAATCAAAGAGAAGGAAGTAGGACATTTTATTTTTTGGGAGAGAATGACTAAAAACATGGTATCCATGATATTCAAAATATCTCTAGGAATAGTTTATAAGTATTTCATTGAATCCTTTTATAATAAGGTAACACCATTTCCCCATCCCTTACATGATCATTAATGACTAGGTTAACATGGTAATAGTAGGATCTAGAGGGTTACTACAAGATCCTAAAACAACTTAATTTGTGAGTGAAGTATAGTATAGATCCCAAATAATTACATAAGATGTACCTCCTACAACAAAAATATCCATTATGTTTCAATTTTAGGAGACACCATATCCACAAGTATCCATATGCCCCTCACAAATAATCCCCACATAGTGTAGATCATAGCAGTTTTATAAAGAAACCCTTATCTTAGTACTACAAATTCAAGAACTAGAGGAGAATAATATTGTATCTTAGGAATTTGAAAATCACACAAAGGTAATTATTTCCTTTTTGGTGAATATTCATAAAATTCAAGTAAAAAAATGAAATGAAACTAAACCACTCTTGCCCAAGTACTAGGGGGTCATAGCACAATAAACAAAACTAAAAATAAGAGATAAAAATATATAACAATTTTACCTCCCTTGTCAATATTAGTGTCTACTTTTTGGCATATAAGATGTTATTCCTTGGTCTATATAATTAGAGACTTTGATCAATGCTTTCTTCGTATTGGTAGAAACTATACAATGGCTATATATGATTTTTATTTACTTGTCTTGGATTGGTGTGAAGCTTTATATCAATTTGGAATTATAAAATTGGTTTGATGTATTCTTAAAGGAATTCATGTATAATTACCTTACACACAAAATCTTGTTTGGGTAGAGTGAGGGAACTCATATTTATTGGTCTCAAAACTAACTTTAACCCTAGGGAGGTTAGGTTTATTTCTAACTTTAGTTGAATCTAAAATAACTTAGGTTGAGATAGGTTAACCCTAGGTTGGATCAAAGCAATAATTAAGGATTGACAACTCATTTTATATATTTATCAGACATGAAAATTCATAGAATATATTTATGAGGTTGTGACTCACCTTTTCTTGTATTTTAGGAATTAATATAACATTTTATTAGATCTCTTATTTTTGAATTCTTGTTTATTGATTTTTTTTTAGATAAATGTAATTTTCTAATTTAACTTGGAATTTTTACTTGAGAAAACTAATTTATATTAGATTTATAATTAATCTTTCTTATGTTTTTTGGCATTTGATTTTTTTAAAATTTTTTTGCATTAATAGATAAACATGCCAAGAATGTCAATTTTTTAGGTCACAATTTGACTAGGGTTGAAACAAGGCTAGGTTATTGGTTCATACAAGGTAATACCATAAATAATCAATCCTCAACACATTTCTAAGACATGATATCCCCTAAAAGGATAAATTTAGACAATCCAAGTGATTTATAGGATTAAATTACATTATTTTCTATAAATTGATCTGATACCTAGTTTAGACATAAAAGTGGAAAAAATGAGTGTCTATAGTTTTCCACATTTGAAAAGGCATTATGAGACATAGGCAAAATAATGAATTTTCAAAGAATCAAAAATACATTAAGAATAATAAGAAGATAATGATTTATGAATGATGACCCAAATAATGTTTGGGAAGACTCTAATGCCCCCTTGAGGGAGAGGTTGACACATATGATTGATGGTCGGTACCTAAAAAAAGGCAAGAAAAAGGATGAAATTAACCCATGGGTGAAATTAATACAATTGAGATAATTCTTGGAATGATTGATCAAAATAATAATTTGCATAAAGGAGGTTATAATCAGTAATGAAGTTTGAGACACTGATTTTACCAAAGGTGGTTATAATCAATAGCATATGTATGTACCTTAACAGGGTAGATGGGTTGAAATAATTATTTAACCAAAGGTAGTTATAATCATTTTGACAACATAGATTGAATAATGATTTACACCCTAGTAGGGAACATTTAAACATGATAAACTAGTTATACCCCAGTAAGGTAGATTGATAAACATAACTTAAGGATATAACTTGTTACATAGATTAAAAAAGAGTAGGTGAAAATGTAGATGTAATGGTCTAATGAATTTTTAAAGACTAGAGAAACCATAAATAACTAGGCATATAAGGATGCACAAAATGATGAAATAAATGATTAGAAGAATAATGGTGGTTGAGCTAACTTGAGATATGTCATGTATCAAAGTACTACCTACATAGTCTTGATATAACTCAAGCTAATGTAGTTAACCTAGAAGTAGAAGAACATGAAATGAGGAATAGAATATAAGAATAATAATTTATCAATGTAAATGATTTATTTGTACCTACCAAGTCAAAGATGCTTATCCATATTAGCATTAATACAACTAGAATGGTTAATGAGTTAATTTTATTAAGGAGTAGGAGGTAACTACCAATTTTACATAATAGGCCCAAGAAAGCTCACGTAATAAGCCAATAATAATGTATTGATGGTGAAATAGTTAGAGGAAATGTATGAATTTGATTTACTTGCTAGTAAAAAGATGCACATCCTATCTAGCATGGATTAATATTCATTTGTGGTTTAATTAATATATGTTTGGATCATGTTTAGGATATACCAAATTTGTGATCTTATATAGGTACTACACACTAAATTTATTGATAATTCCGTTGGCCCAATTTTTGTTATAGCACATGATGGTATGCACCATGATATAAAAAACTATGATGACATGGCCATAATGTGCATAAGGACTAATTCCCAATCCAATAAATAATTAAAAATAATTCACTAATGATAAAAACCATGATGATAATTTTGATGTATGAATATGGATGGACTCAAGTATAATGTGAAAGGAATAACCCAATGGATGCATATACAGTGAGTCAAGGCATAATAATGAAATAAAAAAAATAGGCAAATAAACAAACAAATAACTAAACAAATAAACACATACAAATCTTGAAAAGAAATAGAAAGAATGTTGTCATTAATTAAGTCAATACCTACATGTGAAGGCTCAATGGAATGATAAAAAATGGTTCCCCAAAGTAAGGATACATAAAAGGGAACAACATATGGGGATAAGATATCTGGTATAAGTTCCATGCTTTGGTTTTGCCCTAGTAAGGCAAAACCTATGAGATTGGCTTAAAATTTCAAATTAGATGGTGCCCATAAGCAAGGATACATACAAAGGTAAGGTTACACCCAAAAATATGCATGGACCAAAATCACAAAATAGATGGTGAACCTAATCAAGGATTGATGTAAAGGGAAGGTCACACCCCTAATGGTAGTGGAATGAATTGGAACCAACAATGAATTTGACCTAGTAGGGCAGATCATGGATTCCTGACTAGGTTTAGGATAAGATAAATGTTTTTGTATTTTGGGGATTTATATCTCTCTAGGATATTGTAAGCCAATTTTAAAATTTTTTGGAGTTTTCTAGGCATCTAAAATCAAAGGATAATTATGAGATACATAATGGTCCAACTCATAAAATAGTGACAATAAAATTAAACTTCTCTCAAAATAATGAGATAATTCAAACTTAAATTGATCACAAATGGTGAGAGAATTCAAACAAGAGTGGTTTAGATGACCTTAATATAAATTAAGTGATACATATATAGTCCAAAGGGACATCAAGCCATTGTAGTTATAGCTATAGTGGTGAAAGTTAAGAAATGTTTCCAATGCTCTGGGATTTTGGTATCTCAACTTAATGGAGGATTAAAAGATACAAAATGGAATGACTCATAAAATGGGTAGAGTGTGGATTAAAAATTATTTAAAAATAGAAAGAGTGTGATAAAGGGGTGATTTAGTTGAGATCAATGTAAATTGAGCACTACTTACATAGTCCAATAGGACCTCTAGTCACTATAGTCCCACCTTACAATGGAGAAGGTTGGGAAATGTTTCTAATATTTTGGGGTTTTATTATCTCAAATCATTCAAGGATTAAGAGATACAGAATGGTCTAACTCATAAAATGGCAAGATCATGGCAAAAAAGGGTGACTAAGCTAACTTAAATGTAAAGTAAGTGCTACCTACTTAGTCTTGAAAGACCTCAAGTCAATGTAGTTCAAAATTATGGTAAGGTATGACATAGTGATGTCAAGGTAATGAATTAATGCATGGTAAATGTGTCATTCCTAATTTTCCCAAAGGTAGTTATAATTAAGGAAGAACAATAAGGGTTGGTGGTACCAATTTACCCATAGGAAGTTAAAATTAGTATCATGAGCACTGATATAGAATGTAAAAAAAATGGATGATGTATTTGCCATGACCATTATCATACTAATTTCATATACTATCATTCAAAGGTTTGAATTTGAATCAACTTTTTGAACTACATATATCATCAACCATTGAACATGACTAAAATATAATTAAATTAGAAGCAAGGCTAAAAGTAATAGGGTTACATCAAAATAACTAACTGGTAATAAACTAAGGCATGGTGGGAATGGTACAAATAATGGGTATATCATGGCATAACTTAAATGATCCTTGTAGATAATAATTTAAATCACTCAAGCATAAAAATGTTTGAGGTGCATTATGATCATTGGTTGATCAATTTTATCTACATATGGTGTGGTGAGTCTGTATGTTCTAGAACCATAATTAGCAATAACTACATAAGGCCCTAACCAGTTAGGTTGAAAATTTACATTCTTTTTTGTCTCAACATTGACATTCTTATGATTTTATTTTACAACAAAGTCAAAAATATCAAATTATTGATTCTTAATGTATCAATTGTATTGGTCATGTAATCTATTTTGATAAGACTAAAGGTTATTCAAGGAAGCCATGTGCTTTCTATTAAGTAATTAAATCTCTTTAAAATGAGCTACTCTATAATCCTCATCATCGATGATGTGTTGTATTCAAATCTAGAGAGAAAGTAACTTGACATCAATAGGAATAATGGCCTCAATGACGTAAACAAGAGAATATGGGGTAACTCCTATTGGAGTACATAAAGTGGTATAGTAGGTTTAGAAGGCATTAAATAATTAAAAGTGATAATTATGACCAACATCATAGACATTCTTCTTTAGAATATTGATAATGGTTTTCTTAGATGCCTTAGTTTGATCATTG
Source organism: Torreya grandis (assembly GCA_037957365.1). NCBI lineage: Eukaryota > Viridiplantae > Streptophyta > Pinopsida > Cupressales > Taxaceae > Torreya > Torreya grandis. Next base: position 1,870,434 of record JARHVA010002707.1, on the reverse strand, counting down.
CCTTGTGAATAACAGGTAGTGGAAAAGTGTTGTTTGATACAATATTGAGCACAAAGTGTTTTCACATATTTATTTATAAATGACATATCATTATCAGATATAATGTCATAATGTATAACATAGTGTCAAATGAGATGGATAAATATGAATTTTGATATCTATTTACCATTCATGTAAGTGAGGGTAATGGCTTTCACCCACTTAGTGAAATATTCAATAGTAATAAGGACATGTTTGTGGCCATGTGAGTATGTAAGATTAATCTTACCTATGAGGTTGAGTCCCCACATTGATAATGAGCATGGTGTTATTAGTGTTTGGATCATTTTTATTATAAAATGAATCAGATTAGCATTCTTCTAACACTTTACACACTTCTTCACATATGCAACTAAATCTACTTACATAGTCAACTAATAATAATCAATACACAATAATTTGTTGGCAAGGATGGCCTCAATGGTGTGGGATCCACATACTTATTCATGAACTTCCCTTAATGATAATATAGATAATACCAAATATAAACAATGAATTAGAGTTTCATAATAGATTCTATGATACAAGGTAGGTCTAAATAAGGTGTAACATGAGGTTTTATGGATGAAGCCTTTTTGTTCTTATGTGAAAGGTCAAGTGGAATAATATGGTCTTGGAGTTATGCATATATGTTAGAATACCATGTAAATGTGGGACCAAAAATATCAAAAACCATCTCAACAACTATTTAGTCATGTACTAATGGTAGGATATGCATGACAAGAAACTAATAATCTCTAGCTCTGTCTATAATTTAAATCATGGAGTAAATGGTAGCCATGGAATTGGTTATTATGTTATTATCTCTAAGTATTAATTAAAAATGAATGTTGGAAATTTATTTTTTAAGAGTGTTGACCATGTCTTTAAATGGTACCAAATTTTCATCCTTCATATAGTATTGGTATGTGATTTGATTGATGATAAGTTGTGAATCATCATGAACCAATAAATGTTAGATGTTCCACTATACTACTTGGCAAAACCTTGAGATGAGTGCTTCTTATTTGGCCATGTTATTAGTATAGGGAAAACCAATGCAAAAGTATTTAGGAATAATATCCCCTTATGCCATTCTAAATAATATGATAACACTTGATCCATGTGTTATGAAGGAACCATAAAAGTACATATTCCACTATTCTACCTTAGGAAGTACTTCTGATTCTATTGTAGTCATAATGGATTCATCTAAAAATCTGAATGTAAGAGGTTGAGTATTAGGAAGAGGAGCTTCTACATGATTTTATACAAGTATATGTCTTATAATGTCCTTTTTTACATATTAAATCTCAAATAAACTTAAAAGCATGAACCAACTTTTAATGTGACCCTATAAATCTATTTTAGAAAGTAGATACTTGAGTGGATCTACTTTGGTAATTAAAATGGTCTTATTTTTTAGTATGTAGTAATGAAAATTTTGGGTTGTAAAAACCATAGATAAATAGGTTTTTATATTGGTGTATAATTATCATCATACAAAACTAATGTTTGGCTCACGTAGTAAATGGCATGCTCTTTACCATGTTCACCATGTTTTACCAAAAGTTCCCCTAGGGCATTTTTAGTTACTAATAGGTAAAGTAACAATGGCTTGATTGACATAAGTGGAAATAAAAAAAGTGGATTGGATAAGTATTCGTTGATATTTTCAAATGAATTTTTGAAATATTCATTTCATGAGAAAGTAATGCCCTTATTCAAAAAGTGTGTAAAAGGATGGAATTTGCTAACTAACTATGATATGAAGCATCATATTAACTATATCTTACCTTAAAAACTACAAAGTTACTTCAAGGTAGATGGTGACAACATTTTGGTAATGGATTAAACATTGGTTATATCTAATTCAATGCCCCTATGAGAAATAATTAAGCCTAACTATTTGTTATAAGTTACACTAAATACATAATTCTTAGGGTTGATCTTAATTTTGTACTCTTAAAGTCTTCAAATATTCTTCAAAGTATGGTTAGATGGTTGGTATATGTCTTATATTTACCCAGGATGTCATCAACATAGTCCATGACAATATCATGCATCATATCATGGAAGATTAATATCATGGATCATTGGTATGTGGCCCTTGCATTATTGATTCTAAATGGCATCATATGATAAAAAACATTCCCCATGGAGTGGTACATGTTGTTTTGTTTTGGTTTTTTGGTGTAATTCTAATTTTATTATATACTAAAAATCCATCCATAAGAGAAAGCATTTCATATCCATCCATTGAATCAATAATCATGTCAATGTTTGGTAAAGGAAATTCATCCTTTAAGTCAAGATTTATTAATATCCCAAAAATCAGTGTATATTTTGATACCTTCTGGCTTCTTACTCACCAGTAAAATGTTATAAATCCATTGTGAATAATCAATCAACCAAATGTATCTCAGATATAAGAGTTTATCCAACTCTTTCTTGACTAATAAAACATAATGAAGATGCATTTTTATAAATTTATATTTAATTTATTGGGCATAAATATGTACAATAAGATGGTGTATAACCAAGTCAAGGTCTAAACTTGGCATATCTAAATAGGCCCATGAAAACATATCAACAAACTCCCTCATACGGGCTGTAAAGACTTCATGTTCCTCCTTGATGAGGGACATGACTAATTTGATCCATTTTGGGTCGTTTGGAGTCCCAATGTTAACCTATTAAGTGTCCTCCTCAAGAAGTGTAGAACCATATTCTAAAATAGTTGACAAGGTGGTAAATTGGTTGGCAATGGCAAAGTCATCTAATTCTCCCAAACATGTTGAATCATATTCTCCTAATGCTAGTAAAGGCAATGTGACAAATACCATAGGTCACTCTCATAAAATATGCTCAAAAGGTTACCACTCTTTGATACTAATATTAGAGCCATAAATAAGCCTTGGACTATTAGTCTTCTATGATTCATGTGAAGAGAGATGAACATCCCCATATAATGGTGCCTAACATAGGTTTTCATCAAGAGACTTGCCTTTTTATTTACTTTTTCCATGGTCTGAAAGCACCTCAAAGAGTTTTTCACTTTTAGACCTCAATGTTTGATTTTGTTTTTTTTTTTGGTCAAGGAAGTTCACCCACTATCTAAAATATAGAAAAATATTTAATCTGATATAAAATCCCTATTTATGATCTCCTAAAAGAATGCGATCCCTCAAACCTTAAAAGTTGTAAATGGGCTCATTATTTTCAAACTTGTTCAGTGGCATTGTTGACTCTTGTTGTTCCTAGTATATCAACTATGGGTGATAAAGTGTAAGTGGTGAATGGTGATAAATAATTTTAATGATAAAAATGACATAAGGGTTAAAAAAATTTGTATTGGTAAGGTCATTATAGATACTATAATTGGACCTTGTATTACTGTCATCATCATCTTCACTAGTCAATGGTGTAAGAACTCGAATAAGGTATGTGAGGTCACCCAAAGGTAGTTTAAATGAAATAACATGTGTTATTTTATACTTGGTCATTGAAATCAAATCAATTATTCCTTTTTAATGTATCCTTAGGAATTTTCCCTCATAAGCTTGATTATCCATAATCCTGTTAGGGATAGGATACTTTGCACTTTCATAACAATCAACTAAATCAATAATATAAAGCCATGCATCATCTTCATTTAAGGGGTCTTGTTCTAGGATAGAGGCTAGTTTAAAAATTATGGGTTTATTGAGATTATATTTTACCTTAGTACACCACTCCATGTGTGTAGTTTTGGCTTTGGGTCTCCTATAGGATTTTGAATTTTGTAGCAACTTGGCAATGTAGAAAGATATATAAAAATTATTAGCAATGTTTGGTAGAGGTGTAGATGAGGTAGAATCTAGGATATTGGGGTCAATGTAATTGTATTATAGTCTTAATTCAATGGATTTAGTTTTATTAAAATTTCCTCCATCATATTTAGGCATATAATTCAAGCCAAAATGATAATCATAGATCTTGTAATCTACCTTAAGGCATTTTCAATACTAGTAAGATAGGAGATCAGTTGGTATAGTCACTTCCATCCCTAAATGGGGAAATTTATTATATTAATGCAACATAGAAGGTAAGACCCTAATTTCATGGATTTAAGGTTAGCCAAAGAGTAAGTTGTATCGTAATTCTAAGTCTAGAACATGACACAGAGTGGCATGGGTAAAAGACCTAATGAATAATGGCAAGTTGATAGTACCTTCTGATTATCATTACTCATTATCATATGCTTTGGTGATAATAGTAACTGGATATAGGTCATTTGCTATGTATTTGAGATGCTTATCAACTTTATATACACAATTTTTAAGCCCAAACCATTTTCTACAAGGTCATATATAACCTTATGGTTTGTTATACTAACCTTGATGTACAAGGGTTTATTATGTAATAGACCTAGTGATGAAATTTCATTTTGGTCAAAGTTAAGTCATTAGTAAGGGGCCAAATGTCCTACCATGGCTTGAAATTTATCTTGCATGATGTTATCAAGTATTAGGGATTGGATTAGGTATTCATTAAATATGTACTTGTGGATTATATATGTATGTAAAAAATCCATGACAGATATTTTGTAGGTGTATTTTGTAGTTACTCCATAATGTCATAAGTATTCCCTATAGTTTTGGTAGTTATCTTATTTTTGACAAGCATGGAGATATAAATGGGATTATTCAAGGAATTTCGTTATGATCCTTTGATGGTAATCTTGGCTCATTGAGTTGTGATTGAAAAATCTTGATTAGGTATATGACTTTGATAATTGGATGGAGAGGTAATAGGGCATGGAATGGTAATTCTTGGGTAGTGTTGAGCCTAATTGCTAACATGGTTTGAAGAAAGATTATTGGCATAAGGATGTTAATAGGTATTATTAGGTAAAGGTTTTGGTCTAATGGTATTTATATAGGGGTTAATGATAATGGTGGAAACATGACCACTTTATATGTGTCCTAGAACATTATCATAAGTATATAAGATGGCATGATGGCCTCTTTGGTTGGATTGGTCAATTTTCCCTTAGTTTTGACCATTATTTTATAATTTTTTTGGCTAGCATTGTTATTATTGATGTTGTGATGGTGTTATTTGTTGTTGTTATTATTTTTCTTGGTGTTGTTGTTACTAGTTTTTGTTATGTTGAGGAAATGGATTTTGATAGATGACCAAGTTATGATTAGTCATAAGAGCATGGGTATCTCATTATATCTCTCCATTCTCAAGTATATTCTCAATCAGATGCCTTAATTGTTCACACCATCATATAGAATGTTCCTTAAAATTATGGTACTCATAAAATTCATGTTCTTTGTACTAGTAAGGAAAAGGAATTCCTTCAAGAAATGGATTTGATAAAGGTTAGCTAATCATATTTTCATAAACCAATTTATGGAATACAAAATTAATAGGCTCTCCAAGGTTACTAAATACTCTAAAAATGGGTGGTTTTCTCCTTAGAGGAGGTTCTTGAAAATGGGATTGATTTTATGGCTAGTTTTATGGAGGCCTTGGTTGAATAAATGGAGGTAGTGGTTGTTGAATGGGTATAGTAAATGGATAACTAGTGTTTTCAATATTTATACATGATGTGATTCAGTAACCCCACTACAAAAAAAATTATTATTGTTGTTATAGGTCTTTGGTATTTCATTAGTGTTATCTTTATCTATCATTAAATCTAGTATTTGAATAAGGTTATGGTTTTGGATCTGGATTTGTTAGTTTTGGTTCTATTTTTGGATTTGATGTTATTTTTGGCTCTAGTTGGAATAATATAGCTTGATGATCTCTTTATTGGAAAGGACCTTTTCAATATGTATCCCTTTATTAATAACCTATTCAAATATGTGAGCATATTTTAGTTTGATATGATGAGATATCTCATCATGTAGGCTCCTGTTAAATATTGTAGCCAATTGTTTATTTGGAAAATTATGAGTAAAGTGACTCGTAAGTTCTCTCCACATTTGTAAGTAAGAAATGAATCTTTCACCATTTTTCTATTTTTCTTGTCCCAAGTCTACCTCTATAATCTCATGTTTGATATTATATGAGAAATGATGTATAAACTTCTCAGAAAGGTCATCAAAGTTTTGTACCTAATTATTTATTAATTTTATAATCCATTTCAAGGATTGTTTGACTAAACTTCTTAGAAATAAGAGATGTAAATATATGTCACTATATGCTACTGGTTGGAAAATAATAAATAATTAATTTAGATTCTATTTAGGGTTTTCTTTTCCATTATATTTGTCAAATTTGGATGGATCATAACATAGAGGAATTGGTATTTGAAGGTAATCCATGCTAAATGGATATGAGCATATTTCATCTAGCTTGAACTTCTTTGTCTGCTTCCTAGTTTGAATGGATTGAATTACATCCTTAATTTATTGAAACTCTTGAGATAGGAAGTCATATGGCATGGCCTATTATAGTTTAGGTTTTGTGGTCCAAGGTGGAATACCTTGACTGAGGTATGAATGAATTGCATACAATTAAAAGTTTATTTGATTAGTTGAACAAATAGGTATACGTATATGTGCATTAGGATTGTATTGTTGATATAGAATACATCATTTTTGGAAAATATTTTAGATAGAGTTGGAAACATAGCCTTGGCTGGTGAATGATGATTGAGGTAACAAAATTTGGTTATGGGGAACATGTTAGTATTAATACAATTAGGTGAGAACTTGTTGTATAATCATTAAACCCTATTATATGAAGGGAACACATTGGTAGCTAAAATTATAATGTTTAAGGGGTTATAAATTATAACCTTATTATATGTGTGACACCCATTAGATAAAAGGAAACTATTTCCTATAAATTGGTACCTACTATACATTAGGACCTTACTATTTATTAAACACCTATTGTTGATTTGGCACTTGTTGAGGGTTTGGCATTTATTTTTTGACCAATTGACACTTTTTATTGACCAATAGAAACATGTTTTGAATTAGGAAATGCTTATGATGTTTTATGTATATTGGTTATGTTTGTTGTGGTGGAAAAATTATTTCCACCAGTTGAGGTGGTGTAGTGAGGTCTTCTGTTTGAGATATAATTTATTTTGTCATTAATAGGACATGTACTTGTTTCCTACTAGTTTGCTTTGGATAAAGGGGTTTATGTTGTAATTCACATAGCCCAAAGAATCTATGTGTGTCCTTCTTAAAGGATTTATCTGTATAAGTGACATGTTTGAAATAACCATGGCATTAAAATTCCAAGCTAGGTTAAGGTAATTTTGGTATGCTTATTGTACTTGTTCAAATTGATCATCTATGGGACCTTTCCTTTTTTAAGCACACTTTGGCTTTGTTGAGGTATTTCAATAAAGATTCATTTTAACTAGTTGATACTTGTTCAAACTTTTGGTTACGAGGCAATTACTAGGTTTTCTAATCAAACTAGACAAGATTTCATGTGGGAAGTCTAGTGGGAATTTGGCTCCTACTTTTACTACCCTTACTATAATTTCACCTTTATTTTCTATAAACTAGAGATAAAATAAGTATGGATCATAAATTTTTGATGTTGTTACATATTAGTGTTATTTTTTTTGACTTTTTTTGATAATAGGTTTCATTTAATAAAAATATTAATCCATTTATTCTTGTTCTTTACCTGGATAAGATGGTGCACTCACCTAGTATTATGCTAGTGGTCCTCCATTTTCTCTTCGTACAAAATATTATAAGAGGCATATTGATCTATTTCATATAATATATCATAACCATATTGTTATTGAATGAAGGGGTCACTAGTAATAAAGTTCTCATAGTATGGATTGTACATAGTCCCGCTATGCATGTAGCATGTTCATATCTATGATTAGGTCTCTCAAAAAGTAAAGTCTAAATGTGGAAAATAATAAAGGTTTAATAAAAACAACCTTTAGATCTATAAAAGAGACATAAAGGGTAAAATAAGTAATTTAGGTATATGGAAAAGGTAGAATAAAAACATGAAACTAGTCTAACAAATGTACTAATTTGTCCAAAGGTGGTTATGATCAGTGGTAAAAGAATCTAGACAAGGTAGAAAAATTATGAACTAGATCAAAAGTGAATAATGATTTTACCAAATGTAGTCATAATCATTAGTGTGGAAAATAATTCTAGACTTGGAAACAAAAGTCAATCTAAAATAAGAACTCAAAAAAATCTAAATCTAAGGTAATTAGCTTAGATAAACTTAGTAAATGGCTTAGAAAACAACCTAAATTGAAGGTAATTGTCTTAGAAGACACTTGGTAATTGGATTAAAAAATACTCAGTATTTATCTTACAAGAGACTCTTTGAAAATAAAACTAGGACATTTTAGAACTTAGCATAACATACTCTAACAAGGCACATGGCAACAAAACTCAACCCAATGGATGCTAATATAAGGCACATGATAATAAACAAATGTTAAGTCTAGGTAAGGGGTATTTAGGCCAAATAACAAGTTAATTCAAATATCATAATCCAAATGTAAAAGGTAAATCACCTAATCCAAAATTAGACAAGGCATAGACGTAAACTTGATTAGTTAAAGATTTATACTTCAAAAGATAAAATTTCAAATTTAAAACATAAGGCTTGGATTTTCTAAGGTAAATAGGATAGACCAAAATAGGTAGAACAACCATGTCTTTTGAATCAAAAGTTGTGAATGGTTTTGGAACTTGGTTTTAAATAATGCAAGGTTTTGAAATAAATTTGGAAACATAACAATGCTACTTTAAATAAATGGTATGACATTGGTTTTAGACTAAAATCAAAGGAAAATGTTTGAAATAAAATGGGAAACATAATAATACCCCATTAAAAAAGTGGTTCAAAAATATGGTTTTGGAACAAAAACTAAGGCAAATTTTTGAAATAAAATGAGCAACATAATAATTCCCCTTTAAAAAAGTGGTACACAAACATGGTTTTGGAATAAACTCTAAGGTAATTATGTGAAATTAAATGGGCAGAGTAACACCTCTTGGTTAAAAGTGGTGTGAAAATATGTGAATATTTTTGAATTTTTTCAATTTGAGAAACAATCATTTAATTTTAGACCCAAACACACATACTAATAGAATAAAATAGAAATATCACTAAGTGCATGTCCTATCCCTAAAATTGGCATGGTGTACATAGCTTTTGCCAAATTTTCCACTGATATAGAAATGATCAAAAGGAATTAAGTGTTAATCCAAAATTAAAGAGTGCATGTAGGTAGATTTTTTAATCCCCCCTCTATCTCTCAAGCATTGGTATGTGGCATAAATATAGAGTGTGAAGAACTCATCATTTGGCAAGATATTCTATGGCAAAGTGGGTTTGACTAAAATTTATAAGTTTTAAAACATTATAAATGGTCCCAAGTGTGGCTAAAACAAGGATGCATCATGTCAATTAGATTCAAAATTGTTAACTTGTTATGAAAAGGTCTATTTGTTTACATAACGACTTCAACTATTAACTTCTCAATGAAATCTAATGTTTAGCATAAATTGATCCAAGTTTTTATTAAAATTAGTAGGCTAATCATTCAATCAATATTGAGTCCCAATATCACATGCCCATTTTATATACCCAATCATGGATTGGGGTTAGTATGATGCTAGGAAATGAAACCCCAAATCAACTCACCCCTTACGAACTTGTGAGGAGGTGATAAAGTCCTGCCCACAAGCCAATGAAAAAAATTAAACAAATGAAAATTATAACTTTAGAAGTCATTTTTGGGTCACCCAAGTCACTTAGAGCTTGGATATGTCATATGAAATTTTTATTCAATTATAGGCTAAAAAAATAAGGAAATAAAAAAGGTACTTTTATCCACCCAAGTTCCTTATAGGGGACATGGGAGAGTATGCATGCAAAGTTTATTTTTCCACAAACAAAGATAATCTTTTAACTTCAAACTAATTTTTAAAAAAAAAAAAAAAAAATCTCTTAATATCTTAATCTAATTTGAATGTTCATTTTAAATCACTAAACAAAATGTGAATGAATTTTTAGCTCCTTGTCCTGGTTTGCTCTTGTAAAATTGAAATGTAAAAAAGACAAGTTTGTTAGGTCAATTTTAAGCACTATAAAAAAAGTGTTTATTAAAATTTAAAAGTGTTTAGACCTCTCTTATCCACTTAGGTTCTTGTAAAAATGTTAGTGGGTTATCTTGTGTATATGCAAAAAGGCCAATTAATAAACAAATTTTCATTTATAACTCTTGGGTTTTCTTTTTTACATAGAGTGAAGTAATTAATCATTCAATAGAGTGAAGACACTGTTTACAACAAAGTCACTAATTTTTTATAGAAAAGAAAGATAAACATAGGTATCTAGTGAAGTCACTATTAGATAGGGTGAATTCATTGATTAATCTGGGTGAATTCATCAATTATAGCTTAAAATTAATCATCAAAGTCCCTAAAATAACTAGGAAATATACCTAACAAGCTACTAAATAACAAGGTTGAAGTTTCTATTTACAATAGTCAATGCCACCATTTGTAAAGGTTAAACATAGGTCAATGTCACCATTTTCACTACAAAGCAATGCCACCATTTTTAGTGAAGTCACTGATGTAAAGCCACAATTTATATAAAATAAAATATCACAAATAGAGGACACAATAGTAAATATCTCCATTATGAATGGAAAAATCACCTATTAGTGGTGTTATCACTCCAAGCTACACTGTTTGAAGGAGATATTTCAATTCTTATTCAAAATTACACTAACATGGGATTGGCCTAAAGGTTATGGGTGACCTATAATAAAATCAAACCTCTAGATTCTAGATCTAACTCCCCTAATATATCAACTTAAGATCTTTTCCTAAGACTTACTAATATTAGGATGAAAAGAGATAGGATAAAAACATAAAATGAAAACATATTCTAGGGGTGGTGATACACTAATATTCACCTATCCTCTCTGAAATGATCTTAAAAATGAGTATTTTACATGGAGGTTATGTGTAAGGTCTAAAAATTTGAGGAAAATGAATGAAGGTTTATATGAGGCACTACTAATCAACTCACTCTTCAATATAAGTACCACCTATCAATACTTCACATGAACTAAATAAGATGATAGTATAATATTAGGTGAAAGATAGGACATAAAAAATAAGATTAAAATCATAGTATTTTTCAAGTCAAAAACCACAATACACACTAATGGTGATAAAAAGTCTACAATACTCATTTTTTTATTAACTCCTCAAGGTTGAAGATATAATTTAGGCAGAGCTTTGACACACCCAGCCGAGGGATGAAAAAAAGGACTCAATGCATAAATATATATAGTTTTGTACAAGATAGGAAGTAATATTGGTGTATAATTTGTCATGAATAGGTCATAATGATTGTGAAATAGTTACAACAATCTTCCAGACTCCCCTATGTATTGTTTGGTTGACTAGTGCCTTGAATGAGCACCTTGGAGCATTGAGTTATACTTTTATAAATATTTAATTTAATAAGGGTCTATGAATGATATACTTAAAAATATCCCTTCCATTTCATTAGTAACTAATAACTAAAATAGGTACAATTAGGCCTTCTCAATGAGGCATTAAGTAGTTACCCTTATTTGTACATTGTTCATGTTTAAGAAACTTCCCAAAATCATTCATGATGTTCATTAATATGGAGTATAATTGAATCAAGGGGAATTTAATAATGTAATAAGGTGGAATATTAAGTCCAAAATGGCCTTCTATGCCCATGATCTATTTCATTTGTTGGTTAAGTAGGCCTTATGGACTAATAGCCTAGTTTTTTGTTTATTCACTATTTGGATGACTATGAGAGTTTCACTAGACCTTAAAAATATCTAATATAACCTATTTTAAACCTAAATCAACAATAAATACTAGGATATATACCCTTAAAATAGTCTATACTTGTAATCTCACTTCACTTAGATGATTAGGCCATATTCACTAGCTTCTATAGACTGTTTGATTGGTGGATGTTTGTAAAATCATATTCACGTAATTTTTTGGACATTTCATGATTTAATAGTATTAACAAAGCCTCAAACCATCCCATATAATTATTGGAAACTCCTTACCATTTCTTATGCTTCATATCTTTCTCAAATCTTTGTAAACTTATAGTTTTTGGAGATGTCCATACACTACTTATATAGACCACTACCATGGAAATAACCTTATATAAGTGTATTTAATGAAACAAGTGTTTTAGAAGTGATTACAATTATTATATATTAATTTTCTCTTGAATCTTTCCAATTGGGTATGTACTATATTTTTAGGGAGGTTTAAGAGTGTTTAGTGTTCTTAAAAATGGTTCATAGAGGTTATAGCCTAAACCTCAAAACCAATTCTAGTAATACCTTGTAGACAAGGTCCCCCACCTTTATTAAAGTGATAAAATTTCCATTAATTTTTTTTTATGCTTGTGAGAATGTGAAGTTGCCTCTTAGGTGAGAAACATGCATTCTAGGCAATCTTGAAATAATTTGAAGTCAAAATGGACAACTATGGCTTATCTCCTACAAATAAAAGTGACCTACACTTATAAAACAACCTAATTATCTCTCCCATGAATTTTTTAGATTTTTATTGGTCCTCTTTCATCTTATGCTACAAATATTGAGTGGTATTACCTTGAAAAAGGTGTTAGGCCAACATGTCTAACTGTAGGGTTTTTGTGTTTTGACCTTGAGATGGAGCTATGGGGAATATAACCACTATTAATATCATGAAATTCACTCTTAAGGACCTTTATAACATCAATTTTGTCTTGATTAATCATTTTCCCTTCTTTTACAAGTATAAATTTCTCCATTTAGATAGCCAGGTTTGTTTGTAAGAGTAACCGGTTATGGAAGCCCTTATATGTGACTAATATGAGTTTATTTGGGAACATTGAGATCATTTATCTCCTTATAAACTCATGGTATATGAAAATCCTTGTAAATTCCTTGTTTACAAGCTTAAAATATTTTTCCTAGGCTTGATTTATATATTATGTCCCATGCAAGTGCCAATCAATAGGTCATTTGAGTGCTTAGAAGACTCAGGGAGACCATTAGGACCATTTCATGGATCAAATACTACATTTTAACTCATTTTTAGGCATAATTATATCATTAGGTACCATCTATAAACACCAAAAATTAGCCATAACTAGTTTTTGACTGGACTTCAGATTGATTCCTACCAACCATTGCAATATATGCCCAAGAATCACTAAATGACCCAAATTTACTTGTGTATCATTTAAAAAATCTTAGAATAATGTTGATACATCCATAATTTAGGTATTATATCATATTAAATAATAAAATCTCACATATTCAACCCTAATCACCTTGTTACATCACAACTATCAATTTCGCATATGGACCTATTAAGTGGGGCACTTGCACACTTAATCAAATCTTGAAAGAGATAAAAGGATAATAAAAATCAATTAACAATCTCAAAAGATTAAATTCATAATTTAATTATCCATTTTCAGTTAATAAATATCCAAAAAAGGAAATTAAAAAAATAAAAATATCCTAACCTTCTATCATTTCCTTTATGAGTTGTCAAGCTCTTTGAAAATATCCTAAAATATACAATTTGAGAGCCATGCCTAATAATAAAATATCATAATTACTTGACAACTATTAAATTTATTAGAGTTAGTTTTAACTCACCTAAGTTAATTTTGAACCCATTATAGGCCTAACTCAACCTTTAATCACCTTGGGTGAGAGTCAATTCCTAAGGCTATAAATGCAAGGCCATACCTCTTCATTTCTAAGCTTGGATATTATAGAGTTATTATGCAGGTTTGGCTATGTAGAAATAATGTAAGTAGTTTTACCATACATAAATATTAATCTAAGCCACATCAAATCCATTATTATAAGGATATAAGGATCTAAACAACCTCCATTATCAAAGACTTCTTGACGCACAAGTCAAGCAAGCCATTCAATAAACCATTTAGAGCTCCCAAGGAAGGTAAAATAGTTGTTTCATTTATGTTTTTGTTGTGTTTTCATTTAGTTTTATTATTAATCTCTCCATAGTGTTTAGGCTAGAAGTTTTAGGAACTTAGTGTGTTCATTTCATTTGTTTATGAGACTAACTTAAGACTAACCTCCCCTCTATGTCAAATTCCTATTTCACATGTTGGCATGCCCAATGGGACACAAGCATCCCATATAAAAAGGAGATTAATATAATAATCTTATTCTTACTAATTTATGCTTTAAAATCTTCAAAATTTGACTTTTAACTTCATTTTTCATGTATTTCTATTTTTTAGCAACACAAGTTACATAGAGACCAACATCAATTCTCCTAGACTAATGTCAATTTTCCTAGACTAACATCAATTCATTGGATCGACCATGGTCCATTGTAAAGAGTAGATAAGAATAGAAACATGACTAATGAGGGTTTTCTTGATTTTTCTAACTTTTATTCTATGTATAAGAGCCTATATATTGTTTATTTGACCATTTCCTTGCATGATCTAGTGAGAATTATTGGTTTTGAGCTCATTTTATTAACAATATTTTTGTGAACAAACATATTGTGTTTTCCTATGTTTTTTTTAAGAACTATTGGCAATCTCTATAGACCAATGTCTATCCCTGTGTGGATTAGCTGATGTTAATCTCTATGGATGGACATTGATCCCTATGTGGATCAACATCAATCTCACTAAGATAGAAAGATAGAAAAAAACTGAGAGATCATTTTGAAATGTTATTTTATCACTCACTTTTGGGCTTCTAAGTAGGAAAAACCTATAATAACTTATAGGTCCTAAGGTGGAAAAATATAAGTTTGAACATGATTAAATCTTTCACACTTTGTCTTTAGTATTTAAAAAAAACTTAGTTCTTTTCATACCTTAGTTATTTTTAAGTTTTTCAATAAGTGCCAAGGGTCTAAAACTTTACTACAAGTTTAATTTTGGTGATTAGAATGAACTCTCACACTAGATAAATACTCTTAAGAGTTTCATAGTTATTTCTTATTTATTGAGGTTATTTTTTTTTATCAAAATTAGTGACGTGTATGCTCTCCCCTCATCCCCTTTAGGGAACTCAGGTGAGCAAAAGTGCTCATTCTTTAATTTTGTTGGTTTAGTCCAAAAGCATGAAAATAAAGTATCTAAGGCCTTCCCCAAATATATATGGTTTGGATGACCCGAAAATTATCATAAAGTCTTTTCACTTATCTTTGTTTTTCATGCATATTGTGTTGTGAATAGGAGTTCATCTCCTCCTCTCGGGTTTTATAGGGAAGCTTTAACCTGGGAATTCATCTCCTAGCATAGTTTCAATCCCACTCCATGGGGTATATAAATTGAGATAGTGAATTATTAGGATGGTAGTTTGAGAGATTAAACTACCTTCATTATCAACTTTTACCCTTAGAATTTATGATCCACTTGGGCATCGCTCTACACTAAGCAAGCAACGAATGTAGTGGTTGTGAAAAGGACAAGAAATTTTCATAACAAGATGGTTAATGTGGATCTAGTTTATGTGAGCATTTCTTATGTTAACCAAACTTAAGACCATCTAAAAATGATAAAAAATTGATAGTTTAGAACAACCCCACCTTCTACAAACATACTATTGAAGTAGGGTGAGTAGACCAAAGTTCCATGTCGCAGTAAAAACTCTTGTGAGAAGAGGGGGTATAGAAACCCTAATTTTCATGTGATTTTAATTTTTGGATTAATAATTAAAATCTTATCAAGATTGAGTATAATGATGGAATTTGACAATATTATACAATGTTGTTAGTTTTAGGATTTAAGACGTAACAATTAGGTTTTTTTGTCATTTTATCCTTTTTTGCATGGTATTGAGTCTAAATTATTTGTTTCTATTACCACATCAAAATGAGTATTTTTTATACATTACTTTGTAGACACCAAAATTGTGTCTACTCGTTGGTCAACCCCCCCTTGGTCCCCTTGGTCCACTTCTAAACATTTCTAACCCACACACTTATTAATTTAAAATAAATTACCTATTTTAAATTAATAACACCACCCTTGACACATCACCCATGACACCTCACGTTGCCCTTGGATACCCCCATTTATCACCCTATGACTAATCATAATTACCTAAGACCTATTTCAACTCCCCCACTAATCCTCGCGCCTATTAAACCCACCATTTGGACTGTTTAATAATGACAATTAAACTTGGTAGATGGAAGAATGGGTAAAAGGCTAAAAATATCCTTTTTACCCATTCTATAGCCACTGACATTGGTTAACAGTCGATCGATGCCAGTGGTATCGCCAATGTCGATTGCTTAAGACCAAATTCTGACCTCGACTGCAGCCCCAAATGCTAATTCTCTTGCTCCCAAAATTCAACCTCTCTCTCTCTCTCTCTCTCTCTCTCTCTCTCTCCCAAATGCACACCAATCATCACAAGCTATAGGAACTCTGCATCAGTCACTCCACACCTAATTGAAACATTGCAGGAAGTCTTCTACATTAGTCACATCAGGAACAAGCGTTCACACCCCTAATTCTTTAGCAATCAAGAGCTAAGTATTCTTCTTCTATTTCATTTCAATAATTTAGAAAGCATTAGCAATTATATTCTATATATCATTTCTAAATATCATCAACCAGCCCTGACTTTCTTCCTAGAGAGGCTGAGAGGCCTTCCTCATATCCTTACTCCTTTTGACAACCTGTCCTCTACCCCTTGTCCCTCTTAAGACTCTATTGACTTCCCTGCAATATTGCACAGACCTCTAAACTCCTACAGACCTCCCAGACTCCTCTATCACCCATAAACCCATCCAAAACCTATCCAAGGGCATTGCCCTAACCGACATCAACCATTTCCCCTACCAACGTCGGCAACTTTGACCAACGAACATCGGCAAAACTACCGACATCGGTGACTATGATAGACTGATAGAAGAATATAGGTACGCATTATCTCTATTTATTTTGTTTAGTCTTTCACCATTTCTCTTTCTAGCAACACTCTTTTATCAACTAGTGGACTATCATCCCTCAAGGAAGTCTTTGCACTTTTGGGACTGAGCTTTGCTTGGTAGTCCACCATATATCTATCTAACATTTTCTTTGTTTAAGACTTTCTTATCTATAGGTGTCATCCTCCATAGCCAAAGAGGAGCTCCTTCAATCATTTGGATACGGTACACAACTTCATCCAGGTATCATCTAACCCCTGACCATTACCTTTTAATTTCTTATTTCTTCTGAATGTAAAAAGTGAAAATGAATAGAAACATTCTGGCATGCCCGGTGGGACCCCTGGAGTTTTCCTTGGGTTCATTTCTTCTAAAGGCAAACTTTCATATAGGTGCATTAGGAAAATTTCTCTTCTTGCATCCTTCTTCTTTCTTTCTCTTTCGAAAAGACACCATTAGCACAAGTTAAAAAGAACTTTTTCTTCTTGTCACTTCTTTTCTACATCTTAGAGTAGTGAAGTTCATGCTCTTAACCTTTTCCTAATTGTTTGCATCCGAACAAAAACATTTCAATTTGGGTTAAAAATATATTGCATCTCATTCCTGCTTGAATACATTTTTAGCTCATCTAGTAATTAAAATTGCATTATGAATGAAGCATAGTACACATATGTTACACATCCAGACCACATTCACAATCAAACATCTAAACATACCTGAGACAAGGCCTGACTAGGATTTCATCACCTAGCAGATACCTTACCCTCCCTGGTAATCCTACTTGGACTTCACTACCAAGGGGAGAACCCACTCTATTCTCTGTCTGAGTATAAACTCTAGGGGAAGTATATATTGGCTAAGCAACCCAGCTAGGCTTTGGGCTCTAGATGTGAGGGGAGAAAGCTCCTAGCACCAGGCCATGTACAAAACCTAATACAGATTTTGAGCACCAAAACTTAACCCGAAACTAGCTTTAAACTACCTCTTTAAGACCCATTCTATAGGCCCACTTCCCAAACAAACTCTTCTAAGGCATAAGCCAACAAGACTCTAAAATTTATTCTTATGAAATAACGTTTAGTGGTTGCTTGCCATCATCTATTTTTCTGTCTGTATTTGATTTTTTGAGCTAGTGAGGTCGCATTTTGAGATCTAAAAACAACTCAGACTTTCTTCGTTCTTCCAAAAACTTTTAGTTTTCTGGGTTTCTAGAAATACACAGTCACCAACATCAATTTTTCCACCAATGTCGGTAACTTATCCTCATCGACAACAGTTATCTAACCAACATCGGTAACTTACTTTAATGACATCAGTTTTTCTACCGAAGTTGGTCACTGTCAAAAATATTTCTTCTCAAATAGCAAGTTCAAAACCTGACTTTTTGGCAGTCAAAAACACAATCTAGTTTTCTGAGGCTGAAACATACAATTTTTAGAACCTGGCCCTTTTTGCCTTGGATGGTTTTGACACGTAGTCAAACCAAAACTCTTGTTGACCATGCAAGGCAACAACCACTCCCGCCTTTGCCTTTTATATCAAGTCCCCAAATGGAGTATAATTCAAAAACTGAACGTACTCCTATCCAATCAACTCCAAATCAACCCTCAATTGTTCTCGAAGGGGATCAAGACTTTGAAAGGTTCCTTGACCTCAATGTCAAGGCTCTTCAGTACTATCTCATGAGAAGTCAAATGCAAGACTCTTTAGGAAACCTAGTTTATGGGATGCCAACCTCCTTACTTGAAATGGCAATCATATCAATATCCTTCATAACCCAACCCATGGTCACCCAGGCCATTGACTCAACTAACAACTCGACCATGACCAATATTTAAAGTGTGGCCTCTCCTTCTATTTTTGGACCCACCTGCATTGGGGTTTCTGTACCCCCTGAACCACAAACCATTCAACAAAGTCCTACACCATTCCAAAACTTAATTGTCTCCACCCCACCTACTCTTGCACCCATAAATACAAGAGTGACTACTTATCCTTCGACTAGTGTTGCCACCATCCAACCACCTTTGGCGACATCGAATCAAGTTGTGCCCTCTAGCTTCATGACACAACCACCCTTGACTTTAACATCAGTCCCTATGACTAGTTACCAATATGTTGTGCCTATATAAGCACAACCAACTATGTCATATGCTCCATCTAACACCTTCTAAATGCCTTACAACCTAGGGGGTGCCCCACCTACATATCTGTCAACCGATCTAATAAAGATGTTGATGGATAAGGTGTCTAATCTTGAGACATCCATTTTTGGTTCAAGAAATGTTCTCTCATATGAACAAATCTATAATGAAGCCATTCATCCTTTAGTCCCAATCTAACCATAGCCTAGCCAGTGGGAACTTCCCAAGTTTACTCGCTTTCAAAGTAAAGAAGACCCATAGCAACATCTACGAGCATTTAGACACGCTTGTTACCTTATAGCACATGATGATGCATTGTTACTATGCACATTTCCCATGTCACTTTTTGGTGCTGCCCACGATTGGTATAGTTCTATTACCAGTCACTCTATCTTTTTTTTCACTCAACTAGCCCAAGTTTTCCTTGACCACTTTTTAATTAACATCACTAAAAAGGTTTCCATCACAAACCTATACTCTATCAAACAATTTGATGATGAATCAATAGCTGATTTCATTACTTGATGGAGAAGTTTAATCAACCAACTCTCCTTTTCTCTACCTCAACTTGAGCTCATCGAGCTCTTTTCACAAGTGTGTGCCAAACACATCTCATCTACTTTGTGAGTCCAAACATTCTACACATTTTACGAAGCTTTCACCATGGCTAGGAAGCTTAAACTCCGTGTTGTCAAAGAAAATAAAGTCAAATTGCATGGTAAAAATACTAACGCAAAATTAAAAGACCCTTCATCCAAATATTCTTCCTCAAATTCCAAATCCAAGGGATTAGAAAATGCTATGGTACTTAGATCATCATCATTGACCAAAACTAACCAATCTAAACCTTCCACATCTCAAAGCATTACACAACAATTCCAACAATGATATATACAACGTCAATATACTCCAATAAGAGAATCATACACGTCCGTGTTGGATAAACTAGTCAAATAGGGAGTCCTAAACCTCCCCCACATTTGACCACCACTGCAATTTGACCCTTCAAAAGCTATCCCTACATAGTACAGGGAAAATGATTTTTGTCATTATCACTGTGTCAAAGGCCATGACACAGACAATTGTAAAACCTTTAATAATATCATTCAAGACATGTTAGATAAAGGTCAACTTGTCTTGGATAACCCAAATTTGCCACCTAACCAAAACTTAGACATCTTTAGACAACCATTCCCTAACCATCCCCCTAGCCAAAACAACATACAGACCATGGTAGAAGACCCCCAAGAGCATAATATACGCACAGTCAACACGGTCTTTCTTGTCATTCCTAACCAACCTCTCCCACAGTCTGAAGAGGTTAGTCAACCTATTTGTCCACCATAGGAAGAAGAGCCTTCTTCTCCTATTTTTCCACCATAGGAAGAAGAGTCTTCTTCTCTTATTTGTCCACCACAGGTAGAAGAGCCTTCTTCTCCTATTTCTCCTCCACAGGTAGAAGAGCCTTCTTCTCCTATTTCTCCTCCACAGGTGGAAGAACCTTCTTCTCTTATTAGTTTTCCATCTACCCCTCTTATATTAGAAGATGCTTTAACCATACCAATGCCACTAGCCCCACCTTCATCCTTCCTACTACCAATTGAGGACCATACCTTTCCTGCTCTTCAACCGCAAGTAGAAGGTACAATCATCCCTGCCCTTTATCCTCTTGAGGAGTCACATTCCCCAATTCCTTTTCCACCAAGAGAAGAACTTGTCTCTTCACCTACTTCAACTGAAGATGATCTAGTAATGGATCTCTCACGCCTTTGGCCTGAAATTGCTGCATCTAACACATTCCCACTCTCATGACCACCCAAATCTTCTAAAAAACCAATTATAAATCCTCATGCAATGACTTCTAAACCATTCTCTCGACTAGCTAAAAACATAGGATTTCTCTATTCGAGGAACTTAGAACATGAGGCATTATGGGAGTGACTTAAAGCTCCTTATCTTACACATCCCACTTCATCTTGTACTAATGACCCTCCTTCAAAAAAATCTCCCAAAGTCTCCAATAAGGACTAGGCTTCTACTTCCAAATCTTTAGAAGCTCAACCATCCACATCTGAGCCTAAATCCTCACAAACTTCCACTATACCAAAACCGGTTAAATCCCTTGGTGTTTGCCCCGTATCGAACCTCACTCACCCACAAGTGAAGGTCGATTTGAATCTCACCCCCTATAATAATAGTCTTTAAACAAAACTAAAGAAGGCCACTAAACGACATCGGAGAACTCCTCCTCCACCATCACCATTGCCCTCTATTTTGGGCCCTCATCCTTCTACCTTAATAGGAGTACTCCCTACTCCAACACCTATCAAAAACAAGTTGCCTCCATTACTCCCTTTACCCACCAAAAACATGCCTCCTCTGAAAAATTTGGCACCCCTCACAAAGAAAGTGTCATCTACACAAGTGGCCACACCACAAATCAAAAAGGTGGTATGGAAATCTCCCTCAACAACTCCTAAACAAAAGTCATCAACACCTAGTACATTGACAAGCATAAACCCATTAGCAGGTTCATATGCTTTGATACTACGTCAACTTTTACAAACTTCTAGCATCACTCTCCCACCTATTAAACCATTTCAACCTCTCAGACCAAAACCATCTTGGTTTGATGACACTAAAATTTGCCTATATCATTGCACTCCTGGACATGACACTGAGAATTGTTGTGCCCTCAAGGTTGTCATTCATCAATACTTGGAAAAAGACACCCTTCTTGTTGAGGATACTATCAACAAATCTCCAACACTGTCTCATGTCTCTCAAACCTCTTCACCTTCATCGAGATCCCATCATCAGACTATGGTCCCTTTACCTCCTTCATCCCCTTTATTCAAGATTAACACCATCAATGTGGCCACTAGGTCATAAATTTTAAAGGATAAAGAAAAAGAAAAATTTTCTATTCCTTGGACCTACCCATTTGTCAAACCTACTCAACCACCCAAACCCAAGATTTCTATCTTGGGTGCATCCCAACCAACTTCTTCGGAGGCAATATGTGATTCTATTATGAAATAGCTTCACCAAACTCCCATGAAGATGACTTTATATGACCTCATTCAAATTTCTCCACAACATAATCAAGCTTTAATCAAAGCTTTACAGGCAGTGGAGGTCCAACTCGAGGACCCCCAACCACTAGCTACCTTAGTCTATTCATTACCAACCGTCACCTCTATTACCTTTAGTGATTCTAAAATTCCTACCTCCAACTTGGAAGATCAGGATGTTGCCCTTTTCATCACAACCTATGTTGATCAAACTCGCATTAAGCGAGTTATGATTGATGGGGGTGCCAACATCAATATCATTTCCACCCATGCCTTTGACCAATTATCCCTCCCAAAGAATTGTGTGTCAAAAACTGATGCAATTCTTCAATCTTTTAATGACACTGCCGCCACTACCATTGGCACCGTCATCTTACATATTCGTGTTGGCCCATGAACAATCCCAGAGCTCTTCTACATCATCGAGGGAGAGTTATAATACAACATGTTATTAAGATGACCTTGGATTTGTGCCATGGCTTGTGTCCCTTCTACATTACACCGTTGTGTCAAATTTGAACATGATGGTCAAGTCCATGTCATTCCCACAGACCCCTCCCCTTTCAAGACATGCAACACAACTTATTGACCCAACGATGTTCTCATTCCTTTCAAGACATTGACCCAAACACTGCCTCCACCTGTAGAGGCTTCAACAAGTATGCAAACGGCGGTTACACCTACACCACCTCCTCAAGTGACAACAAAAGATCCTATGGAAGATACCTTTCAATGCCTTTCACTTGGGGAGTATCATTTACTCACCTTGGACATGTTTCAAACTCCTAAAGAGTATGGACAACTTCATCATAATCCTAGCTATGACCATTGTATCAGAATGGTCATCCCTTATGGTCCTCCCAATCTTCAAACAATTCTCATTTATGGAGGGTTAGATCGAGCTTCCACTGATGGGAACCCTCTTTCATCACCCCAACTATTTACGTCTGACTTATTTTTTCTTGGAAACCCAAACTTTTCTCATACCTATCTTTATAGGTGTGCATGGAAGGACATTGGCTTTGGGTGCTACAAACAAGGCTCCCACCAGCCCGTCGAACCACCAAATGATGAGGCCATAAAGAATGCCAAGAAGCGACATGGCCTAGGTTTTGAAGAACCTACTAAAACTTCTAAAAACCCTTGCCCTAAACCTATCATAGAACAATCACCTCCAAACTCACCTATTCCCCCGTCTTCACCTATGGAGTCGGTGGTTTCCATCCCTACTAGTTTTTTTTTGCATAAATGTCATTCGCTTGGAACCCCTAACCTATCAACTAGGTGAGGTAACTAGGTCACTCCCTCTCATTTATCCAAACATGATAGACAATGAATTTGTTACCATCAACACTATCCAATGCGTAGACGATGATGCCATTCTCACCTACATGGGTGCAGACGACTCTTTCATCCAACGATCACTTCCTTCAAAAATGCAGGTTATGTTAAATGAATTAACCATTGACATTAACCTTCCATCTTTTGATGTTCCTCGTGTTTTAAAGATTGGTCAATCTTTGGATGCCCAGGAACAAATTGACTATACCAAATTCCTTTCAGACCATAGCAAAGCCTTTGTTTGGACCTATAGCAATATGCCTGGCATCGACCCTAACATCATCATCCATAACATTGTCACAAACCTAGAGGCTAAGCCTGTTAGGCAAAAGCTTCACAAAATGCATCCTTGCATTGCACTCCTTTTCAAAGAGCAGCTTCAATGTCTTCTTTCCGTATCCTTCATCCAACCCATTGATTATCCACAATGGGTGTCAAATATTGTCCCTATCACCAAAATAATTGGGGGGATCCAAATCTATACTGACTATCATGACCTTAACTTGGCTTGCCCAAAGGATGATTTTCCTCTACCCAAAATTGACCAACTTGTTGATCTTATGGCCAGTCATGAGATGCTATCACTCATGGATGGGTTTTCAAGATATAACCAAATCTTGATTGCACCAGAAGATCAGCACAAAACTACCTTCATCACCACATGGGGGAATTTTTGCTATAGGGTCATGCCTTTTGGCCTAAATAACATAGGCGCCACATATCAATGCGCCATGACTTACATATTTCACGATCTCCTCCAAATAATCATGGTGGACTATGTGGATGACATACTAGGCAAATCTAAACTCTGCCATGATAATTTGACTATTCTCAAAATCATCTTTACTCACCTCCTCCAATACAACGTTTGACTCAACCCCAAGAAACACATCTTTGGGGTTCTCTCTGGGAAGCTTTTAGGCTTCATCATTTCCCTTCATGGCATTGAGATTGATCCTACTAAGATAAGAGCTATACTCGAGATGCCACCACCTACTTATCTAAAGCAACTTCGCAACTTGCAAGGGAAGCTTCAATCTATCCATCGCTTCATCTCATAGATTTCTGACTGATGTCAACCCTTTCATCACCTCCTCAAGAAGGACGTCTCCTTTAATTGGGATAAGGATTGGCAAGAGGCTTTTGAGGCTCTTAAGTGTTATCTAGTCTCTCCACCAGTCCTTATTCCACCTAAAGAAGGTCAACCTTTCTATCTTTACATTTTAGCAATAAATCATTCTTTAGGTGCCATGATCATGCACCGAGATGAACAACATCATGAGCAAGCAGTTTATTACATAAGCTGAATGCTCATTGATTATGAAACTTGGTATACTCATACCGAAAAACTCTACTTGGCATTAGTCTTTGCCACTACCAAACTCCGTCATTATCTTCTCAATCACAAAATTTATGTCATCACCCACACTGACCCTCTTAAATACATGCATTCGAAGCCATACCAAAACCAACTTATGGCTCGTTGGCTCATGTTTCTTGCTGAGTTTGACTTGGAATTCATCCAACAAAAATCTATAAAGGGGCAAACAATCACTGACCAATTAGCAGATGCCCCTCTACCAAACAACCAACCTTCTCACTATAAATTCCCTGATGAATCCATCACCATGTTATCCACTGATGACATTTTCTATCAAATGACAATGTTCTTTGACAGGTCTAAATATCAACATGGTAGGGGTGTGGGATTCATTCTCATCCCTCATGAGGGTGAGCCCATGCCCCTATCTTTCAAACTTAACTTTGAATGTACCAACAACATGGCTGAATATGAAGCCTTAATTTTGGGACTTCAAACCACCCTTTTGCTAGGCATCAAGACCATCAACATCTTTGGTGACTCACAACTAGTCGTTAATCAGATTAACGGTTCATATCTTTGTAAAAATGAAGTTTTGCAAAGGTACAAACACCATGTTGACACCCTGCTAGAATATTTTGACCATTACCTCTTGCAAATTGTTCCTTGATCTACAAATAAGTTTGCCGACACCATAGCCTCTCTCACCTCATGCATTCCATCCTCATCATCTTCCTCGAGAATTTATGTTATGATACACCATTTGACATTACCTTCATATATCTACACTAGCATCAACTTTGTCAGCAACATCGACTCTAGCCCACATGATGTTTGGTATAAACAACTTGTGGACTCCTTAACTTATGCTATTATCCCTCTTGGTCTCTCTAGCAATGCATGATGAGATTTTATCAAAATCACAGCTCGTTATACTATGCTAGGGGGTCTTCTATATAAATGAGGTTTTGATGGCCTCCTTCTTTGATGTCTAACCTCCACTAAAACATCTCATGCTATCAAAGAAGTCCATGATGGGATTTGTTGAGGGAATTTTAGTGGTAACGCGGTTGTAAAGCACATCCTTTGCCTGGGCTATTATTGGCCCACTCTTCACCAAGAATACAATGACTATGTTTGGCATTGTATCAAATGCTAATAACATGCTAACTTACTTCATGTCCCTAGCCATGCTCTACAAGTTGCTAAGGACTTCTGGCCCTTTTCATAATGGGGCTTAGATCTAATCAGTGAAATTAACCCCCATTCATTTCTCTAACATCAGTCCATTATCACTGTAACTGAATACTTCACTAAATGGGTGGAAGTGATTCCCCTCATCTTCACTAAAGTTGATAAAATCGTTGACTT
Source organism: Torreya grandis (assembly GCA_037957365.1). Taxonomy (NCBI): domain Eukaryota; kingdom Viridiplantae; phylum Streptophyta; class Pinopsida; order Cupressales; family Taxaceae; genus Torreya; species Torreya grandis. The sequence goes on along the minus strand of JARHVA010002707.1, from coordinate 1,844,195 downwards.
CATCAACACCCATATCATCTGTCATTTCAGTGTACCTCACAAAATCATCACTGATAATGGCAAATCATTCAAAAATAAGAATGTCCAAAAACTTTGTGACTCATTTGGCATCAAGCTCAGCTTCTCCTCGCCTTACTACCCACAAGCAAATGGGTAGGCTGAGGCTTCTAACAAAATCTTAACCAAAATTATAATGAAGGTGGTCAATGACACTGGAAGGGATTGGCACATTCACATTCCCTTTGCTTTGTGGGCCTACCGCACTAGCATTCAAACCCCTATGGGTGTTAAACATTTCTCTCTAGTGTATAGAACTAAGGCTGTCTTGCCTCTTGAAGTACATATACCTTCTCTACACATCTCTTTGCATGACATACTTTCTAACAATGACTTTTGTCAAGATCGGTTGGCTCAACTTGAGTTACTTGATGAACGTCACCTTGCTACCCTTAACCATCTCCATATCTACCAAAATTGCCTCCAATGTGCCTATAACAAAAGTTTGAGAGAATGAGATTTCAAAATCGGAGATGTTGTCCTCAAAGAAAACCAACACATGACCAATATGGAAAGAAGTAAACAAGGCAAGTTTGCTCTTAATTGGCTTGAACCTTATATCATAACACACAAGTATGGATCAGGGACTTATCATCTGTCTTCTCTTGAAGGCCAGCTAGAACTTGAGCCCCTTAATGCCTTGCATCTTCGACCATTCTACTGTTAATCAATTAATCATTCACTTGATGCTTAACTTGAGCTCATCCCTTGAGAAACCCCCATCATCATCATTCCTATTCTTTTCAACCCTTTTCACCTACAAACATTAGTCAACCCTTTGGTAAAGCATGAATGCTTTGTCCTTATAAAAGGGAAACCCCCAAACCTCTATAGTCAAGTCCATGACCAAAAGTCCAGTCAAAAAAAAAAAAAACATAAAATTGGGATGCCTATACAAAGGTCATAAAATATAAATGTAGACTCCTCCCTTGAAGGATAGCTACATCGTTATTGTAATTAATAGATTGCTCCCTTGAAGGATAGCTATTCAAAGACATTCAAACATACAAAGTATAATATAGACCACTCCCTTGAAGGATGGCTATACACAAATTTTGCTCCAAACAACACTCTCTCAGAAGCTTCCCGCATCGATCAGCTTCACATATGACCACAAAATAGAACAACATCCCCACGTAGACTTCCCACATCGATCAGTCTACCAAAAAAAAAACAATTAAGTCATGGACTTGCCTATAGTCATTATCAGGGTCACCTATAAAAAGGGGCAAAGTTATCCTTGCTAAAAAGGGTTATGCTATCCTCATACCTCACATAATCAAACCTATTACCCCAACATACTTAAGGGATTTTGAGCTCAATTAATGACAAGTGATTTGAATACTTCTCTAACACAAACAATGGTCAATGACATAATGCATGAATGGGGTTTTTGTTTGCAACAACCCTATCTATGCTATCATTATGGTCCTTGTCAATGAAAGAGCAACATGCCTTTCACTTCTTACATCTTGGTCACACATAACCAGACCATTATCCAACCCAAACCAAACCAAACCAAATCAAACATTTTTAGACCACTAACATGACATAGCCCGTTCACACTAGTTTCTATGGAAACCAATACACATGGAAACTATCAATCACACAATTTATGTTAAGCATAAACCATTACTTGCTGAAGCATAAAAATACTCATTTCATTTTTAGCATACACCATCACCAATACAAAAAATTTCTAGGGATGAAAGACCACATAGCCAATGTTACAGAATACACCATCACATAATATGGAAAAGGTTGTAACATCATCATACCCTCATCATTTATAACCTGACCAAACCAACCTATCAACCAGCCTAAACTACATTGGTCTAAGGCCCTTCAAATAGGGGCTATGTAGGTAGCACTCAGATGACATGACATCTTCTGGGGTTAGCTCGGCCATTTCTGTTTGTTCATCTACTTGATGGACAAACCATTTCACCTTTAACCATGACTTAACCTAGTCAAACTCCATCCATAACCAACCCTCTTCCTCCCTTTTAGGGAGAACTACATTGGTCTGAGGCCCTTCCAACAAGGGCTATGTAGGCAGCACTCAGTTGACATGGGGTCCTCTGAGGTTAGCTCGGCCATTCCTTCGTCTATCCATCTAATGGACCAACTATCTATACCAACCCAAAATTATGACCAACAACCTTGGAGATCACGACTATCTCCCCAAACCACGACCACTTTTGAGACAACTATGCCTTGGTTATTTTGATTGCATATATGCTACCTCATGAATAGTTATAAAAATTGTATGCACATCACATTACGACCCTCACAAGTATTGGATCATGCCCAAGTTGATCCCCACTACTTGTGACATTTTCATGTTTTCCAAGAGCACTTCCTGAGCCTGGGATACTTGGAACATGATGACTATTGGAGTTATAGCTTGGATCATTTAACCCAATTAGCTATGACTAAATGTTGGGGAACGTTTATTTCAATTTTAGCACTCCTCGACCTTTGACTGTGAGAATTTGACCTACCTATCATGTGAAGTGGTATATGTGCAATCTCAACTTTTGTAGCATTCACACTCAAACTTCATCATATCCATCCACTATCTATCAAATCGGCACCCGATATCAGGTTACCTTCCCTCGACTCTCGCTTTGAGGGGGGAATACCTCATCCCACATTTGGGGCAGCCAACACTTATTTTGTGTCTTACAATTCATCAGAACAACCAACAAGACAAAAAGGGGCAAATGTAGTCACCAAAATTGTGTCTACTCCTTGGTCAACCCCCCTTGGTCCCCTTGGTCCACTTCTAAACATTTCTAACCCACACACTTATTAATTTAAAATAAATTACCTATTTTAAATTAATAACACCGCCCTTGACACATCACCCATGACACCTCACCTTGCCCTTGGATACCCCCATTTATCACCCTATGACTAATCATAATTACCTAAGACCTATTTCAACTCCCCCACTAATCCTCATGCCTATTAAACCTACCATTTGGACTATTTAACAATGAAAATTAAACTTGGCAGATGGAAGAATGGGTAAAAGGCTAAAAATAGCCTTTTTACCCATTCTCTAGTCACTGACGTCGGTTAACAATCGACTGACATTGGTGGTATCATCGATGTCGGTTACTTAAGACCAAATTCCAACCTTGATTATAGCCCCAAATGCTAATTCTCTTGCTCCTAAAATTTGACCTCTCTCTCTCTCTCTCTCTCTCTCCCAGATGCACACCAAACATCACAGGCTACAGGAACTCTGCATCAGTCACTCCACACCTGATTGAAACATTGCAGGAAGTCTTCTACATCAGCCACATTGGGAACAAGTGTTCACATCCCTGATTCTTTAGCAAGCAAGAGCTAAGTATTCTTCTTCTCTTTCATTTCAATAATTTAGAAAGCATTAGCAATTAGCTTTTATTTAGCATTTATAAATATCATCAACCAGCCCTGACTTTCTTCCTGGAGAGGTTGAGAGGCCTTCCCCATATCCTTACTCCTTTTGACAACCTTTCCTTTACCCCTTATCCCTCTTAAGACTCTATTGACTTCCCTGCAATCGTGCAGGGACCTCCAAACTCCTACAGACCTCCCAGACTCCTCCGTCGCCCATAAACCCATCCAAGGCCATTGCCCTGACCGACATCGACCATTTCCCCTACCGACATCGGTAGACTAACTGACGTCAGCAACCTTGACCAACTGATGCTAGCAAAACTACCAACATCGGTGATTGTGATAGACTGATAGCAGAATACAAGTACACATTATCTTTATTTCTTTTGTTTAGTCTTTCACTATTTCTCTTTCTAGCAACACTCTTTTATCAACTAGTGGATTGTCATCCCTCAAGGAAGTCTTTGCACTTCTGGGACCAAGCTTTGCTTGGCAATCCACCATATATCTATCTAACATTTTATTTGTTTAAGACTTTCTTATCTATAGGTGTCATCCTCCACAGCCAAAGAGGAGCTCCTTCAATCATCTGGATACGGTGCACAATTTCATCTAGGTATCATCTAACCCCTAACCATTACCTTTTAGTTTATTATTTATTTTGAATGTAAAAAGCGAAAATTAATAGAAACACACTCCTTTATTTAAGGAGGTGTTACACCACCTATTTGAAATTGTGCATACACCTTAGTATTTTTATCAACCTTTGTGTGTGTTTGTCATTTTATTAAAAAGGGTGCCATTACACAACCCAATTCATTTTAAACTTTTTACCTTTGAGTCTTGAAATAACCATTAATCATATCCTTAGAGAAAGATAATGCCATTACACTACTCTAATCATTTCAAGGACTTATTGTCTTGTGTCCCAAAATCCCAATTCAAAACCAAAACAATGTGTGCCTTTTGGATCTATATCTAGTGTTGTTATGTCATTCAATTTTGTCTATCTTTTTATTTGTTGAAATAAGCCTAATTTTTAAAGTTAAGTTCAAATCCAAACATTGATTGATTTCTGCCTATGCCTTATGTAATTTTGACCTAGACATTGATATTTCTATTTTGGGTAAGTAACTTAGGTTAATTTTTTATTTGATTTTAAAACTATTGTTTGTGTCTAGATTTTGGGAGTAAATGACCTATCTCCTTATTCCTAGACTTTCATTCCTTATACCAATTAGCCAAGTTCATGTCTAAATTTGAATTCCTATTTTATGCTAAACTGTTTCAAATTTGTTAGATTAAATCTCTTACATTGTTTTGTTTGAAGTCTATATTTTGTGCCTTTTCCAAAAGACCTAACACATGCCTATTTTGAGCCTAGATTTTTTGCCTTCACTGAAAGACCTAGTAAATTTTATTTTCTTAGATTAAACTTGTTCAAAATCCTTTGTACCTAGAGTTTGGCATTCTAGTTTTTATTCATCCACTTAAAAGTTTTGTGTAAAACATTTGATGTTAGACTATTTTATACCAAGTTTTAGCATAAGCCTTTTGGAGATACAACTCCACTTTTTGACCAAGTTAGACCAAGTTTGAAAAATTTATACTTTGGACATTATTTTTAAGATTTTTTATAACTCCAGGCCTTTTTCATGAAACATTCATCATTGATTTTAATGTGTCTCACGATACTTGTAGTGGAGCCATTTACAATGTAGGATATGATAATGTGGTTTCACAAGATGACTTTATTCAAGACTCCTATGGTGATGATTGAGTTTTTTAGATAGATCCTTATCCTCCTTACAATGCTCAATCTAAGGAATAAATTCAAGATCCTTCAGATCACTAGTTGGCCAACATGCCTCCATAATTGGAGAAGGACCAAGAATAAACTATGCAATACCTTTTTAACATACCATTAGTTGTAAAACAATTTCAACAAAAACTATACTACATTATGATGACAACACTAGATGATTCCTATTTTTTTTAATCAAAACTTGCTTTCATACAAGGATGAAGTTTTAATTAGATTCATAGAGGTAGGGACCAAGTTTTCAATAGACTTCCCCCATAAAAAATTTCCAAGTCTAGTTATAGTGATTTAAATTATAGATTATAATCAAACCAATGAACCTACATCTTCTATCAATCCTCAAAAACTCATGTTGATGTCATACCAAGATCCACATATGATTGTCATAGGAAAGGCCCTCATAGAGGACCACTTTATATATATATATATAGATAACATACCAGACCTATTTAAAATTAGCATGTAATTTCAATAACATGTCCATGTCAAATTCTCTTTTCATCAAGTTAGTTCCTTCAACATGGGTCTTAATTGAATTGAAAATCTAATACAATTCAAGTATAAACCCATTCTCATAAAGCATATTAGTTGGAAACATGTTCAATGCCCCGACTATTAAAGAAGTTTCTACTACTTCTATGTAAACAAATGTGCCAAACATAATAGATAACATGAAATTATCATCCAATCTATACCAAAGTGGTTTAAATGCAAAATAAAATAGTCCACAACAAGTGCCTTTAGTTAACATCACAAGCGGTTTGCAACAACAAGGGTAAGAACTTCTACCTCCTAACCACAACAAAATAATTTTAATCCTCAACTAAATGCTTCATCAAGTATGAAATAATGAGGATTAAGTATTCAAATTCAAAATAGTACCTTTCCTCAAAAAAATGTGATAAATGTTAATCCACCACAATAGGTGACAACTAACATTCCACAACAACAAGCACAATCCAATATATCGATGCAATAATGGAAAAACATTCTGCCACCTCAGTAAGGGGTAACCAATGTTTCACCTCATTAGGTAGTGATAAGTATACCTCTTCAATAACATACCAATAAGCCTTCACAAGCATCTACTTCAAAACAAGTGTTTTCACAAGCATGAGGTGCTACTATTCAACAAGTGATAATTAGGCAATAATTGCCTTATGTTCCAAACATGCCATAGATCCAAATATAGGGCCTTGCTTCACAAAAATTTCCCATAAATTAGATAAGATTGACTAGTCAATAAAAAGTCCCTATTTAACCACAATAGGCACAATATTTCACTCAAATCCACATCCTTTCATCTTAGCCATAATTCTTTCAAAACCAACATTATATACCAAATCCAAACTAGAATATTGTATTGTTATGCATGTAATTACAATTATCTCATCCTAATCTACAAATGAATATTCTTGGTCAATTAATTAACTAAACCAACATTCCATAGTAAACCATGCCCCCATTATACCCTAGTCAAAGTAATCCACCTTTGAATGCCTAGCCTCCACCTCAAGACAATGTTCCATCTAGTTTCTTGGCACAAAAATTGTAGCAAATTAAGGATTCAATTGCCACCATCTATGTGGGCAAATAAACCAAGAAGTTTACATTAAATGATGTGTGTTCCTACCCATTCAACATGGATTATCTACAAATACCATTTCCTCTAGGGTACAAACCATTGAAGTTTGACAAATATAAGGATAAAGGAGACCTTAAGGCCCATTTAACCAAATTTTTTATCACTTTCTAACTAGTGGATTATAGTGAAAATACCTCTTACTTTTGCTTCCTTGGATTCTAGTAGGTCAGGCTTTGGAGTGGTTCCTAAAATTACCAAATAACTTAGTATCTAATTTTTATGAACTTTTAAACAAGTTTGTGGAACATTTCTCTTATAATCTTGAACATGAAATTTTGTTGGTAGATTTTACTCAAGGCAAGAAAAAATACAATGAAATATTTGAAAGTTATCTATAGTAATGGAAAGTACTTTCCAACTGCTTCACTCTTAGTTTCCAAACAAACAATTAATCACTATGTTTACCAAAAAATTTCACAGTGAAATATCCTACCATCAGGAGCTATAGTGTGCACACACTTTTAAGGAGATCATAAAAAAAGGCTTATTGATTGAAAAAGACCTTATTAATAAAGGGATTATCAAGCTTACCTTTTCAAATCAAAATCAAAATCAAAATCAAAATCAAGGAAATGACCAAAATCATAACCAAAATAAAGTCTAAATGCAAGCATCAACATCAGCTCAGGTTAGTAATTATGAAAAATACAAGAAGCTTAACCAGAACAAGAATGTTTTTGGAAATAGAATAATTGATTCATGACATGTATAAATGGTACAAACATCATCTAATCAATAAATGTTGCAAATGTAAATTACTCCTCACCAACAACCTATTCCAAGCTAAATATGGAATCCATACGACCATCTATATAGTGAAGGTCTAAATTAGGAAGAGCATGGCATGATAGGTCTCCCAAAATAATTTAATGGAACTTTTATGAAATACATGCTCAAAAACGATCTCCTAAAGTCACTTTGCTTCTTTTCACATAGAGAAAGACCTTCAATTTTGTAATTGATATAGTTAGGAGAGAGAAGATTTAGGTCTAAATTTTTTGTCAAAGAAATTAGACTCAGAGGGATTCCTCTTGGATTAAGTGGTTTTTAATTTGTTCTCCTCTACCTCTTGAACCATCCATTTGAAGTCAGGGAACATAACAACAATCTTTCATCTATGAAGGCAACCAATTTTTTATAATTTCTCCTCATCAAGGCATTATTTCAAGAAAATTCAAGTTTAATAGGTATTATTAGGGACATGTTCTTAATTTTCATGGTATCCATTAGGTAATTTTCACATGTGTGAGGGTTAATTAGATCTCAAGAAGATAGGGAGTGCAATCTATAGTTTGGCATGCTTCTAAAGAAGATTTGTACAGTCTAGGAGAGAGAGATGGGTTTCAATATTTCTTGTTTTCCTCCATGGCATGGATCTCCTTCATGTTTTTATGTTCCCCAAGAAAATTCTTAGAGTTTCCCAAATATTCATATAAAAATACCATTCATATTCTCTTTAACATCTCAAAATCCTTGTTTAACAAATATTAAGGTTGTTTAGCATATTTTGAGGTACTTAACATAATACTAGGTTTCAAATTTAGCTCCTTATCCTCCTTTAATGACCTCAAAACTGATATATATGGTGGATGGTATGTTTATGATTGTATAGGAATCTTCAAGCTAGTATTTACATGCTCCTAGTGATCTTAATCACCTGCATCTCACTCACCTCCATATACACTATCATACACTATCTTTTCACTGTGTTCCAAGATTTGTTCACCCTTCATTCATGTTTTTGTCATCTCTCATCCATCACCTCCCTTTACACCCATACCTATCTCACAAATCCACCATGAGGGGGATTCAAAAACAAAAATGATTGTCATGAGCATGAAGAAGGAGGTATGCAGACCAAGAAAGCAAGCTTCAGCCAAGGAAAAGAGACCTACAACAAGGCAATAACACATCCATAGATTTTTCATGAAAGTGCATAACCCAAGGTAGATAGAGAAGGTATCTTCCTAAAGATATAGGCACAAGTAATCTCATAAATTTGGAAAAAACATAAAGACATGGATCATATACATGTGTGATGACCTTCTTTTATCCCAAGTACACCCACTATCCGTATAATAGACATACACAATCATCCCAAGGTTGAAGTTATAGTCCAAATGCAAAAGTGAAGGTTTATATGGGAGTTTTAATCCATATTTCCTATCATTAATGGTATAATACCAATGATAAGCCTATAAAAAAGTAGCCAAGTGCCTAAAAAAGACACCTACATGGCTTAAGAAGAAGAAATATAATGTACAACTAGCCTAGTAACATAACTACAATCAAGAAAGGGAGCTAGTGTTTTGAAGGAGTTTCTCATGTGGGAGACCTTTCAAGGGAGGTTTTTGAGATATTAAAGAAAAAATCATACAAATATCAACTCATGGGAATATTATCATGTTGTCAAACTCTCCAAGAACCTTCAAGTCTATCACAGTCCATACAAAGGACAATCAAGCTATAAACAAAGGGATGAAAGCACTATGCAAGAGGTTTTCAAGGTTTGAATCTTTCAAGATAGGTTATTATGACTAGTGAGATCCTTGTAAAAGTTAAGATCATATTCAAACCTCATAACAATTTATGTATTGTCAAATCTCTCCAAGCCTCTAAAGACCCTGTTCACAATATGTACAACATGCTACAATCATCATGTGTAGTTATCAAAGTGGCATAAAAGAGAAGTTGTCTTCATAGTGATGTCATGGTAGTATGGTGTGAAGGTTTTCATGGTATTGAAAAAGAATGTGTATAGATTTTTTTATCAATAACAGATCTTAAAAATATCAAAACTCAGTTGAGCATCCATTTTTCCTTGAAATCTACACCTATAGCCTTATTGAAGGGCATACCTAACTAATTCATGTAAGTGAAGATGACATAATGGCCTCAGTGTTTCAAGAAGGAAATGATTATTAGGATCATAATGACTCATAAATAATATTGATAGTTGTATCTTAGTGAGGTGATACAATTATACATATTGAAAATGTATCCTACAACCACCATCTATAAGCTTTCCTTAAACTACTAGATTTGGCATCAAGTGGTCATAAGATCAAAATGGTCATATGATAGAGTTCCATAATGAAATTTAGATTTCATGAGGAACATGAAGTATGAAATTAATAAATTATTTTAAGAATGCATAAATGCATATCTATAGTGCTCATTCAACCACCTCAAGCCCACCTACAGTCTCAAGAACACAAGCTCTTTTTGAGTTGGTAAGATAGTTTGAAGACACAATGGTCTTTAGAGAGGTTTGATGTTCAAAAATATGTTTCAAGAGAAAAAATTATGGTGAAGTGGATTTATATAATGAAGAGAGGCTTTCCAAAAAAGGACAAGTCAAGTACACATATTAATTCACCTTTAGCTATAACCAAACAAAGTCAAGATCCTCTAACACAGTCACATTCTTGAAAATTATAAGGTAAAAAACATTCAAGTCAAGGAAATACCTATGACATGAGATAATAAGTAGGTTAAAATGATATATTGACATTCCAAACACCTTGATCAAGTCACTAAAATGTTGACAAGCTCATAAAGATGAAGGTACATGCCAATTGTACATATATAACAATGTTTAAGGCCTAAAGACCTAGTTTGAGGTGTCAATTGGATAAAAGGAGTATAAATGTGAGGTTTAAATTGGTATAAAGAATCTTAAAGGAACCAAATCATGATGAGTAATCACTAGACACTTATTCACCTCAAGAACACACACCTACAACATTGTTGATGCAAGCAAACATGATTCTTGAAGGAGCTAAGGTCTGAGTGAGGTGGCTTAGGTATGTAAGTTAATCAATGAAGGGTGAAATTAATTAAAGGAGGAATATAATAACATATTAAATGAATCCTCACCATGATAAAGTCTGAATTAGGGTGTAAAGAAGAAAATAATAGTCAATTGCATACACAATCAATGCATATGAGGGCAATTTTGAGAGATTTGTGCTTTTTTGGTATCTACAAGTGTAATCAAGGCCTTAAAATTGGTAGAAGTCATAATGATGACATTATAAATATTATAATTCCATTATATATGTTATTTGAGAGGGTTAGATACTTATTATTTTGACACAGTTTGGTACTTATCTCAAGACAATCATGATGGAGCTAGAAGAGGTTCTTGTGGGCTTCAAGGTGAAAAAAGGTTTATAATTTAATGAAGGTGTTTTTAAAGCCTAAGATAATGTTTTTAAATATTATTACACCTTATCAAAGGTGATAAATCTCCATAATCTAAGCAAGCCATACCCTTGAGGGCTAAAACAAATAAACATGCATATGGCACTTTAGAGACTTTGCTTGTTTTGTGAATTGTTCAAGATATATATAAATAGATAAAGGGGTTTATAAGAAATTTTAAAGGTTATAAAATTTTTATAATCTCACTTGATACAATGAATATCACCAAACCCAACTACAAGGGTCACACAAGCCATGCTTACAAAAAACCCCAGAGGCAGCCTTAAGAGGCATGAAAACAAGCAGAGGTTGGGAATTAAAGAGAAGAAATAAAAGGTTAAATTAGATAGGAAAAATGATTTTTAAACCCTCATAATCTCCCACAAGTGCCTCAACCATCAAAACTTAGTTTCAGGCTAAAACCCAAATTTAGGCCTATAATACCTATAACACTAAAAGATACTTTTAGAACTTTAAAGTAATGATGACTCCTTGGGAATGATATAATGATATTTTAAAGGTCATATTATGATTATTTAAAGTATGGAGAATAAATTTAAGAGTAAATTTTAGTGCAAATAGAAAATTCAAATTCTATAGGCTAAGACACCCATTCAAGCCACCTGATCAAGTGCTCATATCTTTCACCACATGAAGATTTATGCCAAATGATCTTAGTATGATTTTAGGACCCATATTTAATTATAATTAATGAACAATTGAGGTTTGTTGAGGGGATTTACTTTATGAAAAATTTCTAAGAGTGTAAACATGTCTAAAATGCTTGCAAACCCTACATGTAAATTTATTCATGTGGTTATGTTTTCATACCTTTTACATGGTAACCAAATATTATCATGGAATTTTATGGGGATTTTATTCTATATATTCATTTCAATAAGTTTGGGTTTTGAATATTGTACTTTATGAACCATCATTAAGAAGGTTCACCTCCAAAACCCTCATAATGACCAATTTTGAGAAAAAGTCAATTTATTCAAATCAAGACTTCATGGATAAACCTAAAACCTATATAACTATTAATTAAACTTATAGAGGGTACCAAAAATGGTAATTTATTTTATGGAATTGTATGAATTAGGTTAAAAAATAGGTTTTTGAGAGAAAAAACATAAAAATGAGGTACAAGGTAGTTTACATGAAATCCAATCCATGGAGATAAAAGTTTGGAAATTTTTATTCATCATAAAATAATAATATGATAAAAAATATGCCTAGAGGTGCCCTTACTATCTCATCCAAAACAACCACTCTGTGGGAAATTCAAGCAAAATTGACCTAGTCAACTAGTTTGACTGAGTTGTGGGTGTCTCTTCATTAGGAGGAGCTATTTCATGAGATAAAAGGTTGATACAAGTCTAATATCACAATTTTTTTAGGTTTTTATGGTTTTATATTTGTTTTAAATATCCATCAAGTACAAAAGTTAGGCTACTAGGCCTAATTGGCTTATTTGAATAAATAATTAAAGCGAAAATGGCATTGGAAGTCTATTAAGGGAGCTCATGTAAACTTGTCACACTTCATATTTGATATTAAAGTGGTGATATAATGCACTTTAAAGTATTCAATTTATATTTCATGCAAGGAAAGGGCTTAAGTGCAGTTAACTTAAGGATTAATCACTTCAATTGACTAGTTGACTAATCATCATGCATTCTCCTTGGTTTTCATTCAAAGGAAGGACATTCAAACACTTTAAAATCACTTAAAGTGGAGTTATCCACCAAAATATGGCATATAAATCATGCAAAAAGAGATTTAACAACTCTAAATGGGCCCACCATCCCTTTTCAATGCTAAAAAGGAGCTCACGTAATGATTTTCAAGATAAAAGGATATTTTAAGGATTGTTTAATGCAAGTTATTTTTGAAGTTGAATTAAGTTGTTGCTGATTTAACCCTATATTCTATTTTGTATTCCAATCTCTTAGATTTATTTTCTCTTCACACTTCTATATATTCAGGCTTTGAAGCCAATTTTGAGGATCCCTCTCTTGGGCATGATTGAACTCTACCAAGATTGAGTTTTGTAACCTTTTGAGAGGAATAAAATGACCATTTTTATATTCTAATATTTTGTTATAGTGTGTTTATGTTATTTTATTTGCACATGTGGTAGTACTTTCTCCCTTGGCAGGTCTTGATCTCACCTAGTTACTAGTATGTCATCTTTCACAGGTCATGTTCAGTGTTTGATGTCATTTGACTAAGCTAACTATGCATATATTGATTGGTTAGTTCCTTGAATTAGGCCTATTCCATCATTTCCCTCATGTTTTGGTCAATTGATGAAACCTATATGTGAAATAATATTGCATAGGAGTCATTTGGAGCTATAAATTTAGTTATTTGTTTGTCTTATCAATGTTTTAGGAGCTCAAATAGAGAGGATGAACCAAAAATATAGGTGTATCACCAATAATATAATATATTTCCATTTTAATTATCCTTCTTACCCTTTTCATCCCAAAAATAATAGTAGTTTTTATTAAGTGGAGCATAAGTGATACATTAGAGGAGCTAGCCTCATCAAAACTAGAGGTTTAATCTGAGATACAGGTGTCCCACACCTCAGATCATTATAATATTAGTCTAGGTGTGAATGCGATCCTAAGTAATCAACATTCAAGAAGGGTGCTATCTGGTTTGCTAGCAAGATGTTATATTAAAATTCTCCCTTTATTACATAAAATAGTTATGGGAGGGTACAAATACCTACTTGGATAGGGAAGATGACTATACCTAATGTGGGGGATACAATATCATTAAAGGCTCATAAGACAGTTGGAGATCAATCCACAATAGTTTATGGTAATTTAAGTTGCCTAAAAGCATGCGAGGAGATAATATTTATGTTGGCTCCATTATTAATCATAACTCTTTTGATCTATATTTGATTAACTTGGGTACTGATAAATAATGGTGGGTCCTGGTCATTTGGTTATAATGGGGATATTTTAGAGTCTTGAAATGTGATAGATGATGACTTCTATAAGGATATAATAAAGATTGATAGAGGATGAGGTTCATCTGAATTATACCTAGGTGGCTTGCAAGGATTTTATTATAGATTCATAATGTTGCAAAGAATTTTGGATAAGTTCATATAAAGACATTTTGATGGGAAGTTGGTGGAGTTATTTTAGAATCGATATTTGTATCAACTTTGAGGGACTCAAATATAAACTTTATGTTTTGGGATAGATAATGTAGAATTGTCTATACAGGTAGGATATTTTATAATAAACACCTTGGTTTTGTTAGGATTTTGGGTTTTATGACACTATTGCTGGGATCAAATGGATATGTGTATTGATCTATCTAAAATAATTGTTGGTTTGTTGTGTTTCTAGATTCATCTAGGTATATATGGTCTATGAGAGGTTGATCTTAAGTTTCATCAGAGGTTCTATCTTCCTTTTTTGAATCTCATTCTAACCCTCTCAATAATTGACTAGTTCTTGGGGTGGTCATGACTCTAGTAGTTTGATTATGAGGTTAATAAAGACCAAACTATTCCCATAAAAGATCATCCTCTACTAATAAATCTTGGATTATAGCTTTGAGAGCATTAAAACTCTCTATATCATGCCCTAATATTTGATGGTAAGCACATTTCTTATTTTATCAATACCATACTATTTTTTGAGTATAGGAGTTAACAAGTTTTATAGGTGGTAGTGTGATAAGGGAGGTTTGGAAGGAGTTAATCAATAATCATGGAATAAGACCCCCATAATGGATCTTAGTTAGGTTTTTCCACCTCTTGAGGCATTGCCATGGGGGTTACATTCACTTTCATTTCTATTGTTTTCAAAATCAATCACTTGTTTTTGTGGACAACATGTCGACCATTTTGGTCCTGCAGGCCAAAATGATCTCTTCCTTTCTCAAAAAATGTTCTGAGCAGTCAAGTTCTTCAATTACTCAAGCCTTTTTAGCTAAGGAAATCATAGGTTCAACAAGCGGGCTTTCACAAAGAAAAGTTCAAAACACTTAAGGCATTTCCTAAAAATTACAAGGATGGTTCAATGTCGAGGTTCAATCAAAAGGTTCATCGGTGGGGTTCAAAGACTTGGAATGAATCATTGAATCATTAAACTATTGAACATTTCTTCAATGAGTTCAAAGGGTTCAACGAGTTCAAAGTGTTCAAAAGAGTTCAATAATATGGAACGAATCACTGAACTGATGAACCATTGAACTGATGAACCATTGAACCCTGCTTTAAAGGTTCAAAGTGGTTCAAAGGTTCAATGAGTTAAAAGGCTTCAAAGAGTTCAAAGTGTTCAATGTTCAAAGTTTGAGTGAATGATTTTGGAAGAAGATTCTAGCAGAAGGTTCAAGTGAATGGTTTAAATAGTTGGTTGAATGATATATTGAACTCATAAACAAGACTAAGTGAACATGGCTCTTTGCAATAAATATTGAACTGCCTAACTAATTAAACTACCTGAACTATTAAACCATTGAACCATTGAACTGGTGCACTCCAAAAGGTTCAAAGGTTCAAAGGTTCAAGGTTCAAAATGGTTCAAGTGACCAATGACCAGTGACGTCCTTGTAGACATCAAATTTAGGACAATGAAATAACTATTAATTTTCAAATAGGTGTAGACCCTAGAACAAACTCAGTGACCAACCAAGGAAGGAGCTAAAGGAGCCAGCAAAAAGTGAGAAGAGAGCTTGAGAGTTCAGAACACCAAAAAGAGAAAAAATATAGCAAGGAAAAAGGGAAAGTTACATATAATCTAGAAATATCTACAAAATAATTATTGCAGTAGGTGGAACAGTCCACCAAATGGACATCAAATAGCACAAGCATTCAAAGGCATGACCTAATTTTTTTCATTGAGTAAAGGTGAATGGATAACTGTGTAATTATTTTAAAGAAGACCAAGTGGCCCATACTTTGGAGGAGATATTTGATATAATTAAAAATGCTAAAGATAAGGCTAATAACCTACTCCAATATGGCCCCTTCACACAATTTCTAATGCATTTAATGCATTAAATACAACATGGGCAATTTCATGAAAATAAGTGCCAAAGTATTTTTTTGGTTGCTATATATTGTAATCTCTCAATTTGTATAGGGGAGATCTCTCTATTATCAAAATTAAAACTTTTCCCAAATTAAAATGCATTCCTGAGACTTTGAGCTCAGATTGCTAATCATATTTTATCAAATGAATGAGAAAGCAAGTGACCTTTTAGATTTTGTGTTGAAATAGTTTGTGTCATCTAGGAAATTGTTCTTATATCTTTTTCCTGAATATAGTCTTGTCCATTTAATCAAATAAGTAGAACCAGTGGAAATAATTTGGAAGATGTCCTGAAGTTGACTGTGGGAGACTTTGTACTGCCATAATTGTCTTTAGTCTGTGTGTTTTGTATTTCAGTGTAAAGGATATTGGAGAGACTTTGAGCTCCCCTTATTCTTCGTAATCTTTTACTCTATTGTATTTTCAAGTGGAGACTTTGGGCTACACTTAATCCTACTATGTTACTTTATCCTAAATCAATAGGGGAAATAACAAAAGACTTTATGCTTTCATGGGTTTCTTGTGGTTACAGTTACTACCCAGGAAATTTTCCTATTATTTGATAAATATAATTTTTGAAAGAAGAGAAATGTCTTTAGTAGTTACACAATAATTTTCCTTTACTTTGTGAACATCATCTCTAAAAAAAGAGAGATGGATGGTGTGATTTCACCCTTGAGTCTATTTTCAGTTTATATTAGTATATATTAGTTTATAGGGAACCTCCCCTTGATGAGAGGAGAGATTTATCTCATTATTCTGTAGTAGACATACCCATTTTGCTGTATAAATCTCCTTGTGCTGTGGTTAATATACCCATTTTTCTATCAATTAGTTGATGACAAAATATTCACCTAACAGTTTTTGGTGACTCTGCTGGGGAAGAATGCATAGTTTGAAGCCTCAATCTTCAAATTGAAATAGTTCTAGTTCTTTTCCATTTCCATTTTATACTCTAGCAGATCCATGGTATACACAAAGCTAGAGAGCTCAAGGTATTGTTGACCTTGTATTTGAGTTTGTGTAGAAAAATACTTTTGATCTTTCCCCTCCACAAACTCACTTTAAGCAAACCAGGAGTTTTCCTCCTACCAACATCAGGTCTCTAATACCAGGTAAAGCTTCTATTTCCTCTGCTAGCAAAGCTTTGTCTATACATACCCCACCAAGATTTGTTATCCATCCTTTCCATTGTCATATCATGGTAGCTCAAGGCCCATGGGGTAACACTTTTGGCCCTCTGAATCTAACCCCACCTTTACATGAACTACCTCATAGTTCAAGAAAGATTTTTTCCAAATTCTATGGTGATGAGAGAGAATTCTATGGTGATGAGAGAGTTCATCTTGATAAACATATTTCAACCTTCTACATAGCCTTTGGCATGATAGGCATGGAATATGAAGGCATAGCAGTCAGACTATTTGTAGAAATGTTACAAGGTGCTGCTACCAACTGGTTGTATCATCTATAAGCATAGAATGTAAATGACTAGAACACTCTCAAAGCCAATTTTGAAGCTATATTCAAATTTGTAGAAGATGCACATGCCCTATTGGCTCAGCTTACACAAATGAAACAAGATCCTCATGAACTTATGCGAGACTTCATTGCTAAATTTGACAAGCTAAGGAATAGGATTCCTATAATTGCTTAGCCAACACCTAAAAATATCAAATACTTCATAAATTCTCAATTTCTTGAAGTAAGTTTTTTTTTGAGGTGAGCTAGCCATATAGATCTTATTACAGCTTAGATTTTGGCCACTGAGGTTAAAGATGATCTTATCTTGGCAAGAAAGATAAGAAGAAATCCTAATCCTAACATAAATAAATCTTCTTCATATTCTAAATTTTTTTCTACATGCACCACTGATCATATGGTGCAAAAGCTAGCAAATGAATTATTAGCTTTGAAAAATAAAATGGGACAAGGGATGTTTGCTCCTCCTTATCAAGATATACTAAGGAGGACATTTTCCAACCAATCATATCAAGGCAATGTTGCCAGAAATTAAGGGCAACTAAATCGTCTTCCTCCCCCACAGGGGAAGCTCACCATTGAAGTAGCACCAGCTAACTCAGCAGTTGGTTATCATGAAGCTAAACATGATTCCTCTTTCCAACCTAAGTTTGATCAAGAAGATGATGCTAATCTATTCATAGAAGGAGAAGAAGAATTATCTAGCGACTCTAACATTGGTTTCCTAAATTATCAAGATGAAGCTCAAAGCAAGGGAGAAATGTTTGATGGATCATATGCTATATTGACCAAGTCCCAAAACTAGTCAACTCAATAAGCTGATAAAGGAAAAATAGGGGAAGAATCTTGACCAGCAATTTCAATTGCTAAATGGGGGACTTCTCTGCCTTTCCAATCAAAGGACCCATTGACCAATAAAAAAGTACCTCAAATAATCCTATTCCTTCTACTTTTAATTCTCAGACTAGTACCACAATCAATAAAACCCAGAATGATGGACTTCTTTTCTTTGTTCCTAGTTCTTTTCAATCATTTGATATAATTGACCATACTTGGAAGACCAAGATCCAAATGACTGAGTTCAAATATTTACAAGCCAACCTTAAGCAGTTGGATAGGTTGGCCAAATGTATCAAGAACAAAACTGTCCCTATAGGATAAGATATTTCCAAGGTAACTCATGATCTCCTAAAGAGTACATCTACTCAAAATAGTCTTATCATTACTCCTCTTGTTTCCCCTGGGAAAATATAACCTTTCTATGTTTCTCTACTAATAAATGGACATAAATTAAGCAACTACATAATTGAATCTAGCACCTTTGACAATGTCATGCCTGCCAAGGTGCCAGATTCTCTTGGCCTCACTTTGACTAAAACTTTTAGGAGATGTTTCTTTATAAAAAACAAACAAGTGCCACTATTGGGTCAAATCAAAGATGCCTAATTTGTATTTGTGGCCTTCCCAGAAAAAGGAATTAAAATGATAGTCCTAGTGGCTGACATTCTAGCTTCCTATGGCATTTTGCTTAGAGGAAATTTTTTCAAGGATGTTGGTGGTGAATTGAGCATGGACCTATCTAAGGTGAGGATACTTGTCAAGGGCATCATGTAAAGGCTTCTTCTTGAAAAGGAGGAAAAATGCATTGTCACTCAAACATCAGACCCTGAATCTCAAATCCTATTTGAATCTTCAGGAATGGGTAACTAATTTTTATCTACTAAAGACATTTATATCTCATCAGATGAAAGTCCAGTAGGTGAAAATCCAAAAAGTTTAGACATAAAACTATAAGAATTGGTAGAGCATAGTTTAGGCACAAAAGAATCCTCCCTCCTTGACCTAGAGAAATATTTTAAAAGATTAGATTCTAATGATATCTAGATTTTAAAATTTGATAGTAGCTATTCTTCTACCAGTTCTTGAGCTGTAATTGTTTTGATATCTCCTCAGGGAGATATTTTCCCCTATTCATATAAGTTACAGTTCAGCAATACCAATAACACCACCGAGTATGAATCTTTGTTTCTTGAATTAAAAGCTGCTCAAGCTAAAGGCATTAAGCTTCTTCATGCCCAAGGAGATGCTAAACTAGTGGTTTTTTAGGTGAGGAACCTGTATCAAACTAAGAATGAAAGATTATGATATTATCATAATTTGGTATGGGACTATATTGAAGGTTTTGATGCTTTTAGTGTTTTTGCAGTACCTAGAGGGTTCAACGATAGAGAAAATTCCTTGGCCATCTCTGCAACCCTCATGTTTCCTCACTAATATTTCAAAGGGAACAAGTAAACTATCAAACTAGTCTTTTGCCCAAGTATACTTGATAATGCCAACCATTGGCAGGTCTTTAATGGTGATAACCAAATCATCACTTTTCTAGAATAGACAGATAACTTTGAGAAGATTTGTTTTGAAGGTAGTAAAGATCTACCATGAGAATCAACTACTAAAACAAATTTAAAAACTGGTGAAGAGTTCCTCTAGCTCAAAGGGAATAAAATTCCAAAAGGGTTGGTTTCTTTGTAGAAACTATTTGATAAGCATGATAGGTCTGTCAAGCAGTGACCAATGGATTCAAGTTCCTCTAAGGATTTTGATCAAATAAATTTGAGTACGGAAGATAATTCCAAAATAGTCAACATTAGGAATTGTTGCACTCCTGATGAAAAGCTTAAATTTGTTACTTTGCTTCACCATTACATTGATGTTTTGGCATATTCTTATGATGATCTGAAATCTCTCATGCCTAAAGAAATTTAACATAAAATTTCTCTCAAGTTTGGGTCATTACCTCACAAGTAGAAATAAAGGTAGTATAACCCCAAAATATCAAGTACTATCCTTTTTGAGATCTAGAAGATGTTGAATGCAAGAATTATTTTTCTAATCCATCATTCCACTTAGATTGTGAACATAGTTATTGTAAGAAAAAAGAATGGAGAAATTCATATCTATGTTGATTTCAAAAACTTAAATCAATCTTCTCTTAAGGAAAGCTACCCCTTGCCCATCATGGATCAAGTACTATAGACAGTGACTAGTTCAGAGATGTTATCAATATTAGACAGTTTTTAGGGTATAATCAAGTGAAAGTTAGAGATGCACACCAATATAAAACCACTTTCACTACACCTTGGGGCACCTTTGCATATCACAGAATGCCTTTTGGTTTGATCAATGCTGGTGCCACCTTCTAAAGAGTGATAGATCTCACCTTTAAAAATAAAATGGGGAAGTTCATTATGGTATATCTTGATGACTTGACCATCTTTTCCAAACATCATCTTGATCATGTACATCATTTACAATAAGTGCTGGAATGATGTCAATAGAATGGAATCTCCCTTAATTACAAGAAATTAGATTTTAGAGTAACAAAAGGGAGACTTCTTGGTCACACTGTATCCTAAGAATGCATAAAGATCAACTCAAAAAGAGTCAAATCCATCCAAGAGCTTACTCTTCCTACTAGTAAGACTGTAGTTTATTCTTTCTTTATAAAGGTGAATTTTATACGAAGGTTCATTCTTGAATTCATAGAAAAGACTCGCCACATTGTTGACATGATGAAGGGTAAAGCTATTTTCCATTGGACTGAAGAAGGAAAGTCAACATTTCAAGATATCAAGGAAGTTATCACCCATGCCCCAATCCTAGTTTGTCCAAATTATACCAAAGACTTCATAGTATATAGCTATGCTTCTGAACACACACTTTCAGCTATTTTGGTTCAACAAAACAATGAATGTGTGGAATATCCTATCTCATTCATGAGTTATCCTCTCAAGTTTCATGAATTGAAATATTCAAATATGGTGAAGCATGATTATGCTATGGTTAAGGTAGTTAAACATTTCTATTTCTACATCTTAAATTCACACACTGTTGCTCTAGTACTTGATATAATAGTAAAGTCCATTTTAACTGAACACAAGTTTGGTACCAGAAGGGGCAATTGGATTGCTAAAATCTAGGAGTTTGTTCTTGTTATCAAACCTATGAATCTTGTGTGAGGAAGAGGCCTCTGCCAATTAATTGATGATAACATACTAGAGAAAGCAGGCCATGAAAAAACAAAGGCTGAAGACATGCCTACAATTCTCTTTATCACTACTACGGATGAGTGGTATTCTAATATCACTCATTTCCATACCTATGATGAGTGCCCTACCCACCTATCTCATAAATAAAGAGAACTGTTAAATTGAAAGCTGCTAACTATGTCTTGTGGGACAACGGTTTGTACAAGAGGAGCCTTGATGGGGTATTTCTTCATTGTATGGATAAAGTGCAATGGAGTAAACTTATAGAGTCTTTCCATAATTTGGCTTGTGGACATTTTTTTGCACCTTGACTACTCATAAGATTCTATGAGCTAGGTACTATTGGCCTACTCTATTTCAAGATGTGTACACCTGGGTGCGTAGATGTGAGCGGTGTCAATAGTTCATTGGAAAACCCAAATTGGTCACATTACCTCTCAAGTTGGTAGTAATCGAAGAACTTTTTCAACAATGGGGTATTAATTTCATTGGTGCTGTAAACCCATCCTCAAGTGTTGGACATGACTATGTTCTCATAGCCACAAACTATTATACCAAGTGGGTGGAAGCCATTGCAGTCAAGCATGCTACTTTAGAAGTGGTATGTAATTTCCTCAAGGAAAATATTATTTCCCAATTTGGAGTCCCAACCAATATTGTAATAGATAATGCAACCTATTTTTATTCTCATGAGATTACCCAATTCTACTACTATTATGGGATTATCCTCTCCCACTCGTTTGACTATTATTTGCAAAGAAATGGTCAAGTAGAATCAAGCAAAAAAACATGGTGACTATTATCACGAAGCTGGTAGATGACAATTAGAGAACCTAGCATAAAGCATTGTTTGATGCTTTATGGGCAGACAAGATTACATCTAAGAGGGCAATAGGTGTGTCACCATTTTAACTTCTATATGGTTTGAACATAGAGATACCAATCACCCTAGAACTACCAGCACTAAAGTTGGCAAAGGCAGTCAAAGATCAAACATTGAAAAATTCTATTAACAAAAGGATCATGTGCTTGACTAAACTAAATGAGTAGGGAACTATGGTGGTGGACTGTATTGCTACACATCAAAGTCTGGTAAAGAAACTCTTTGATAGGAAAGTAAGGATTCATGATTTTTGGATTGGAGATCAAGTCTTGTTGTGGGACAAGAGGAGAGAACTAAAATGAATGCATGGAAAATTAGATTCCTTGTGGAGAGGTCCATTTTCCATTCATCAATTCAATGGTGAAAATAGTTTCTTGCTAAAATATCAAGATGACATGCCATTTTTATTGCCTCTTAGTGGGCAGTATCTGAAGCACTTCAACTCTTGAAGTATTAGATGAGTCCAGTTGTATATTTGTATAGTCTTTGTTTATTTTGTGTTGTTCCTTTCATTTTTTGGCATTTTTCTCTTTTTGGATGGCATGAATCCATAGCCCAATGGCATAGATGAAGGCACTTAGAGTCTGGATTCTACTCCCTTCGATCATTTTTATAATCGATGGAAGTTCCCCAACTGGAGCCAGCTATTATTTCTAAAATATGTCACTTGTTTTTATGGACAACATGTCAACCATTTTGGTCCTATAGGCCAAAATGATCTCTTCCTTTCTTAAAAAATGTTCTCATTAGTCAAGTTCTTCAATTACTCAAGCCTTTTCAGCGAAGGAAATCACAAGTTCAATAGGTGGGCTTTCACAAAGAAAATTTCAAAACACTGAAAACATTTCCTAAAAATTACAAGGATGGTTTAATGATGAGGCTTAATCAAAAGGTTCATCAGTGTGGTTCAATGATGAGGCTTAATCAAAAGGTTCATCAGTGGGGTTCAAAGAGTTGGAATGAATCATTGAACTATTAAACCATTGAACACCACTTCAACGAGTTCAAAGGGTTCAAAAGAGTTTAATAATATGGAATAAATCCTTGAATCGATGAAATATTGAACTGATGAACCATTGAACCCCACTTCAAAGGTTCAAAGTGGTTCAAAGGTTCAATGAGTTCAAAGGCTTCAAAGAATTCAAAGGGTTCAAAGTTCAAAGTTTTAGCAAATGATTCTAGTGGAAGGTTCGAGTGAATGGTTCAAATAGTTGGTTTAATGATATATTAAACTCATAAAAAAGACTAAGTGAATGTGGCTCTTTGCAATAAATATTAAACCACCAAACTAGTTAAACTACCTGAACTATTAAACTATTGAACCATTGAACCGGTGCAGTCTGAAAGGTTTAAAGGTTCAAGGTTCAAAATGGTTCAAGCAACCAGGGACTAGTGACATCCCTGCATATGTCAAATTTAGGACAATGGAATAATTGTTGATTTTCAAATAGGTGCAGACCCTGGAACAAATGTAGCAACCAGCCAAGTAAGGAGCTGAAGGAGCTAGTAGAAAGTGAGAAGAGAGCTTGAGAGTTTAGAACACCAGGAAGAGACAAAATATAGCAAGGAAACAAGGAAAGTTACACAAAATCTAGAAATATTTGTAGAAGAATTATTCTAGTAGGTGGAACAGTCCACCAAGTGAACATCAGAGAGTGCAAGCATTCAAATGTGCGGCCTTTTTTCTTCATTGAGTAAAGGTGAATGGACAACCGTGTACATATTTTAAAGAATACCAGGCATCCCATACTTTAGAGGAGATATTTGATATAATTTAAAATGCTAAAGATAAGGCTGATAACTTGCTCCAGCATGGCCCCTTCATAGGATTTCTAATGCATTCAATGCATTGAATACAACATGGGCCATTTCGTGAAAACAAGCACCAAAGTCTTTCTTTGGTTGCTATATGTTGTAATCTCTCAGTTTGTATAGGGGAGATCTCTCTGTTATCAGAAGCAAAACTCTACCCAAATTGAAAGGCATTCTTAAAACTTTGAGCTCAGATTGTTAATCATATTTTATCAAATGAATGAGAAATCAAGTGACCTTTTAGACTTTGTGTTGAAATATCTTGTGTAATCTAGGAAATTATTCTTATGTCTTTTTCCTAAACACAGTCTTGTCCATTTAATCAAATAAGCAAAACTAGTGGAAATAATTTGGAAGATGTGCTGAAGTTGACTGTGGGAGACTTTGTGCTGTCATAATTATCTTTAGTCTGTGTGTTTTGTGTTTCAGTGTAAAGGATATTGGAGAGACTTTAAGCTCCCCTTATCCTTTGTAATATTTTAATATATTATAGTTTTAAGTGGAGACTTTGGGCTGTACTTAATCCTACTATGTTACTTTGTCCAAAATCAGTAGGGGAAACAATGAAAGACTTTGTGGTTTTGTGGGTTTCTTGTGGTTATAGTTACTACCCAAGAAGTTTTCTTGTTGTTTATTGAACATCATTTCTAAAAGAAGAGAAATTCCTTCAGTAGTTACACAAGAATTTTCCTTTACTTTGTGAACATCATCTCTAAAAAAAGAGAGATGGATGGTGTGATTTCACCCCTAAGTCTATTTTCAATTTATATTAGTATATAGTAGTTTATAGGGAACCTACCCATGATGAGAGGAGAGCTTTCTCTTATTATGCTATGGTAGACATACCCATTTTGTTGTATAAATCTCCTTGTGTTATGGTTGATATACCTATTTTTCTGTCAGTTAGTTGATGAAAAAATATTCACCCAACAATGTCTTGATTAATTGTTCAAATGTTTCCAACATAAGGTACTTTATGTTTGGAATAAGACCTTATACTGAGATTCTAAGGGAAATAAGGATTTAAGAGATTGTGTATTTTCATTTTTATTGTGCAAAGATCTTTTTGTACAGGTCTATGTTTCCTAGAAGAGGATTCCATAATGGTGGCTTTTGGCCTTACATAAGGATAAGGTCCCAATATGGATATTTAGTTTGAATTGGTGATAGCACCATTTTCCCTTTTCAAGCTTGGTTCGAAGTAGTAGAGATATCCTCTTTTGGGAGCTCAATTCATATTGGTGGATGTTGTAAGGATTTACCTCATGGCACCCCAAGGAATTTATCTCCACTTCCTAAAACATTTCCCCTATTTTTTATTTTTATTGGATTTGGATCAGCTTGAGCTATAAGGTAATCTAGTTTTAGAATTGGTCGACGTAATGTAGCAGACATATCATGAGGGAGTTAGATAGAGGGAGTGATGATGTTATGTAAAGGTTCAATAGTGACTAAAGTATTAATGTGTGCATTTTATAGAATATCTAAACAAGTATCCTCGATACTTTTTTCATCCTTTATTTTTAAATGGTTACCTTAAATAGGCTTAAGTAGCATTTCTTCAAGAGGATCTTAAATAATGAGATCAATAAAACCTAAGTGGATATTAGGAATAGATCTAGTCGGTTTAGATGGTTCAAAACTATCTCTTATAAGAAGATATGGGATCCCTATTGTTTTGGAAAATGATTTAAAAGCATTATCAAAATTTTAAGTAAAAGTTGATCATAGATTGTGCTTATTACATGGGTTCCATAATCTAAGGTGCTTCCTACATTTGCTTGTACGTAATTAGATGTAGAAGGATAGTTGGGGAATGGTTGCCTAAAGATATCTATGGATTGATTAGGAATTAGGATTATATAACTATAATTCTCCTTGGTCAATAAGTTTCTGAACCAAACCTTTGAAATACTAACACCTATTGACATCATGACTGGGTACATGATGATAAGCATATAAGTCAATTTCTTTTTACCAATTAGGCTTGGGGAAATAATCATGAAGGGGTATAATTGAAGGAAGCTTGATAATGGAATATTTTAGGAGTTTATCTAGAGTGAAAGCATATGAGGAATATTTTAAGAGTTTAAGGGTGTGTATTGTCAAGGAAGAAATCATGTTAAAGGTTTTTTTTTGTTGTGTTTGGGAGGTAGAAGGTTTGGATTGGTTTTTTGTTTGAGGAGGTGACAATTTTAAGACAAAAACATTTGTTGTACCTTTAGTTTTGTTATTGTTAGTCCCTTTGGAGGGGTCAGGTTTGATTTTATTATTATGTAACATAAAATTTCCTTCATCTAAGGCTTGAACTTCTATTTTATGGGCCATGGTAAAAGCTTCATCAAAAGTTTTAAATGATTATACTTGTAGTGTTGATGAGATATTCTTAGCACATGATCTCATAAATAAATAAATTAGTTTAGACTGACAAAGCGAAAAAGTTAGTTTATTTATAAGACCTCTCCACCTAGCTATAAATTCAATAATAGATTCATCATCAAATTGTCTAATGGTGTACTAGTCAATTATGGTTAATTTCCTTGAAATATTAATGGAGAAGTGTTCTAAGAATATTTGAGCTAATTGTCCAAAAGAAAATAAGGAGTGTTGAGGGATGGACCTATGCTAATCTAAAGCTAGTCTAACCAATGACATGGGAAACATCCTTAAAAGGAGAGCATCATTATTAGCTATAAGGTAACAAGCATGCCTGAACTCCCTATTGTGTTGTTGGTGATCTTCCTTATTTTGAAATTTCATAAATTTAATAAGTTCCCCTGTGAGGGATATGGCCTAATTGGGATGGTAGGATTAATAGGTTCATTGCAAATTTGCTAGCGGGTGAGCATATTTTTTTGCTTGAAGGTAAAATCTTCTAGATTTTCCATCCTATTCATAAGGATGTTCATGAGGTCAGGTTGGGTATTGTATTTAGAAATACCCCCTAAGATGTTTTTTTATGGATGTTGATAGGTGGCGAATGGAGTGGAAAATGGTTGTGAAATGGGATAACCAACAAAAGTGCTCATGATAGGTTGAGATGCAACCAAATTTCATGGGACTTGAAAGGGTATGTTTTGTTGTAGGGATGAGTGAAGGTTAGTGGTCACAAGGGCTTATGAGGGATCTAGGTATTGAGTAGTCAAGGGGACATATTGCTGAAGAGGCTAACTTAAAGGAACCTATTGTGTAGTTTGTAAATGTTGGGTTTGAGTATTTGAAGCTATGATTGTTTGGATAGGTTGGAGAGTTATAGGGATTGAAATTAATAAATTGTGGGGTGAAGTAGTGGGTGGTGGAGTAAGCATAAGTTGGCTTGTAATAAAATTTTGGGTTTAGGTAAGGGTAAGAGAAGGGTTACTAAATACTAATGGTGTTAGATTATCTAGAGGTTGTGTTATGTTGTTGTTGGAACCCACTAGAGGTGGATTGGTAGAAGATGAAACCATAGCCACAATAAGTACTTCAGGTCCCTCTAGGGGAATACCATAAAAGAACCCAAAATATTAGATTTGAGGGGAAATAGGAATGCACATGGATCAAGTACTAAGATAATGATTGAGGGAAATTATATTATTATCCAATATACTAGCAAATTCTGGTCTCCCTATGTATAAAATTAGGGAATGCCTTCCCCCATGGATTGAAGAGAGGTAGGAGGACTTGGTGTGTTCTCTGTGGATGAGGATGAGGTATGAGATTCAGTTTGTTTTAGTGACTATTGTCGCATTAAAACCATGTGGCATTGAAAAAGAAATAAATAATAAAATGAAAAGACATACAAAATTCTTTGATTATCTCATTTTAGGAAAACACTACACTCTATTAAGTATACTTAAAGATTTTTAATTTTTAAGAAATAAAATTTAAAATGTGCTAGGGATAAGGGTTAATGAAGTTACTAAGAAATGGTATTATAAAGTTAGTTTTAAGTTTTGTTTAAGGCTAGGAATCTCTATATACGTAAAGGTAGGTTGAGGCCTGATTCTATGTTGGAATGAAGTACATGGCTTGGTATTGGGGAATACCCCCTCAATTTACACACCGTAGTGATAAGGGTGTTAGGTGATTCCCATTTATACTTTTTTAACAAAATTTTGATACTTAACTGGTACACTAAGTTAGGTTTCCCCTTGGTGATGAAATCAAAGTGGGTCCACCTAGATAGGAAAATGTTTTGATGCTTATTTTTAAGATTACCATGGTTTGGTTATGTGTGAGAGAGTTGACTATCATGGTGTATTAATCTACTTGAATTAATCTATGTGGAATATCTAAATAAGTAGGTGGTTGAATGTAATTTTTTCTTAGACTTAAAAAGGAAAAACAAAAATTTTGTATTTTCTCTTTTTTAAATGCAAACACACAATCAAGAAAATGCAACTAGCAAATGATTTCACTATGAAATATAATAGAATAATGAGACCTAGGGTCCCACCGAGCATGACAAAATGTTTTAGTATATTTTCATTTATTTTTATTTAATAAATAAACTTACTAAAAATAGAAATTGTGATATAGGGTTTTAAAGGGATACATGTGATGGAGGTTGTCCACTATTGATCCAATGAAGTGGGAACTCTTTTTTGACTAAGAAGTATACTTGCACACAAGAGACAACTTGTATAAGATTGGATTTATAGGATAGATAAGTGGACTGCCTAATGCTAGATTAGTTCCCATCAGTGGTACACTTAAGAGGATGTTAGTTCACTATTTTCTGCAATCAAGTGAATAATATAATATTATAGTTTACAAAAAACATAAGATAATATGTGACATTGATATGAAATGGATTAATATATTTCATAAATCTTATCAAATTGTTTATTCGAATAAGCTATGGCTGAATCTTCTTGTTCTTGTATTACTTCTAGTTATTTAGTGACTACTTCTAAAGTAGGGGCAAAGACAATTACACAAAGTCCTAACTTAAAGGAAATATCACTCTAATCTACAAAGAATGGGTGAGGGACTATGGGTAAATCATATATGGAAACCACATCATGTATAATCCCTGGTAATGTCATTTACAAATAGAGATTCATGATTTTATGACCAAAAATAGCTAATTGAAATTGCTTAGGAGTGTTAAATTAGCTTCAAATTGTAGATAAAAAGCAAAAACACAAGGATCAATGTTGATTATGTCAGAATCATTATTGACTATGTATTCAATGTCAATTCATGTGAGGAATCATCATCGATCCTGATAGAGGGGACATAAAGCTCATAATGGGGCTTAACGATGGGATTTAAGGGACTCTAAATGACTTAAAGAATAGTCAATAGTTATCTAATCAGACTAAGGGGAATAAACAAAATGTAAATAATATAAGAATTAGAATATATTTAAATAGGCAATATACTTACCTCTAAAACACTTTCAGTATTGTAGAGAATCATCATGTTGATGAGGATGTTCTTAACCTTTAAATGAGTGGGGATGGACTGAGATAGATATGTAATTCTTCTATAGGTGTTCTAGGACAATTTAACTATCATTTTAGTGTATGAATTTGGGATCCATTTGCTTGAGGATTGATTGAGTTTAAATTAATGTTGATCATAATAGGATCAATGACGATCATGGGGATCAGTTTCAATCCAATCTAAGTTTACCAAGTTCATTTAAAAAAATCCAATTCATGAGTTTAAACTTAGTTTAGACTATTTTTAATGAATTTTTACGAGTGAGAGGTTGTTAAGAGGTTTAAACAACTTACTTCCTATAAATTTGGTGATATTTAACTAGATTTAGCGAGGGTTAACTAGTTATCCATGTAGAAAGTAATTAGTAAGACTAATTATGCAATGTAATATGGTAATGGTAAAATTACATTAACTAATATAAAAATGATGAGGAAGTGGTAAGACAAATTTATTCATAATATAATGGTGTAAATTTGTAGTGTCTAAAAATCCATAAGCACTCTATAAGATCTACATATAGTTTTGTAGGTGGATACAAAGAAATCCATTTGGATTTTATTCCATTTTAAATACTCATGTCTCTTGACATGTAATCTATTAATGCTACAACTGTAGATAACTAAGGTCTCTCTAAGATTAATGGATATATGAGTTTTTTTATCTCAGGTCAAAGTATCATGAAATCTAAGGGATATTCCTAAGGCTCCAATGTAATAGAGACATCCTCAATTGTTCTTTCAGGTTTGGAAATAGATTGGTGTGCCATTTACAAGATTGTAGAAGTAGGTTTCACCCTTGTAAGGTAAATTTTTTTAAGTGTGTCTATTATCATCACATTGATGGCAACTCCCATGTCCACAAGTACTTTGGGTATCTTCTTACTTATTATGGTTTTATAAATAACATGGCTTCTAAGATCCCCATATTTGGGTATAAGGAGGTTACCTACCAATTAATCAACATGTTTTACATCCACATGTATAATTTTAGGATATTGTTTATTTTTTCTCGAGTTTTTATGCACAAACCTTAATGACTCTATTGAGTTATGGGATATCTCTAATAGCTTATAGCAATGGAATTTCTATGTTTAATTTTTAAAGATCTTAAATCAGATCATATTCACTCTTGTTTCTAGTTTCTTGAAGCCTTTTTGGAAAATGAATGATTGGAGGAATCATAATGGTTTATTCATGTCTTTCTTTTTCCTTATGTGGTTTCTCCTTAGCTAGTTTAATAGGAGGGTCTAGTTTTTCATTTAGGACTACAGTTATGGTGATTAGAGGGTTGTTCAATGTCTTACCTGATTCAATTATAAATTCCCTTAGTTTATGACACCATCTCCCAAGGTTCCTTCTTATTCAATTTTGTAAACGAGAGTTGCTTATCTATTTTTTAGATTTGATACTAGTTGTGTAGGTAGTTGAGGTTGAGTTACATGTTATTTATGGTGTTTGAGTGGTAGGAGGAAGCATCTATACCTATTATTATGGAAACATCCTTTATTAAATAAATTTTTGATGGGGAACCCATTGGTGGTTTGGTGATGGTTGAGGATTAGGTTGGGGATCCAAGGCTGCTAGTGAGGCCGGGGATCTAAGGCTACTGGTGAGGCTGAGGCATCCATAGCTATGGTGTCCATTCTTGTATACCCCATGATGGAGGCCCACATGCCTATGGAGGTACATGTCCATCCCATGACATCACCCATGTGGTAGAAAGATATCTAGGATTGAAATGGTTATAATTTTGATTGTCTGAAAACTAGTTTCCCTATCTTTGTATAAAGTCGAGCTCTTTTATTGGTTGGGTTGCTTGTTTCAGTCAATTTTTTAGGATAGGTAGGAGGGAATAGTTATTGGTATCATGATCATTTGAATCACATATTCTACACATATTAATTATATCCAAAGGGTAATCTCAAAGGGTATGCTTCAACCTGCATTTAGGGTAATACATGTCTAGTGGCTCAGTGGTAACATTAGCTTTATCTTGCAGGTCATCTAACATATCATTTAATTACACTAAAATGTATATCTTGAGGTTAGAGAATTATTCCATAATTTTTCCTACATTAGTACCAATCTTGTTTATTTTCAACTTTCTAACACTCTTGGTTATTGAGCACTTATTACATAATTTAGATATGTCATTGAGATCAAGCTTGTTTATGTTTCCTTTCCCCATAAGGTTCAAGGATTCCATTACATAATAATCAATACCTTTCAATAAAATTATTTTTTATACTTCCTCACTTAATTCATATCCATATTTCTTGTGAATAAATTATAAGCAGTCAACGTAGTCTTCTAAGTTTGTATCCTCATTTTGATTTATCCTAAAAAATTATTCTTTTCTTTATCTTCCTCTACAGTAATCTTGGTATTTATCTAGGAATTTAGTCTCCATGTCATCCCATGATGCAATGGATTTTGGATATAATCCCATAAACTATATCATGGTTGATTCTTTGAGTGTTGAAGGTAATAAATTTAACTATTGACTATCTGTTCTATAATCATAAATTTGACTTAAAATATTGAATTTAAAGAGAAATTGATCATGGTCCTCTGTAGGTTTTCCTCTAAAGGTGGGTTGGATAGATGATAAAATATTCTTCATGGTATTTCTATCATCATCTTCTAGTATAATGGGATAGGTGAAGGTCCTTCTGGGTGGATTGGTCATGTTTTGTGTATTTCCATCAGGATTTAGTACATTCCCTATGTTTTCTCCCATTTATTCCCAACAAATGTTGTAAAGGGTGTTCCTAAGAAGTGGTGAGTTATAAAGGTTGGCTGGGAGGCTACTTATTTGAGACTTAGTACTTTGGTTTACAATTTTATTTAGCCTCAATTTACTTTAGAATGTTGCACCTCCTTTTGGAAAATGATCTCAAGGTTTAGGTAGGGCTAATTTTATTTATTCTTCAAGAATTCCAAAATACCCTTTTATCTCTTATTGTATTTTTTTGAATTTATCTAAATGTTATTTTATTTGATAGAATATGGTATCTTGTTGAGAGTTCTTTAGAATGAATCTTCCCTGTGAGTCTCTAGGTTTGCTCATATATCTTGAGGGAAGTTGTTTTCTCTATTTGCTTGTGATCAACACATTATTTACACCTAGAATGTCCCCAGTAATGGTGAAAAAAATGTATGGTATTGTCAACCCATTTATTTCAAAAACTCATTTGGTTGATGCCATTAAAACCATAGTGGTTCCCAATGGCTGTATGGAATAAAGTGTGCAGTTTATTGCTAATAGTTGTGTTTTGAGATTTTTTTATGAACCAACTGATTCTAAGGTTTGTTGAGCATGGTCATTCATGCCATAAGTTGTCATTTATGTAAATAGTTATCTTGAATACATGATTTTTTAATGACAAAGAGGTCATTTGGTGGTTTGGAGAGCATATTCTAGTGATTTAGATCAATGAGGATAAGGAAGATGTTTTGAGGCATCTATAGGTGTCTTGGTGAGGTTTTGATGTCTTATTTTATATTTGAAGAGAGAATAAGGCACCATTATATCTTAAAGAAGCCATAACATCACTCCTCATCATGAAGGTATGGGTAAGTTAGTCTCTTTGTGTATTTATTAATTATAATTAAGAAGTCAAACCTAGTCAAAGGAATACTAGGAAATGTTTATGGTGTCATGAAGGTTCCCTAAAAGTTTGGTGTCTTGAAGATTTTTTTATCTAAAATTATAAGCCTCAAAAGTCTTTATAGGTTTTTATTATGTGCTAGAGATCATCAAGTTTAAGCTATGGTAAATAGGTATTATTTTTTTAAAAAGTAGTTGTTAGAGTTCAAATTCAAACTATGTACAATAGACCCAAGAGTAAAGAATGTCTTGTAGAATTCATGGTTTTGATCAAATGAAGATGGTGTAAAAATAAAATTTTTGTTAGACCTCATGAAGATCTTATTTAAACTTTTATTTTGTCTTAAAATTCTATAAAAATGCATTTATTACATGTCAAACATTGATTTTTACTGATTGTGTTTTTCTCAGTGAACCCAAAAAGAATAAAATGGGTTTAGATCCTATTTAATGTACTTGTATTTTTGTTTTGAGTGTTGATGGTGTTGATAAATTCTTATAGTCATATTACATGCATTGAAGGAGATATAAACTCATGTGTTTGCATAAGAAAGTCACTATGAAAGTTGACTGGGTCTTAAGTTCTTTATTTTTGAGTGACAAGATTATCTTTCTAGGTAGTCTGGTATCTTTAGACATTCAAAGTGATTTTTAAAATTGGTTGGATATGTTATTAAGGTCTTTTTGATATTTTAGATTCATTTTATATGATCAAATTGATCCTAGATATGAAGATCAAGCTCAAGATAGAAAGAACAAAGGAATGAGGGTTTCTAGTTCTTTTATGACCATAAACCCTAAGGAACGTTTTCATGAAGTGTCTCCTCTATGATCTATAGATTTTAGTGAGTGTTAGAGGGTTTGATTGAGAAGTATTTTTTATAAGGTATCATGATTGTAATGTATGTTTGAGCTCTATTTGATGTTTGAAAGATCAAATATTAGAATATACGCTCATGAGAGTTTTTGATTGGTCTATAGGACTAATGACATTTTTAGTGGAGGTCTTTTCCATGAGATTCAAGGATTGGAGATGATATAAAGAGTAAGTTGACATATTATAAGTTACATGAAGAATTTTAGTGATCTAATAATGACAAATGTTCTGAATTTTCATAAACAAGGTCTTGACTATATATATAGTTGATTCATTGAGTTAATATGAAGAGTATCTTAAATAGTTCAATGGTCTAGGAGTTTGAATATGACCTTAGGGTCATGTTTAATGGGTTTAATTATTTTGGTAACTTATATTGAGTATCTTGAAGGAAAGAAGGTATATCAAAAGTTTGATAGAGACTAACTTTGTTATACCCAACACCCCCCATTTTCCATAAGGAAATGGGGACCCACTTTTTTTAGATCATTGTCTTGATTTTAAACCCCCTCTTCTATGTGTTTATGAAAATTTTGGGAAAATATCATGATTTGGACTTTTATAATTTGGAAATATGGCATTTATATTGTGTTTTCATTTACTAAATCTTTTGTTCTATTAGGTTTGTTACTTTGAGCTAATTATTGCAGACTTATGTTCTCATGGACTAACCTTCTTTGAGAGTCGTTGTCTAGATTTATGCTATTGAGATTATGTTTTTGGGATTTTATCTTTAGAAATTTTGTTCCACATAAATTATTCTTTAGGTTTATCATTGAAGATATTTTATTTGATGAAATTTTCTCTTTACAACATTTTCCTTGCAATAATTCTATCAAAAGAATTTCCTTGAATCATACATATTCTTACAGATAATCTTGTTGACACATTTTCCCTAAGGAAATGAATTTACCCTTTGAGATTTGTGAAACTTACCCTTCTACCTTTTTTTTATATTGCCTTTTGGCATTTACAAAGTAGATATTTCAAGACTTTTGTCATGGATGAATGTCCTATGAAGTAGACCCTTCAGATTGTTGCCAAATAGAAATTACCCTTTAGCATTTTGAAATTACCCTTCATAACTTTTAAAATGCATTTTTGCCTTGCCAAAATACCCTTTGAGATTTGTGCAACATGTACTTCAACCTTTTTATTGTGGATTTTTTTCCTAAAATAATTCCTTTGAACCTTTTGTAATTACCTTTCGACCCCTCTATAATTTTCCTTCAGGACTTTTATCCTGCACATTTCCTTCAAGACTTTTATTCTGCACCTTTTCCCTCCAAAACAATTCCTTTAGATATTTCATCTAAGACACTTTTTCCAAGCCAATTAGATTCCTTCAGATATTTTATATGAGATAATTGGGTCTTCAAGATAATTATTATGGACATTTTTTCCAAAATAATTCCCTTGATGGAATTCCTTTAAGACTTTTGAAAGGACCCTTTGCCTCTAAATTACCTTTATGAAATTTTGTCAAGGACACAAATTCCTTAGATAATTTTGTCATAGGCCTTCTAAACATACCCTTTAGCCTTTTAAAAGTGCCCTTTTGGACTTTTGTGGTTACCCTTTGGGAATTTTGTAAGGCCCTTTCCTATCAAAATATACCATATGAAGTAGATCCTTCAATAATTTTGGCCATGAAGTAGACCCTTCAACCCTTTTGAATATGCCCTTCAGGACTGTTGTATCAAGCATTTTTTTCCATATGAGCTTATCCTTTAAGACTTTTATCCCTAGTCATTTCCTTTGAAATTTGTGTTTTGGACATTTTGTCAATGTAAAAGGCTTAAAACAATTCCCATAAGGGCACATGCCCTTAGAACTCTCTGAACCAACCCTTTGGACATTGTTAAAATGACCCTTTGGGATTTTTAAATTGGCCACTTACCCTTTAGGACTTTATCTTGAACCCTTTTCCCTCTGAGACTTACTCTTCAAGACTTTTGTCCCATGCCCTTTTGCCCTTTGGTCAATTCCTTTAAGAATTTTTTCATGGGCCTTTTGTCCTTTAGCAAATTCCTTTAGACATTTTGTCCAAATAATCATGACCTTCAACCCTTTTGTGACCATCCCTCTAAGTATTCCTTTAGACATTTTATCTGAAAGAATTAGTTCTTTATGAGAATACTTATGAACATTTTATCTAAAACAATTCCCTTGATGAAATTCTTGTAGACTTTGTGTCTCAGACATCTTGTCAAATGAAATTAGGGTACCCACATAGAAATCCCAAAATAATTTCCCCACATAGAAAGCCCATAATAATTCTCCCATAATAATTACCCCAAAATAAATACTAGACTGCCAAGTGGCACCTTTGCTTATAGAACATTTCATTATGTTTTGATCTTAATTAAATAATTTAACCTAGATCTAAATCATGTTTTATTAATACTAAAACCTTAGGCTAAAAATATTTATGTAGGGTCCTCTATACATATTTTCTAAAATTATTCTACTAAGTCATTTTGTGCTTATGTTTATAGGAATAGGGAGTCTCAAGGGAATGGCATGTGTCCAATTGTTGAGATTAAAATTTGACAGTCGTACAAACATCATTTGACAATTGTGACAAGATCATTTGATGGTCATGAAAATGTCAAATTTAACCTCAGTATTGCCTAATATATGAAGTTAAATTTGACATTCATGTGAACATCATTTGATGATTTTGAGGATGTTAGTTGATGGTATCATGAACATCAAATTTAACTTAGTAAATTACCCATTTGGTTTTAAATTAAGATCCTATGGCACATGTCTACTCGAGCCTATTTGATCAAATAGTGTGAGCGAGTTAAAATGTTAAAGCTCTATGAGAGTGACAATTGTTACCTTCATGAGAGCCCAATACATAGATCCAATGACTCATAAGAAGAACTAGGGAGCCTAGTACATAGATCTCAAAATCCCCAAGCAGATGTCAAGTGGAAAACATATGAAGCATAGCAAAATAGGGAACAATAAGTGTCAAGCACATATGAGAAAATGAGATAAAGGCACTAAAATACAATGAGCCATTTTAAACTAGTGGAAAGGATTGATGGTGTGAGTCCTAAGTTGACTTTTCAAATATCCTAGACTAACTCAAGTGTTGACATGTGCCACATTTTGAAAGCTAGCAGGGCATTATGGACATAATACTTAGATTTTTGGACACTTGAGCTATATTTATTTATAGACATTGGGTCTCATAGTTAATATAGAATATGAAAATGCATGTCTTAATATAAATGACAAATATAAAATTGAATATTTAGATTCTATTAAAAAAATATGTGCAAGCAAGCAACACATAGTTTAGATTAGTCATGGCTAACAGTAGTGCCACTAGTTCTAAAACCATTGGTAAAGTGATTTCGGTCCTTCATGCATATGTTTGAGTTTCACTTAAAGGTGACTAATCTAAAAGATCAATAGGTTAATTTCATAATCTATAAAATGAGGCATGTGTATTTTTGGTAAATGATGCATATTCTAAATTTTTCATATAGTTCAAACAATGATTGTAAAAATTGCCTCTATTTTCATACACATGCACATGTTACATATCCTTAGAAAATACTATTTTAAATTGATAAATAGAAGAAAATTCTTATACGGTTTTAGACTATATTTATAACTCATGTTATGACTATCACATATAAAAAACTTGCATGAACTTCAAGGATGAGGTGACACCTTCCCCAAGTCTATATAAATAATTTTAATCCAACTTGTATTTTTGTGATTTTTTTTTATTATAAGAGCAACATCAAGTTTGATCATCAGTGAATGTGTTTGTGTATTTTATTTCCAATTTCTATATAATTAGTTGTTACTTTCATTGGTTGTATGTTTCAATAATCTTTAGTGTGCAAAAGCTATAAATGGATTCTTGATTATTTTTTATTAATGTACCAATATGTAGATGTTTAATAGTTGTTGAAATATTGGTAAATATATTGGATAAGATAGACAAGTTCAAATTGATTCATAATTGTAATTATGTATGAGTTCTTTTTTAGATGTTGTTTTCTATGTATGTGCAAGAACTATCTTAGATACTTCACTAGCTTGAGCCATAATCTCCTGATTAAGGGTGTGCAATAATTTCCTTAAAAGGAAAAAAATTTGTCTATGACTTGTGAATTCCTACATCATTATCTCTTTAGACTTATTAGCCATGTTTTACTGTGTGTGTGAAACTACTGCTAGCAATAGGCTTTTGAGAGCACTTGTCCTTTAGAAACCAACAAGGGGAGTAGTTATTGAAAACCATAGAAGCTTTATTTCTTACCTTACCCTTCCCTCCTTTTTTTGAGTTTGTTTTGAGATATACCCACTCTATATTAGAAACTAGGCACCCATCCAACTCACATAGAGATTCAATACCCTTATTAAGAACCACACCTCTATCTAAAAACCTTGTCAATAACTTGCATGCCCTACCTGTTATTCTATCAACAAGTTGAAATAAATTGCATACCTGTAACTCATACCCTAGAGTGGATTTTACCTCCATTGAGATATTAAAATATTAGAGGCTACCTTATTATGGATATAGTGTGCATACAACCCCCCACCAAAACTTAACTTGTGCTAGAAGGAGGGCCATCATCCCTGATAATAGTCATTATCCTTTGCATAGAGTTGTAATAGAGTCACCCAAGAGAATGACTAGATCTAATTCCTAGGTTGGTTTATTAGTCTCACCCTTGACAAATTATAGGAGACCTAGAACTATGGCAATAACAGTAGTTCAGAATAATCCCCCTCTAGTAGGAAAACCCTTACTTGTAATGAACCCTTTACCTATTAATCAACTAATGGCTTAACAACAACCCTAGTTAGTTGGATTTTATATTACCATCCTAGGAGATGTGCATGATTTGCCTTAGAATCCTAAAAATTATTTGCTATCATTTTCTCCTTCAAGAGCAAGGACAACAAAGGAACATATCAAACTAGTCAAAGTTGTTTTAAGACTAATGAATGTAATAGCTGAGGATGTTGCATGCAGGTTATTCCCTTTTACTTTGGTGGATGTTGCTTATGATTGGTATTTAAATCTAATAGAAAATTACATCACTTCTTGGGATGAATGTCAAGTAGCTTTTCTTGAATAGTTTGGACATGTCATCAATCCTAGTTTGGTATACCAATAGTCCACCAACATAAAGATAAAACCTAATGAGCCCATCCATTATTTCAATGCAAGATGATAGAAGATGTACAACTGGTTGACCCCAAGATATAAACTAGAGGTGGCATTATCATTGAAATGTACAAGAACACCTGTGACCCTATCACTATCATGTTCTTGAGAAGATCAATTGTAGATAACACTTTGGTGTTAGCATTCTAAAAAGCTATCACCATAGATAGGTAGCTCAATCTTTAGATGCCTAAAGTGCCTAATGTTAACAATAGTTTTCCATCACTAAATCTAGTTTCACATGCAAGGCAAAATGTCTAGGCATTTAATCAAAACTAATTGTATACACCGCCTCCCATGATGCAGATGACATAATCAGGTTTTGATTACATGAACAATCATGTGATGGCCAATGGTTATAATTAAAACCATGAAGTGGCTGCACTTCCCACTACCATTTTATAAAGTACAAATTCCAAAAAGGTAGAGCTAGATTCTATTCAGAAGATGGTTTAAATTTTGAGAAATGATATCCTAAATATACAATAGAAGATGGGCAATGTAAATGACCTAATCAACATTCAAAATACTAGATTCTAGAGATACAATAGCCTATTCAACATGACTTAATAACCTAACAAGCTTCTAGAGATCAACATAATAGAGATGGATCTTCCCAATTGATGCAAAATTCATAATACTTTTGAGCATGGTGAGCTCAATTGGATTGAATTTTGTATAACATTTGAAATCTTTCAAAGAGAGGTGGTTAGACAAGATCAGATGCATAATCTACTTGAGCATCATCCAAATCCTAACTCTTCTAACACCACCATGTTCTTTGAAACTCACAAGTTTCCTTTTTTAGGTGAAGATGACAATGATCCTGAAGACAACATGGATGAAGTTCATGATTTTTAGTAGTTCTAGAGATATGCATATAATCTAAGGAATAAGCTACCACTCACAAAATCAAATCTTCTAAATACCATGATGATTCCTCCTAATCCCAAGGCAAATAATAATCCACCCCCTCCAAAGGGGAACTATCAATAGCAAAGCAATAAATAACCAAGTAAAGGAGGATACAACATTGTTGAGGATATGAAGAAGATCAAGGAGAATATAACTCTTCATGAGTTAGCTTATATTACTGAATCACAAGATTTGCTCCATAATTCCATCACTAGGAATATACCTATGGAAAAGGTGAAAGCATCCTTAGACAAATCAAAATCATCTAACACCAATGTCATCTACAAAAGCAAGTCAAAAGTTACACTCTTCCCACTAATTATCCAAGAATTTGATAAGAAAATTCATAACTATTTAGTTGATTATAGAGCATTTATGACTGTCATGCTTAGATCCATATCTCAAAAGCTTGGTTTGATGCCAAGCCCCTCAAAGAGGACAATTTCACAATTAGACAAGATAGTGGTCCCAATAGTTGGAAAATTAAACAATATGTGCATTCAAGTAACATCTGAGCCAAGAGTCCAAATGACAATTGATATTATAGTGGTGGACATACTTGAAGGTTATGGTCTATTACTGAGCAAGGATTGGTCCAAAACAATCAATGGATATCTCTCTATAGAATTTTTTCATATATGGCTGCCATGGAGAGGAGTTGTGAATCAAATCATAATTGATAGAGAGCCAAGAATGAAATACCCCATTATGGAGTATAACATCAAGAAGGAAGAGGTAAAGTATGAGTCTCCCAGCCTTGGTATTTATACTTTTACTAATTAGAATCAAGTACATAAGCCATAACCTAAAGGTTCCAATTAGATATAGACTCTACACTTTGATGACACTAGATCCAAGAAAAAATTAGGTATAGGAATCAAGCTGATTGATCTACAAGGTAAGAAATTCTTGGCAACATATAGATTGCAATTTCCATGCACTAATAATAAGCTGAGTATGATGCTATAATTTTGGGATTAAAAATTGCACTCAAGAATAATGTTAAGTTAATATCAATATTTGGCATCTTAGAGCTGATGGTCAAATATAAATATCAATTCGAGTTATCATATTTGAAGAGATACAATCATAGATCATGGAACCTGATTGAAAGCTTTAAAGCTGTCAACATCGTAGCACTTCCCAGAGAGAAAAATCAAACCACTAATTCATTAGTTGTTGCTACTTATCTAGATCCACTATAGAAATCAAAGGTAAAATAGTTCTATATTAAATTGGTACCATGCCCCTTTGTTCCAAATAACATAGAAAATTTCTAAGTCTTTAATGATGATCAATAGATTATCTAGTTTTTGACTAATTCAGAGGAATTCAAATACTAAATCATCGATTATAAGGATATAAATTACCTCTTCCAAGAGGAATTAGACAAAAAGGGCATTCTTTAACTCAAAAAGAATCAAATTCCAGTCTACTTGTTCTTGGAAAGACCATTCAACATAGATACTTAGACATAATAGCTAAGATAGCCTGAAGTCATTGAATCAGATTTCAAAGGATAAAATCTAGGAGATGAGCACAACCCATGTTATGTTAATATTGGTCTCTGTTGTACCTTAGAAGAGAGGTAACGAGTGAAAGATTTAATTGCTTGATATAGGGATGTCATTGCTTGGACATTTGAAGATCTAAAAGTTTATGACCCTTAGGTCATTAGTCACATGATTCCCTTGAAGCTAGATCACAAACCATTCAGATAGAGGTAGAGACTAATCAATCTTATTCTAGAGCCTCTCATTCAGAGAGAAGTGGAGAATCTTTTAAATGCAAAAATCATCTTCCCAGTGCAACATTTTGTTAGAATAATTAATGTGGGTTAATTACTTGTTAAGCTTATATAGGTGTATGTCAAAATTATGTTGACATACCCACCACCACCCACCCACACTCTCTCTTATTTATAGACACTCTTAGAGTGCATTTTATAAGTAAGGAGTTGAGGACATTGTAATATATTTTGTGATTAACACACAGTTCATAGTTTTGTGAGAAATGTGTTAATCTCCATCATTGTGGAAATGGATTATTTGACAGATCTTGGTTAATATTTTTATAAACTCTAACATGGTATCAGAGCCACCCTCCAATAGCCTTTTCTTAGTTTCAAAATTTTCTCATTATAATTCCACCATAGTTGTTTCAGCCACTTTATGAAGTCAACTATTTTTTGGTTCATTTTCATGGTTTCTAACCTATGCCATTGAGTCTGAAAGGCCTCAAAACCTTATGAATGCTTATCAATTCATCAAAAATATAAATTTAAAAAAAAAACTCATTTTTTATAATTTTTTCAATGAACCAGAGGTAAATTTATACAATGAATTTATTTACATTTTGTCAAGAAATTTTTTTGGGTTTTGTGAGATCTTTAGTGGGTCTTCAAAATTTTATACCCCTCATCACTCTTATGACAAGTCTGATCAGCAATAGATTTTTGAGAGTTTGATTATGGTTTATTAGGGATTCACAATGGTTGAAGGTGTATGCAGTCCATAGATTTTTTTCAAGGAGTTAGATTTGTTGTCCATCTCTTGGCTGCCATTCTACAATTTGGCATCACTCAAAAAGCTTCTTTGCACTATCCCATTTGTTCTTAGTCCACTTATTTTCCTCCCACTACCTCCATTCAATTGTCACCCAGGGAGAAGTAGTCATCAATTTGTTGTTTTTTGATAAATCTATTATTTGGGATCTCCCTACTACCATCCTCCTTTTTTCATGTCAGCAATGGTATTTCTCTTGCAGCACTGCATAATCCAATGTGTAAGGCCAATGATGAGAATATTGATAAAGTGTTGACCATGGAAGGCATTAGAGAAGATATGTTTGTTCTTAGTGGTTCAATTGAAGGATTTGGAGGGATTTGTTATGAGTGGGGTTTAACTTTTTTTATATGGCAAACATGGTGGTGGTCTCTTTTTTTTGCTTTTTGGTAGACAAACTT
This sequence comes from Torreya grandis, assembly GCA_037957365.1. NCBI lineage: Eukaryota > Viridiplantae > Streptophyta > Pinopsida > Cupressales > Taxaceae > Torreya > Torreya grandis. The sequence goes on along the minus strand of JARHVA010002707.1, from coordinate 1,800,769 downwards.
GCTTTGGGGGAGATTTTTTTTAATATCAAAGGTGATGTGTTCTCATATGGTGTGAGGGCATATTAATTTTTAATTATTTTTATTCAAAAACAAAATTTTGTAATGAACTAGTGTAATTGGTTCTATTTTTAACCCTCTTCTCTTGTTTGTCAAAGACGAAGGGTGAGGCCTGAGTTGGTAGGAGGCCAATTCCCCATCACAAAAAATACAATTGAAACCCTAGTCCCTTGTTGATTCCAATGAGTGGTTGGAAGACTAGGTTCTCCTTCATTGTGGTATTTTTTAAAATCATTTTAGTGCAAATATTATTAAATAGTTTTTTTTATGAGAAGCTGTCTGTTTAATAACTTTTGATCGGTAGCTCGAAATTAAGCACCATATTTTTCAAAAGTTCATGTTTTTAAATTTCTCACATAATGGTCATATTTAAATTATAAAATGCCTTATTTTATAAAGTTCCATATTTTGGGGAGTCTTTTTGTGCTACCATGCACTTATATTATGTGGTGACATTTCAGTGGAGACACATTTTCTATGTTTTTTGAGAATTTGTTGAGGGATTATTCATTGCTTTACTCATAGCTTATCTCATTTATCAAAGATTGGAAGGTGAGGTCTAGTTTGATAGGTGATCAAAGCCCCTCACATGCAACACATACTTCCTTCTTGCTCCTTTGCATTATCATCATTTGTTACACTCATGAATATATTTTTAGCTGAGTTTGACATCCTATTCTTAAGTGTACATAGTCATTACTATGAGGTTTTTTGAATTATGGGCCTTGCACTGTACTTGATGCACACATCTTAAATGATTTTTTGACTGAGCTTGATGTCCTTTTGCATGTGCTTTGCATGTTATTTTTTGGCTGTTGATCATTATCTGGTCTGATTGCATATATTATGGATCTTTATACCATTTGCCACACTCTTTTATCAACCCACAAGATGCATTAGTACTTTGACACATTGGTAGTTATGTCCTATTTCCTTGAGGCCCCTTTCTTAGCACCTCACCTTCTTCTATGGAGACACCTTTTTTACTCCCTTATTTTTAGATCCTCGTTTGTATTTTTGACACCATTTTTTGATAGTTGATAGTCTTCCAAAAATTTATTGAAGCTATTATGGTGAATTTTAGTGTCGTCTTGTCTTCTTTAATAGTTTTATAGTCTCATTTAACATGACATGGAGCTATTCTGGTGTATACAGTGTCAACTTATTTAGTGTTGAGTAGTGGATTCAGACCACTCATGTAGATCTTTGTTTTTTTCACTCCATCCATTTATTAATATGGGTAGGTGTGATGTACATTCTGCTTCTTGGTGTTGAGCATTATTATTAATTTATAACACTTTTTTTATACTTTCATCACCACTGACAGTCTTCTTAATTGAAGCTATTCTGATGAAGCCCAGTATCAGTTGTTTTGGGATTGAGTAGTGGATTTAGACCACTCATGAAGATTGAGTTATTTTATGACTATGAGTACTTGTAGTGAGGGCTTCTTGAACATCATCTATGGAGGGCTTTCTTTCTCTCTCTTTTTTTTCTCTTTTTGTGGGGGGGGCATTTTTCATATGGGTTTTCTCTCTTTTCTCCACCTTTTGAGAGTTATGTATTTTTTCACCTTTTATGTGTGTGGTTTATTTCATGTTTTTAGCACAATAATGAGTTTGGATTCCTCTATTATACATGGATCTCTTATTAGGCACTTTGTTTTCCAAAACCCATATGAGGATTGCATAATGTCTTATCATTTCTTGGCCTTCTTTGGTGTACTCTTTTGCATTTTTGTCACCACTTACAATCTTCTTTATTAAAAACTATTATAGCGAAGCCCAATGTCAGTTGTTTTATGATCAAGTAGTGGACTCAAAATACTCATGCATATATTAAGAGTATTTTCACCTAGTGTTCAACATTAAGGGGGGATTTTTGGCAATGATTCATCGGGTTTCATCTTCTACCTAGTCTTTTGGATATCAGTGTTTATTTTAGTTGATATTTGTATTTAACACTAGTTTATATTTTACTTGGTAGTTATAGTGATTGGCATCCATGTATTTTGGCAAGATGGATTGGCTTCCATCAAGACACTTGGCTTATTTACTAGATTCTCTTAACATTGTACATAGGTACCCAACATGGCATAGTTGCTAAGACCTATCTTCTGAGTCTTACACTTTTTTATTTCTCACTGCTTCCTAAGTTACACTTAAGGGAGGGTGTTAGAATAATTAATGTGGGATAATTACTTATTAAGCTTACTTGAGTGTATGTCAATAATATGTTGTCATTATGTTGACATACATACCACCAGTCACCCATACTCTCTCTCCTATTTATAGACACTCTTAGAGTGCATTTCATAAGCAAGGAGTTGAGGACATTGTAATATATTTTGTGATTAATAGAGAGTTCATAGTTTTGTGAGCAATGTGTTAATCTCCATCACTGTGGTAATGGATTTTTGGAGAGATCTTGGTTAAGAGTTTTATAAACCATAATACATTCTACTTGGGTGGCCAATTTGGTCCTAATAAGAAACAAGAATAATGAGATTAGATTATTGGTGGAATTTAAAAATCTAAACAAGGCTTCTAAAAATGATAATTATCCCCTTACTTCTTTAGATGAGTTGATACAGATAGTAAGTGGTTTTAAAATGATGTCCTTCCTGGATGGATTTTTAGGTTACAATTAGGTATTGGTGCAATATGAAGACAAAATGAAGATGACAGTCACTATGAAGTGGAAAACTTATGCATATAAAATGATGCCATTTAGACTAATAAATGTAGGAGAAACCTTTCAACATTCCATGGATCATGCTTTCAAAAGATTGATAGGAAAATGCATAATAATCTACATGGATGATCTTATTATATTTTTAAAGAATCAATAGGACCACATAAGTCACCTGTAGTCCATATTCAATAGAAGAATAAGGTTTGGTGTTTCATTGAACCCAAATAAGGGCATATTAAAAGTGACTGAATCTAAGGTTTTGGGGCACATCATCACCAAGGATGGGATCACCATTGATCTAGATATAATTCAAGTAATTTCAAAAATTTAGCCACCAAACAATAAGAAGGTGCTCAAATCATTATTCAAAAATATTAACTTCATAAGGAAGTTCATCTCAAGATTCAAAGATATTATCATACCCCTGAATGCCATGCTCAAGTAGGATGCCAAAATAAAGTGGACAACTGAAGCTCAAAAGTCCTTTTAGGAAATTAAATATGTGATATCACAAATTCTAATGCTGATTAGTCTAGATTTTAATAAATATTTCTACCTATACTAATTTGATTTAGAACATTTGATTTTTTTTATCATCACACAGGAGAAGGACAAGATTGAACATCCAATTATGTTCATGAACACAAAATTGAAAGATGAATAACTTAGGTACTCTATGATTGATGAAATTTTTTTTACCCTTATCAAAGTATTGAAAAAGTTTTGACATTAAACCTTGAGGAATAAAGTCATTACCATCATGCCTAATCCTACGGTCAAGCTTACCTTGTAACAGAATGAGTTAGGAGAACCATGAGGCAAATAGATGCCCAAATTATAAGAATTTGACATAGAAATAAAGCATAAAAAGATCATTTGAGGGAAAGACATTATTTAGCTTATTATTGAACTAGATTCATGCATCAAAGTTGAAGAGGTATGTGAATCTCAAGTTTCTAAAGGAGAACGATATACTGATATAATATAATATTTAATTATAGGAACTTGTACCCTCGATCTCAATAGAGAGAGGAAGAGAGATTTGAGGCTCAAAGATACTCATTACATGATCAAGAAAGGAGTCACCTATAGAATAAATTATGAAGGTATTTATCTTAGGTATGTATCTATAGAATAAGCTAAAGAAATATTAGAGAACTTGCATCAAAAGATAGGAAGTGGTCATCCTTCTGGGAATACCATAGCCCATAAGATCTTAAGAATGGGCTACTAATATCCAATTTTTTAAAAATATGCTCACACTCATGTGAGAACATGTCACGAATGCCAAACTTTAGCCAAGAGAGAAGTACATGCAGTAATGCCTTTATAATCAGTTGTTGAAAGAAGGCCATTTGCCCAATAGGGTTTAGACTTCATTGGTGTCTTCAACACAAATTCCTTAGCAGGAAATAAGTTTTTTATTAATGCTATATATTATTGCACCAAATGGACTAAATCCATAGCCATAAAGAATTATAGAGCATAAGATATGATTCGCTTCTTAGAAGAACACACAATAACTAGATTTAGCATGCCTATTTCTCTAATTTATGATAATGGACTATATTTTATATCAATAGAATTAAATGAATGGTCACATGACAACTAGATCATCATCAGGTTAAATTTTAACCATTACCCTTAAGGAAATAGACTAGTAGAATCAACAAAAAAAATTTGATCAATGTAATGAAGAAGTCAGCTAGAGATAAGCCTAAGGACTGACACAATTTATTAAAGTATGCTCTTTGGATAGACCATATTAGACATAAGTAATCCCTTAAAGTTTCACCCTATCTATTAGTATATGGATGTAATCTCATATTCCTAATTATTTATAAAATACCCACTTATCAATTTATGCAGGATTACATGGAACTGAGCAATAAAGCAAAATCAAGGTTGTTAGAGATAATAGAAATGGAGGATTTAAGGACTGAGGCCTTTTAAACATTCAACAAACACTAAGATGTGGTCAAGAGGTGGTTTGATAAGAGATTAAAAGTCAAAGTATCTAGGATTTTAGACCTAGTGCTGCTTTGGGATAAAACCCATGAGAAGAAAGGACAACATGATAAGTTTGCCCTTGGACCATACCAAATTTTACAGATCATGGGATATAATGAATTTTATTTGAAGGACATATAAGGTAACAAGCTTACATATCCAATAAATGGATAGTTACTAAATTAATACTTTAGGGTTGTATCATTTGTTGATGTTATTTAGTAACGAGGGACTGATGAAAGTAGTATGATTAGATTAGATTTATCACTTTCTTAGAATAGTTTCCTAGTTTCATAGATTGCTTTCATAGACTAGTTTCCTGATTTTTAGGATTAAACTTTCTTGGTTTAAATATTTTGCTTTCATAGATTATATTTCATGTTTTCTATATTATATTTCAATGCTTTCTTAATTTAGTTTATTCCTTTATTAGATTAGCTATTCTTTGCTTTCTCTGATAATCAAAATTGTTTTCGCTCTAACTATAACCAAGTTAAAATACAAACCAACTGAGCTTATGACTTGTGGAAAAGGGGAAATCAAAATATTGACACTTTAAGATTAGTTTATAGGTTAGGTGTATCTCTATGTTTTTGAGTCTTTAGGATGAAGGTAGGTAATCATGGATTATTCTGAATGGTGTCACAATTGAATACTTTTATGATGCATGTGGAAGTTACTCTCAGAGTACTTCATCCAAATTTAGAAATTTTTCTATTTTTAGTGGATCAAATCCACTTATCACATTGAATACCTATTAGAAATGATAATTCTAGGAATAGATGTGGTTGGAAGGGACATTCTAGTAATGATTTGTTTTATAATTATACCAGCTCACTAAGGTTCCAACTCTTCTCTTTTCCATTCAAGAATAAAAGAAGAGCAAAACAAAAACAAAAGAAGAAAGAACCAATGGATTCAAAATAGAAAAAAAATCTAAATAAAACCAAAAGGATCACATGATGAAATAAGGTCAATATACCATGCATCATGATAAAGAGAAAATAATGGAAAGGAAAGAGGAGCCGAAGGTATCTTTATCGGGGTTATGGATGCTTGATTAATAGTGGAGGAATGCCTAATCTTATTTTATTTTTGAGATTTAATAGATACTAGAATGAAACCTATATCCCCATCAAAGCTCTTCAAAAACATATCATAATAGGGGTTAAATAAAATATATATTTGATACATATAAATCCAAGAAATTAGAAAATAAGCATGTTGTGTGAATTAACTTAGGAGTCTCTTTCCTGTTTATAATTTAAGTATTCTTGTGTGGCACACTTCATGATTGATTTAGGATTACAAACTATATTTATTGGTTCTTGAATACTCAGGAGTATTCCCCTTGTAAGTTAACATTTGTTGTACCCAACACCCCCCTTTTTCCATAAGGAAATGGGGACCCACTTTTTTTTAGATCACTATCTTGATTTTAAGCCCCCTCTTCTATGTGTTTATGCAAATTTTGGGAAAATATTATGATTTGGACTTTTATACTTAGGCAAAACGGCATTGAATTTTGTTATCACAGACTAAATATTTTATTCTATCAATTTTGTTACTTTGAACTAATTGTTGTGAACTTATGTTTTCATAGACTAACCTTATTCAAGAGTCTTTATCAGAATTTATGTTTTTGGGCTTATGTTTTTGGGATTTTATCTTCAAAATTTTTTTTCCACATAAATTGGTCTTTGGGTTTATCATTTCAGACAATTTGTCCAATAGAATTTTCTCTTTGTAGCATTTTCCCCTTAATAATTTTGCCAAAAGAATTTCCCCATATCAAACTTATTCTTGTAGACAATCTTGCTAAGACATTTTCCCCAAGTAATTGAATTTACCCTTTGGGATTTATGAAACTTACCCTTTGGCCTTTGTTGAGATTTCCTTTTAGCCTTTACGAAGTATATCCTTTGGGAATTTTGTCATGGATGAATGCCGTAAAAAGTAGACCCTTCAAATTGTTGCTTTTGACACTTGGATTTTCACCCTTGAGGAGATGCTCAGATCTCCTCATCTAAGTGGCACAATTGATTCATCTCTCTTGCTATGGGTGACAATTTTATTGAGATGAATCTCTAGATATTCAGCTAGCTCTACTTGATGCACCTTTAAATATCTCTCTAATATATCAATTCATGTATGAGAAGGGTAAAAAGAACAACTAATAAAATAAAAAAGGTGATGAACCAATGTTTATCTCCTCCTATTTGACATAGAATATGCTACTTAAAGACCAACACAGCTTTTCTCACATAAAACCAACTCCTTGTGTGTTGTCACATCAGTGTTTCACATGTTAGATTCAAGAAGGCATTCAACATTTAGGAGACTAATAGATGATTCCAAGAAAAAATACAATCATAGACTACTTTTAAAATGTCTATACACTTAGAAAAGAATACTAACAAGGACTTCTAATGCCACTCTTTTTGCACCTTGGCAGACCATCAAGAGTACAAGCTAGAAAAGATAATCTTTCACTAGACTAAACCAACAAGATTCAGGTCATCACTCAATAGTATAACATGTGAGTGGAAAAATAACTTGTATTATTTCTTCAAGAGTTTTTTGAGTACAAATCTATCTAGATTTTTCACAATAACTAGTGGAGGCTACTTAAATGAGCCAAAACAGTGCATATTTATAGTTTTGAGAGAGAGGTCAAGCCAAGGAAGTTAAAGAGTCACTTAGACATGTGTCATCTTGAGACAAATAATTAAATTTACACATGGAAGAGGTGGGCAAGCTATGTCATGTCACCAAATGAATTAGTTACAAATGAATAAGTTATAACTGAACCAAATGCCTCAGTTATAATTAAATCAACTAAAGTTGAATAAGTTACAACTAAACCAAATGCTTTATTTATGATTTCCATTTGTTACCTTCATATTCACCTTTAGGTTTCCACTGATCCTTTTGACACCAATGCTATTTTTCTTAGTTTGAAATTCACTTTTTGTAGGTTTTCACCCTCCTTATTCCTTCAAAACATTTTCTTCAAACTCACTATTTTGATCTACCTGGGATCCACTATTTAAATGCCAACAACTAGCCCATGACCCTAAAGTTGATGTCTATATACCCATCATGAATTCCTTCAATATATTTTCCTTGGACTCTTTTCTTGAACAATCTTCCATAGAATTATCTTCTTTTAGGTTCTTTCCCTGTGGATAATTTGTTTTAACACTTTTCCAAAAGAAATCCTTCAGGCTTTTGATTTTGGCCATTTATGTGGACAATTTTCCAAAAACAAATCTTTCAACTCTTTTTTTTACATTAATTTATTTGGGATATCAAATGACCTTTTGGATTTTGAAAATAGACCATTTGGTTCTTTGAAATGTTCATTTAGGTTTCTTGAAGTAGACCTTAGGAAATTTGGAATGACCCCTTCAGCCTCTTGCAAATGATCCTTCAACTTTTTTTTTGGCATCTTTTAGCCTTCCTGCAAATGTTCTTCTAAAAAATTGAAGTGCCCTTAGAAAAAGTTATTTTGGAAAAAATGTCTAAAATAATTCATTTGAAAAAGTTGAAAATTGCCCTTTAGAAAAGTTACAAATGACCCCTTTAAAAAGTTGCACCTTTTTGGGAAAATTATTTTAGATAAAATGTTTGAAATAATTCCTTTAGAAATATTGAAGTGGACCATTTCTTGAAAGAAAGATACCCTTAAAAAAATTGTTTTAGACAAAATGTACAAAATAATTTCTGACAAAAAACCCAAAGATAAAACCTTTGAAAGAATAAACATAGTCAAAAAACAAAAGACTCGAAAGGATTACTATGCAAAGGCTTAGAAAAAGACAACAACCAAACTTTCTGAAAGAATTAAACTTATACACTTATTATGGGCTTGTATATAACACTTCTTCTGAATGAAACTTGAATACTGGACCTAGCCAAAGGTATAGACTTAAACGACTATGTTTTCAACTAGGGGTTCCTAATTTTGGCTTGAAGGGCCAAAATTTGGTCAAAAAATTAGTGACTCATAGGGGTAGTATGCTTGCTATACTAACCAGGCCAGTAGCCAAATTAGTCTATTGGGTATAGAGTCATCTAAGGACACTCAAATAAGGAAGCATTAGCCATGACTCAAAACCTTGAAGAACACACCAAACCAAAAGCAAAACTCATGCCACAAGACACAACACAAACAAAACAAATAAGACACAAAGTAAAGCAAGACACGAAATAACTCGCACATGTGCGTAAGCACTTAGGGAAGACAAGGAAAGTAGGAAACTATGTACAAAGAAAAAAGGAGAACCTCAATAATAATTATTTAGATATATCCAATTGATTGGGATATGCAACTCCTCTCCATCCAACTTTGAGAGTTAGAAAGCATTATGTTGTTTACATTGTGTGATCACATATGGGCCTCTCCACAAAGCATCAAAATTTATGTGTCTTCTAGGTCTAGCCCTATTTGCATCTCATTTTTAGATAATTTCTCCTTATTTGAAGCTCCTTGGCATGGATATCTTGTCAAAATACTTCTTTGTTTGCTCTTGGTGAGTTGTTATGGTGTGCATAGCTTGATTTCTTGTCTCTTCAAGATCCATCAACTCAAATAACCTAAATTCTATGCTGTTATTCTCCATCAATTATAGCTGATAGGTAAGATGTAAATTTGGTAACTCAAGTGAGATAGGAAGTATAAATTCCCTTCCATAGACAAGTGTATATGGTAAATTCCTAATTGCTCTCTTTGGGGTGCTCCTATCATCCCAAAGGGTTGTTTTCAACCTGGTGTGCCATGTCCTTTGATTTTCCTCCATTATTCTCTTTATGATTCTGATTAAATTCTCATTTATGGAATCAACTAGTCCATTCCCTTGGGGGTAGTTAGAAGAGGTGCTGAGATAGATGCCATACTTTAAAGCCCATTCACTTGTCCTTGCTCCAGAAAGGATAATGCATTATCTGAGATTGTTGTTGAAGGAGATCCAAATCTATTTACTATACTCTCATATAAGTCTAGGACTGAGGTTTCATTTGCCTCTTTAAGAGCTAAAACCTATGCCCACCTTGTAAAGTAATCAATGGTAGTCAACACCCACTTATGACCAACACTAAAAGGTGGATTGATTAAGCCTATAAAATCCAAACCCCATCACATGAAGGGTTGTTCAAATTGGATTGGATGAAGAGGTAGGGCATCAAGCTTTTATTTGACATAAAATATCAAAATTTTGGCATTTTATTACCCAAGCATGGGTGTCTTTGAACAAGCTAGGCCAAAAGTAACCTACCCTCATAATTTTAGCAACTATAGTTCTTGGAGTAAAATGACCACCAACTAGCCTATCATGGAATACATGTAATACTTTGTCAATCTATTCCAAATCAATACACCTCAGCAACACACCTAAAAAGTCTTTACTATAAAAGGAATGAATTTCAGCCTAAAGTACCTTCTCTTGGCCCTATCAAGACCTTGTGGACACTCACTAGTTTGAAGGAAATGGATCCTGTCCTATGTCTAAATTCTCGTAGATGAAGGGGAAATTGATATAGAGTCATCATGAAGTTACAAACAACTTCTTTTTTCTCTTTCAATTCTAAAGTGAGATGCTTACAAAGTCCTTTTCATTTCACTAACTTAATAGTTTTTATCTCCACATCATATTCCATCACCCTTCTGATCCATCCTGCCCTCTTTTCATTCAAATCTCTATTCAGTCAAAAGTGTTTTACACTAGGATGAGGCACAAAAATATGAATATTTTTATTAGACAACATATGCCTAAACTTCTTTAAACTCCTTATGAAAGAAATTACTTATTTCTCAACATATGTGTACCTTATCTCATAGCCTTCCAAACCTTGACTAAAGAAAACAATGGTCTATTCAATATTTTCATCATTAGCTTGAGTAAGCATGTCAGAGATTACCTCTTAATTCCCAAGAATATATAGGTTGAAATATTTGGAGAAGTTTGGACTTACAAGGGTAGGATCTTGGGAAATGGCTTGCTTGATCTTCTCAAAATTTTCTTTCCTCCTTCTTTTCCAAGATAACACCTCATCCTTCCTTAGAATGGAGGCTAAGGGCTTGAATAGGTTAGAAAAATTAGGAATAATCCTCTTAAATAAATTTATCTTACCAAAGAATCTTTGTAGAGCTTTCTTATGTTTAGACAAATAAAATGACAAGATGGCACTTACCCTTTTAGGATCAATAGATAGACCTTTCTTGGAAATAATGTGTCTTAAGAGTTTGATTTCATGGACAAAAAAAAAACTTCTTTAGGTTTAGAGATATCCCATAGAGATATCCCAAACTCTCTACACCTCTTAAAAATCTGGCTTAAGTGCTTCAAATGATCTTTTACTTCCTTGGAGAAAACTATCACATCATCAAGATATACCAATACAATGTCATTGATTAATAATTGAAAATCCATATTCATTACACGTTGAAAATTATCTCCAACATTAGAAAACCAAAAATTCATTTTTATATAAGCATATATACCCCATTTAGTAGTAAAGGTGGTCTTATATTGGTCACTTTCCTTCACCAGAATTTGATTATACCCAGAATACCCATCAAGGAGAGAAAACCTTTCACTACCAACCACAACTTTCAAGATTTGTTCCATGGAAGGGAGTGGGTAACGATATTTCAAATACACTCTATTAAATTCCCTAAAATCAATGCACAAACTTATCTCTCCATTCTTCTTCCCAACATGGACTAGGTTTGCTAACCAAGATGAATGCTTAATGGGAAAGATGATTTTTGACTGAATTAGTTTAGTGAGTTCTTTCCTCATGAGAGGATAAATATTGGGATTAGTTGGCCTTTGCCTTTTCTTAATAGGCTTATAATTCTCATCTAAATATATAATATGCTGATCTAGATTCAGATCAAAACCTTTTAAATCACTATATTCTCATGCAAAGACATCAAAAAAATCTTTGCATAACTCAATGAAAGCATGCTTCTCTTTGATAGTACATACCTTCCAAAGTGTAGGTAATTTATATTTGAAAATATGAATTTTCTCATAGTTTTATTTCTTTCTATATATGCTTACCTTCTATTTCTTCATCTGGTCATCATCATTGAATATGATCTCAAGATTGACTAGGCCTTTAGGAAGCTTGTTAAACTTCAATTGCATAATCTATCCTCCATATTATTGTAGTTTAGACTGATTTTTGGAAGAAAACTTAGATTTTTCTTGTATAAAAAGTGTTATTTGTTGGTCACTATAAAACAACTGCCAATTAGTGACATTATCTGATATGGATGGTCTCATAATCACCTTTAAATGGGGTTGGTTTTTGTCTTCCTTTATGCCCTTTAGAACATCAAACAGAGCTCAAATAGAATCCAACCTATCATCATGATTATTGTATTCTCTTGGGATTGATGTGATGTTTAAGGTTGGGAATTATTTTATTATATCCCATAATTTATGCTTGTATGACTTGAGTGATGAGTTCTTGGTTAAATTATGCCCTCTAACTTGATTGACAATGAGCTCACTATCACCAAACACTCGTGACTCTTTGACACCTCTTTTCCTTTCTGACTCAAGGCCATGAATAAGGGATTAATATTATCATACATTATAGTTATAAGATAATTTAAATCTCTAGGTTGAAATTTACCTTTCCTTTGAAGGTGAAACCAATATTGGTCCACCATCGGCCCCAATCTTGCTTTTAGACCCATTAAAGAAGAGATGTCATAAACCTTTCACATCCTCAATTTAATTCATAAAATTATGCATGAAAGAGTAATTATCATGCATATAATAGACTCTAATACTATATTATTCAATAAAATTATAAGGATCATGCTCATAGTTGTCATCTCCCCACTCATCTAGGAACAAATCAGAAACTCCCTTAAGGGAAGATGATGGAGATTGGTCAATATGAAGTTCCTATTCATTAATGATTTCATAATTAACATTTTCCACATTAGGTGAGTAAGGTTCCAAGTGATCTATATGGATAGGTTCTGACTCAATATTAACTTTAGTACCATACTTTGTCCTAAACACCATGTAGGACTAATTGGTTGCCAAATATGCACTTATCTTGGATGTGAAAACTGTTGATAAGAAAAGAGAAAAATAGGGAGGAAAATATGCCACCACCAAATCATGAGGAATTGAAAAGGTAGGAGAATAATTAAGGGTAAAATTCAAACCTTTACCTATCCCCAAATTCTTGGCTGGTGATACATCCAATTGCAAAACTCCTTTAGTCATTGGCTCATACTTGAGGCCTAGCTTATATGCTATGCATTTGGGCATAATTAATGTGATTTTTCCATTATCTATGATGAAATTATGAACCAAAAAATCACAAATTATTAGATATGGATAAAAATGAGGAGTCTTCTTATCTTTCTTCACTTGACCATCTATAGATTGAGTTCCATTAACTAAAACCACATTGTCATTTCTAGATGGGCCAACTTATTTACCCAATCCATGCTATTACTTTTGGAGTATATATTTATACCCTAGTAATGTTAGATAATCCAAAAATGAGATGTTCATATGAATATTATTCATTTGTTCCACCACATTGATGGAAGGATTACTTACCTTGGGGTTCTCTTTATGAACATTGGCACCTTGTGATGTAGCTTATGGAGGTAGAGTTGTAGTAGCTGGCCTAAAGTTTATAATCCTATAATTTTATTACATTTTAGGATCTGTATTATACCCAATTACCATAGGAGATGATGTGGGAGTCATAATATGTCCTTGATTGGCTCCTTGATCTTCATCAACAACCCTCTTTTTGGACCTAGTATTAAAGGCAACACTAGTATTTTAATTGCTTCTATTCCCCATGTAATTAATGGCACAAAACTCACCCTAAAAATGATTTATGAGCATATAATCAGTTTGAGGTTGTCAATTTTCCACCCCTCCTTGCATATATCCTTCAAAATTTGAAATTGGGAAAGATTGATTAACTTGCATTACCATGCCTTGATTTTGCATCTCATTTGCATAAGTAACATACTCTTGGCCTTGTTCAAAAGATGGATAGTTGGGATATTATTAAACCAAGTTATTTTTAATGGGAATAAGGGATTTTGAGGATGAGTGAGCATTAGGATTATATCTTTTATAAAGCTTGACATGGGTGATTTGGCCTTGTCCTTGTGCATTATTCTGGAAATGGGGTCTACTTATTTGCCCAAACTAATCGTATGTTTGATATTGCCTATAACCTTGAGATTATTATATTTTTAGGGAAAATAACTCATTTTTAACAATTTGAATAAATATTTTAACCTCATTTATTTAATTTTAAGTAAAAATGGTAGGCCTTTCTTGATTAGACAAAGGGGCTAAAGTTGGCAATGCACCTTGACTAGGAGAATGCAAATCATGGAATAGTGGCATTAGAGGTATAGAAGCTATTTTTACCACTTAGACAAGAAAATTCTTAGCATTAATGGCTATTTCACAGGTAGAAAGCAATGTGTTTCCACACATATACTAAATCATCATGGCAATGACACTATTCAATGCTTTCAAGTAGTACAAAAATGCATAGTTTTAGGTTAGCCTCATAAGAGTTAGGATTATATCCCAAGTTTTTTGGAACCTAGTATTAAAGTCTTACATGAATTTATGTGGTTCCCTCTTGATTGTGGTCAAATGATATGATAGAGATAGGTAGTCACTCTTCTCCCCAAACCTATTAGTTAATAAATCTCCCAATTCATCTCATGAGCTAAAACAGTTTACAGGTAGAGTCTCATACCAATCCAAAACTTTTCATTTGAAAGACAAGGCCAACAACCTAATAGCTACATTTTATTGGGTGATTTTGTGAACATTACAATTTTTTTTTATATTCCTAATGTGCTTAATGGTAGTAATAGGACCATCGCCACTAAAATATGGGAAACTTTTGAGGGTTACTCCTAGAATTTGATCATATTGGGCAAGATGCAAGGGAGATGCCTCAATGAAAGGCACAAAAGGTTATCTTCTAGACATCTTATAATTATCATTATAGATACTAAGAATGGAATGCAACACAAACTTAGAAGCTTTAAACACAAAATATCTTTTATAATTTTGAGTGTCTACAAACCTATACCTTTTGGTGAAATATGGAGGTAGTTACACAAACTCAAAGGGTGTCTCCTTATAAACAGATCTAGTTGTCACCTTTGGCATGAAAAATATGTTTGATCATCAACCAAAGACTTGAATTATTTAATGGAGTCACCATGTACTGAATGTAGATGCTTCTTTCATCTTTAACTATGCCAAGACCAACACTAATTTTTAATAATATTAGAGGACTAGGGAGTCCTATTGGGCATGCCAAAAACTGTTGACACTTGGATTCACACCCTTGAGGAGATGATCAACTCTCCTCATCCAAGTGGCACAATGGAGTCATCTCATTTGTTGTGGGTGAAAATTTTGTTGAGATGAATCTCTAGATAAGGGGATAGCTCCCCTTGATACACCTTTAAATCTCTCTCTAATATATCAATTCATGTATGAAAAGGGTTCAAGAAAATAACTAAGAAAAAAAAAGGTGATGCACCAATGTTTATCTCCTCTTATTTGATTGAGAATACACTACTTAAAGACCAACACAACTTTTCTCAGATAAAACCTACAAATCCTTATGTGTTGTCACATCAATGTTTCATAGTGATTCAAGAAGGCATTCAACATTTAAGAGAGAAATTTATGGTTCCAAGAAGGAATACATTCATATAATATTTTTAAAATGTATATACACTTAGAAAAAAGTACCAAAAAGAACCTTTAATGACACTCTTTCTATACATTGGTAGACCATCAAGAGTACAAGCTAGAAAAGACAATCTTTCACTAGACTAGACCAACAATATTTAGGTCATCACTCAAGAGTACAACATGTGAGTGGCAAAATAACTTGTATTATTTTTTAAGTGTATTTTGAGTACAAATTTGGCTAGAGTTTTTCCAATAACCAGTGGAGGCTACTCAAATGAGCTAAGTGAATGTATATTTATAGATTTGAGAGAGAGGTCAAGCCAAGGAAGTTCAATAGTCACTTAGACATGTGTCATCTTGAGAGAAATAGTTACATTTGCATGTAGAAGAGGTGGGTGAGCTATGCCATGTCACCAAATGAATTAGCTATAAATGAATAAGTTACAACTAAACCAAATGCCTTAGTTACAATTAAATCAACTAAATTTGAATAAGTTACAACTAAACCAAATGCTTTAGTTATGATTGCCGTTTGTTACCTTTATACTCACCTTCAGGTTCCCACCGAGCCTTTTGACACCAATGGCTTTTTTTCATAGTTTGAAATTGAATTTTTGTGGGCCATCACCCTCCTTATTCCTTTAGAACATTTTTGTTGGACTCACTATTTTGATCTACCTAAGACCCACTATTTAAACACCAATGGCTAGCCCATGACCTTGAAGTTGATGTTTGTGGACCCATCATGAATTTCTTCATGATATTTTCCTCAAAATCTTTTCTCAAATAATCTTTCACATACTTATCTTTTTTTAGGTTTTTCCCTTGTGGATACCTTATTTTGACACTTTTCTTGAATGAAATCCTTTGGGATTTTGATTTTGACCATTTTTGCAAATAATTTTATTGAAATAAATCTTTTGGATCCTTTTTTTGCATTAATTTATTTGGGCTATCAAATGGCCTTTCAGCTTTTTAAAAAGGACCATTTGGTTCTTTGAAATGTTCCTTCAAGTTTTTTGAAGTAGACCTTCAAAACTCTGGAATGACCCCTTCAGCCTCTTGTAAATGACCATCATTTTTTTGGCATCTTTTAGCCTTCCTATAAATGTTCTACACAAAAATTGAAGTGCCCTTCAAAAAATTTGTTTCAAATAAAATGTCTGAAATAATTCCTTTAGAAAAGTTGAAAATTTCCATTCAAAAAAGTTACAAGTGCTTTTCAGAAAAGTTGTTTCAGATAAAATGTCCCAAATAATTCCTTTAAAAAATTTAAAAATTGCCCTTCAAAAAAGTTGCAAATGACCCCTTTGAAAAGTTGTGCCTTTTCGATAAAATTGTTTTAAACAAAATGTCCAAAACAATTCCTTCAGAAAGATTAAACTGGACCATTTCCTGAAAGAAAGATACCCTTCAGAAAAATTATTTCAAAAAAAAATGTTTGAAATAATCTTTGACAAAAAACTTGAAGTTAAAACCTCTGAAAGAATGAACACTTAGTCAAAAAATAAAAGACCTGAAAGGATTACTATGCAAAGGCTTAGAAAAATAACAAAACTAAACTTTTTGAAAGAAATAGACTTGTACTTACATTGTGGGATTGTATAGAACACTTCTTCTAAATGAAACCTACATATTAGACCTAGACAAAGGTATAGACTTAAATAGATAAGTTTTCAAATAGGGGTTCCCAATTTTGGCCTAAAGGGCTGAAATTTGGTCAATAGTTTCCAAATAAAAAGTAACCTTTGGAATTTTGAAATTGTGGTTCAAAACTTTTGAAATTCCCTTTTTGCCTTACCAACCTACCCTTCACGATTTATGCAACATATCCTTTAGCCTTTTTATTTAAACCATTTTTCTTGACAAAATTCCTTTGGACCTTTTTCAATTACACTTTGACTCCTTCATATTTGTCCTTCGGGACTTTTATCTTGCACATTTCCTTCAATACTTTTATCCTACACCTTTTCCCTCTAAAACTATTCTTTTAGACATTTTGTCCAAGACACTTTCCCTAAGCCAATTAGATTATTTTGGAAATTTTGTCTTAGAGAATTGGGTCTTTGATAGAATTTTTATGGACATTTTGTCTAAAATAATTCCCCCAATGGAATTCCTTTGGGACTTTTTAAATGACCCTTTGCCTTCAATTTACTCTTTGGAAGTTTTGTCAAGGACATAAATTCCTTCATGAATTATATCCTAGGCCTTCTAAACATACCCTTCAAACTTTTGAAAGTGCCCTTTAGGAATTTTATGGTTACCCTTCAGGACTTTTGTAAGGGCCCTTTCCCATCAAAATTTTTATTAAACATTTTTTTTTAATGTATGAACCTATCCTTCAAGACTTTTGTCCCAAGTTATTTCTTTTAGACTTTGTGTTTCAAACATTTTGTTTGATGAAAAAAGCATGAAATAATTCCCCCAAGGGCACATGCTCTTTGGACTCTCTAAAATAACCCTTCAGACATTTTTAAAATGACCCTTCAGGATTTTTGATGTGGCCACTTACCTTTCAGAACTTTGTCCTGGATCCTTTTCCCTCTGAGACTTACCCTTTGGGGCTTTTGTCTCAGGACCTTTTGCCTTTCATCCAATTCCTTTGGGAAAATTTTCTTGGGATTTTTATCATTTATCCAATTCCTTTGGAAATTTTTTCTAAAACATCATGACCTTTGGCCCATTTTTGACCATCCCTCCAAGCATTTCTTTAGACATTTTGTCTGAAAGAATTAGGTATTTGGGAGAATTGTTACAGACATTTTATCTGAAATAATTCCCTAGTGAAATTACTAAAGAGTTTATGTATTAGAATTTTTTTTTTGATGAAATTAGGGTCCCCACATAGAAATCCTAAGACAATTCCCCCACATAAAATCCCATGAAAATTCTACCGTAACTATTAGCCCAAAACAAATACTAGACTGCCAAGTGGTACCTTTGCTTGGAGATCATTTTATTATATTTTAAAATTAATTTAATATTTTAGCTGAGACCCAAATCCTATTTTATTAATAATAAAACCTTAGGCTAAAAATATTCATGTAGGGTCATTTATACATAGTTTAAAAAAGTATTATACTAAGTCATTTTGTGCTTATGTTTGTAGAAGTAGAGAGTCCCAATAAAAGGACATGTGTCTAATTACCAAGGTTAAATTTGATAGTCATACAAACGTCATTTGATAGTCACAAGGAAATAATTTGATAGTCATGAAAATGCCAAATTTAACCTTAAAAATTGATAATTTATGGAATTAAATTTGACAGTCATGTAGACATCATTTGACAATCACAAAGACATCAGTTGATGGTCATGTGAATGCCAGATTTATCCTAGTAAATTACCTATTTGGATTTAAATTAGGATCCTAAAATGCACATCCATTTGGGCAAATTTCATCGAATGATGTGATAGTCAGTTTAAATGTCAAAGCTTTGTGAGAGTGACAAGTGTCACCATCACATGAGCCTAGTACACAAATCCAATGACTTGCAAGAAGAAGCAGGGAGCCCAGTACATAGAGTTTAGAATCCCCAAGGAAATACCAAGTGGAACACATATGAAGCATATAAAAATAGGGAATGACAAGTTCTAATCACATAGGAGTCAAGGAGCCAAAATAATTAAAATCTAATGAACCATGTTAAACCAATGCAAAGGATCGATGGTACGAGTCCTAGGTGGACTTTTTAAAGATCTTAGAGTCAATCAGGTGTTGACACATGTCATTTCAAAAGATAACAGGGCATTATGGACATAATTCTCAAATATTTGGACACTTGAACTATATTTATCAGTAAACATTCGGTCTCATAGTTAAGATAGAATATGAACACACATGTATTAATCTAAATGATGAATATAAAAGTGAAGATCTAGATTATATTAAAAACACATGCAAGTGTGCAATGCACAGTTTAGATTAGTAATGGCTAATAGTTTTACCACTAGTTCTAAAAACATTGGTAAATTTATTTTGGTCCTTCATGAATATGTTTGAGTTCTATTTGAAGGTAGCTAATATGAAAGATCAATATGTTATTTTCATAATCTATAAAAAGGAGGCATGTGTAGTTTTGGTAAATCGTACATATTTTAAAGTTTACATACAATTCAAAATATGATTGTAAAAATTACCTCTATGTTCATACACATAGACACATTGCATATCCTTGACAAATGCTATTTTAAATTGATAATTGTATGTATAATATTATATAGCTTTATACCATAGTTAGATTTCATGTTCTGACTATCACATGTAATGACCTTGCATGAACTTGGAGGATGAGGCAACCCCTTCCCTAAGTCTATATAAAAAATTGTAATCTAACTTGGATTTTTGTGAGAGAATTTTTGAATATAGGAGCAAGATCAAGTTTGATCATCAGCATATGTGTTTATGTATTTTTTTTCCAATTTCTATGTAATTAGTTGTTACTTTCATTGGTTGTATGTTTAAATAATCTTTAATGTGCAAAAGCTACAGATGGATTCTCGATTATTTTTTATTAATGTACCAATCTATAGATGTGTAACTACTATTGAAATATTGGTAAATATATTAGTTAGGATATCCAAATTAGAATTGAATCATAATTATGATTGTGCATGAGTATTTTCTTGGATGTAGTTTTCTATGTGTGTACAACAATTACGTCAGATACTTCACTAGCCCAAACCATAATCTCTTGATTAAGGGTGTGCAATAACTACCCTAAAAGGATCAAATTTTATCTAAGGCTTGTGAATTTCTTTCATAATTATCTCCTTAGACTTATTATCTATGTCTAACTATGTGTGTGCAACTACTGCAAAAAACAAACATAGGTTTTGAGAGCACTTATTCTTTAGAAACTAGCCAGGGGAGTAGTTATTAAAAGCCACAAAAGCTTTATTTTTACCTTTCCCTTCCCTCCTTTTTTAAGTATGTTTTGAGATATACCCACTCAATATTAAAAACAAACCACCCATCTAAATCACATATATATTTAATACCCTTATTAATAACTACACCTTCGTCTAAAAACCTTGTCAATAACCTGTATGCCCTACCCACTATTCCATTAATAGGTTGAAGTAAACCACATACCTGTAACTCATGCCCTAGAGTGTATTTTAACTTTATTGAGATCCTAAAATGTTAGAGGCACCTTGTTATGGCTATGGTGTGCATAAATCCCCCATTAACAAGCTTATTTTCACAAACCTATTTGACTATGTGTTTCCATGAAGATGCTTTAAAGTGATCTAAGCCATAATGGCTTGAGAAGCTTGAAGGGAAGTAGGTTGTTGTTATAAGGAGTATATGATAATTATTCATAATTATTTTATATATTATATTTATCCTAAGGGATCATTTTTAAGTGAGAAGAAGTAGATCCATTTCATTTATGTCTCCATGAGACCTATTGGTGATATGAGATCTAATTGAGCTTTCACGAGGTGAGAAAATGAGTTGTGACTTATAAAGCATTGAAAAGTTATTTAGAGAGTATTGGATCATTGTTTTTAAAGGTTTTAATTTTTTTATTAAGGTCTATGTTGTTTTAAGGAATCAAAATATAACATATTATTGAAGGCTAAATGCTTTAGGTCTTTACTAAGCCTAATAAGAGAAGGTGGTCTAAGTGAGTTTGGATAGCCTAATGGTGATCCTATTTTGATTTATTATTGTGTGTAATGTTTCCTAAGACATGTTTTGGTTTTTAAACTAATGGATTAGTGTTTTGGATAACAAAGAGAGTGAGTGAACTAGTGACAAGTATAAGAAGAAGGCCAAATAGGTCTATTTATGCAAGTTAGACAAATTGAGATTGAAACGAAGGAAATAGAAGATTGTTGAGTGGTGAGAGGTAATGAAGAACATTATAATAGTTTAATAAATATTACATGAAGGTATAATAGTGTTTTTATAGGTGATGATCAAGTAAATTGTATTGATACAAGGCTATTAGGCCTATTTGTCTAGATATGCTTATGAAAAGGATTTGATTGAATATCAAGCTAAAGGAGTAGACTAGAGGGATAATGACGGATATCAATCCATTAAATGTATTCATGAGATGATGATTCATATTTATATGGTTTGAAAGTAGGTTATATGTCTGATTTTCTATCTAGAAGGGAAAAGTGTGAAAGGAATATCTAGAGAGCTTTAGATTGAAGATACAACCTAAGAAAGGGTAATGAGTAGTGGCCTATGAGAGTTAATTAAGATTTTAATAGATGATAAATGATGTGTTATAGTTATATTTGTGTTTATGATGGTTGACGTCATTTTGTGTTTATACATATTATTAAATATGAGGGCTATTTGAGCAAAGAAAAAGAAGGGAACTTTTTCTTGTGTAAGAGTCATTTTTGAGTGTGATAGAGCAAGATAAGACCATCATATATTGTGAGATGGAAAAAAATAAAGGTGGATAGTTTCAAAGTTTTGACTAAGTGGGTGATTAATCAAAAAGGGGGTTATAGCCTCCTAGCAAGTTTGTGCGTGTTAAAGTCAAGTTGGTGGTTGATAAATTCTTAGGGGTTGTTTCTCCTTGTTGGGTTGGTGATCAACTAAATTTGATTCATAGTATTATAGGATAAGTTTTCCAAGATATGTTTTAGTGGATTTTATCCCATTTGAGGGTTTCCCACATAGATCTTATGTTCATGTGATGTGTTCTTTCATTTCATTCTTTGTATGAGTATGCTTTCATTGTGATGTTGCTAGATTAATTGATATATGTTTGAATGGTTAATAAATGATGATTGTAATTAGTTGAAAAATATTGAACACTAATTCACCCCCCTTATTAGTTGTTTTACTTCTAATAATTAGTATCAGAGTAGGTATTTTAGATAGGGCTTGATTGCTTGAAGGTGATACTAGAATCACAAGATGGCTAAGCAACTAAGTAAAGATAATCAAGAGTTGATATTTATGGTCAAGGTTATTGAGGAGCAAGTTTGTACCTTAAAGAGTGACATGGTCATAATGGCCAAAGAAGATGAGAAGGCTATCAAGGATCTTAAGGATCAGTTAGAGGCTGCAAATGTATGTCTAAAATCAAAAGAATAAAAAGGCAAGTAGTAAAAGATATATTTGGATCATCTCTTAGTCAGGATGAGAAAAGATGAGAAAGATAATGAGAAGTTCATCAAGGATGAAAATACAAGATTGAAATCAAATAAAGTTGAGTGTGATCAGTTGAAGACCAAGATAGGTTCTTTTAAGGTTGAGCATGATCAAATTATAGTCAAATTAAGTGAGTTTGAGAAAGAGTAAGAAAATTTAGATCAAGTCAAGAAGGATGCAAGCATGAAGGACAACATGAAGAAACCAATCAGAAAACCCAATGCAATAAAGTATTAAAATTATTTTCATGACTTGTTTTATTTGTCCTAATTTTGGTCATAGGGCAAGAGATTGTATGAGGAGAAGTAATTGGTCAAAGGGAAATCATAGTCATAATAATGTAAGAGGTATGAGTGAGGTTATTTATTATTATTATCATAAGGTTGGTCACATTGAAAGATTATATCCAAATAGAGTTAATAGGTCATCAATATGTGACAAGGGATATGGAGATCCTATATTGTATGAGAAAGGTCAAACATTGGTATAGAAGCCTAAGATAGTTAAAATTGATCATGTTGTGTCTAAGGTTCAAAATAGTTTGGTTGTAATTATAGAGCATGGGTCAGTTGTTAAAGGTTTCCAAGAGTTAATTTTACTTGCATATAGTGACAAGGTAGTCAATAAAAAGAAAATGAGGATGAGGTCATTTAGCCAAAGGTATCTATCAAACCTAAATGGACTCTAAGGAAAGACAATCAGCTTCATGATTGCAAAGAGGTAAAAAAAGTGGTTTAGAAATATGGGAATCTCCTAAATTTATGGTATTTTAAGATCCTTATGAATTGGGGTGATTATATTAGGCTTTATAGAGGCATTATTTAGAAAATAGAAGCATGAGAAGGTAGTTATGGGGAGATCAAATAGATGACTATAGATTTGTGTTGTTCAGTTCATGAGGAGTCATGATATGGTTTGCAAGAGGTAGTTACTTGGTCTACAAGTATGAGAATTTATGTTATATATTTTTGTATGCAATGTATCTCTTTGGAAGTGACCTAGGATAGAAGTATATTATCTTGAGTAATGAAGAGGTTCATGAGGGATAAACTTGTGAAGGTGAGTTGTAAGATCAATATGTTTATTATCTTGTGGAAGAAGAAATCTTGGTCGATGGTTATTGAGTCTTGGTAGGTGTTGCATGATAAGAAGGTGTGTGTTTCAAGTTAATTGGCTTGTACAGATGGATTATATGCTTGATCCAAGGGGGAGCTTGTTGGTTCTAAGTTTTTGAAGCTTTATTAGTGGTTATTAACTATGTTAGTGGTTTTAGGTTAGATAAGTTGCATTGATTATGTTCTTGATGGTTGTTAGCTTCTTGTGAGAAGGATTGTTGACCATAAAAAGAAGTCATTTGGGTGTATAAATATCATTATTTGATGTTAGATGTTTCATCAAGAGTGTTAGTAATTTGCGGTAGCCCATGCATGATTAAAAATGGCTTTAATCAAGGTATGCTATTCTTGTGAGCTAAGAGTCAGGGAGTAGTTATTTATTAATTAAGTGGTCATGATCTAAGGTTTGATGGTCTAAAGTAGCTGTGTGAAGACTTATTGATCACATCAATCATCAAAGCTTAAGTTGTAACTCTTACATGCAGTCAAGTGATTGAAGATGTCATATGGAGTAGTTTAGTTAGAGGTATGTTCACTTCAAATGGTATGATTCTAAGGTGTACATAGAGTAAGTGGGAGTATCTATGAGATGTTTGAAAGGTTTAGGAAGAATGTTTCATTTAGTATTATTTGAGATCCCAAATGATAACAAGCATTAAGAAGTATGTATGGATAAAGGGGGAGCTTGACGGCACTATGAGTGGTCAGGTCTAAGGATCAGTAGACTATGTGTGGATGACCTTGTGAGAGTGTGTATGACCCTTTGTCATTAATGTTAAAGGGGGAGAAAGATTAGAATGGAGGAGAAGATCAGATTAGGATAGAGTACATTCTGAGAGTGTTTTTTCATCAATGACAAAGAGGGAGATTGTTGAGCATGGTCATTGATGCCATAAGTTGTCATTGATGTCGATAGTTATCTTAGCTACATGATGCATTAATGATAAAGAGGTTAGTTGGTGGTTTGGAGAACATATTTTAGTGATTCAAATCAATGAGGACAAAGAGGATGTTTTGAGGCATCTATAGGTGTCTTGGTGAGGTTATGATGTCTCATTTTACTGTTGGAGAGAGAAGAATGCACCATTTTAGCTTAGAGAAACTAGACCATCATTGCCCATCATGAATGCATGTGGTAAGTTAGTCTATTTGTGTATTTATTAATTGTAATTAAGAAATCAAACAAGGTTAAAATAATACTTGGAGATTTTATCTTTAGTGCCATGAAGGTTCCTTGAAAGTTTAGTGTCTTAAAGATTTTTATTTCTCAAGTTATAATCCTCTAAAGTCTCTCTAGTTGACTGTGATGTGTCATAGAACATCAAGTTTAAGCTTTAGGAAATAGTTGTTATTTTTTAAAAATGTATCCATTGGAGTTCAAATTAAAACTGTGTATAATAGACCCAAGATAAAAAATGGCTTGTAGAAGTCATGATTTTGATCAAAATTAAGATGGTGTAAAAAGCAAGTTGCAGCAGACTTCATGAAGATCTTCCTCAAGATGGTGTAAAAAGCAATCCTACATTATCTTTTCCAAAGGCTTGTCATTTTTGTGGAGTAATCCAAAATCACCTCATCGATGATATTTGCATACCTACACTTGCCAGGGTCCTTATACAAAATATCTTCAACAACTACAAGTTGGTATTGCTAGTATTGGGTAAAAGCTAAAAGGAGTTCATTATTCACCACCAAATGAAGAATACAATTATTAGGGACCATGGAATTAATACCATTCTCTTAAATTTCCTTCACAAGGCCTTGTATGGTGTTTTTCAAGGTTTTTATGGCATCAAGAATAACATATCAATACCCATTACACACTTGTGAAATAAGTGCAAGTAGAGCTATCATTTTATTACTATGAACATAATAAGAAATGAAATGTAGGATGCAAGTGATACGTTGTGTATATATTGTTTACCAAACCCTAAGAAGGATTGTAATAAAATTAGGATGGTCATTTATTGCATGTCAAAGTTTGATTTTTTCTGACCATGTTTTTCTTAGTGAACACATGAAGAATAAAATGGGTTTAGATCATGTCTAAAGTACTTGAATTGTGATTTTGAGTTTTTAATGGTGTTGAAAACTTCTTATAGTCTTGTTCCATGTATTGAAAGAGATTTGAAAGCATGTGTTTGTGTAAGAAAGTTGCTATGAATGTTGATTGTGTCTTAAAGTCTTTGTTTTTGAGTGACAAGATTATCTTTCTAAGTAGTTTGGTATATTTAGACACTCAAATTGATTGTTAAAAGTGGTTGGATATGTTTTCAAGGTCTTTTTTCTACTGTATATGTATTCTATATGTTTATATTGATCCTAGATATCAAGATCAAGCTCAAGGTAGAAAGAATAGAGGAATGAGGGTTTCTAGTCTTTTTGTGACTGTAAACCCTAAGGAATGTTTTAATGAAGTAAGTGTCTCCTATATGCTATTTAGATTTTAGTGAGTGTTATAAGGCTTGAGTGAGAAGTTTTATTTAAAAATTATAATAATTACAATGTATGTTTGACCTTTGGTTGATGTTCAAAAAGCAAAGATCAGAACAGAGGATCATAAGAGTTATTGGTTGGTCTATAAGACCAATGCCATTCTTAGTATAGGTACTATCCATGAGATTTAAGGACTGGAGATGATATAAATAGTATGTTGACATATTTTAAGTGCCATAAAATTTAGTTATTTAATAATGACAAATGTTCTAAGTTTTCATAAATAGGGTCTTGACTATTTATACTGAGTTGATTCATTGAGTCAATATGAAGAATATCTTAAAGCTTTCAATGGTATAGGCATTTAAATATGACCTTAGGGTCATATTTCATGTGTTTAATTATTTTTTTAACTTTTATTAAGTATTTTGAATGAAAAATATTATATTATAAGTTTGATAGAGACTAGCTTATTTTCACATACCTTTTTGACCATGTGTTTTCATGAAGAAGCTATGAAATGATCTAAGCCATGGTGGCTTGAGAAGCTTGAAGGGAAGTAGGTTGATGTTATAAAGAGTATATGGTAGTTATTAATACTTTTTTTAGATTATATATTTGGACTAAGGGGTCATTTTTGAGTGGGAATAAGTAGATCTATTTCATTTAGGTCTCCATGAGATCTATTGGTGATATGCAGTCTAATAGAGCTTTCATGAGGTGATCAAATGAGTTGTGACTTATAAAGCATTAAAAAGGTATTTAAATGAAATTAGATCATTGTTTTGAAAGTTTTTAATTTTTTTATTTAGGTATAGGCCTAATAGAGACCTAAAGCATTTAGCCCTCCTTCAATAATACATTACATTTTGATTCCTTGAAGAGAAGGTGGTATAAGTGAGTTTGGCCAACCTAATGATGATATTATTATGATTTATTATTGTGTGTAATGTGTCATAATACATGTTTTGGGTTTGAACCTAATGGATTATTTATTTGGATAACAAAGAGAGTGAGTTAACTAGTGACAAGTATAAGAAGTCCAAATAGGCCTATTTAGGCGAGTTTGACAATTTAAGATTGAAATGAAATAAATAAAAGATTGATGAGTGGTGAGAGGTCATGAAGACAATAATAATAGTGTATTTAATATTAAATTAAGGTTTAATAGTGATTCTATAGGTGATGATCAAGTAAATTATATTGATACAAGGTTATTAGGCCTATTTGTCTAGATATGCTTTTGAAAAGGATTTGATTGAATATCAAGCTAAAGGTGAAAAATACAGAAATAAGGATGGATATCAAGCCATGAAATGTATTCATTAGATGATCATGAATATTCATAAGGTATTCAAGTAGGTTATATGTCTGAGTTTCTCTCTATAAGGGTAGAGTGTGAAAGGAATATCTAGAGAGCTTTAGATTGAAGATACAAGCTGAGAGAGGGTGATGAGTAGTGACCTATGAGAGTTAATTAAGATTATCATAGATGATCAGTGATGTGTTCCTGATGTGTTATAGGTATATATGTGTTTATGAGGGTTGATATCATGTTGTGTTGATCCATATTGCTGAATATGAGGGTTATTTGAGTGAAGAAGAAGGGAAATTTCGCTTGTGTGAGAGGTAGATTTAAGTGTGATAAAGAAAGAGAAAACCATCATCAATTTTGAGATAGAAACAAGTCAAGATGGATAGTTTTAGAGTGTTGTTTTAGTGGGTGATTTATCAACAAGGGGATTTTATCCTTCTAGTAAGTTGGTGCTTGCTAAATTCAAGTTAGTGCTTGATAAATTCTTAGGGGTTGGTGTTCCTTATTGGGTTGGTTATCAGCTAAAATTAATTCATAGTATTATAGGACAAGTTATCTAAACTATGATTCAATGGGTTTTATCCCCCATGAGGGTTTCTCAAATAGATCTTGTGTTCATGTGATGTGTTCTTATGTTTCATGTTTTATATGAGTATGTTTTCATTGTGATGTTACTAAATTAGTTGATATATGTTTGAATGGTTAATAAATGATGATTGGAATCAAATGAAAAAGATTGAACACTGATTCACCTTGCCTCTTAGTGTTATTCAAACAAGGTTATAATATAATAATTTTAAATCTATCTAATTTCTTGGAATGAAAAATCTCTAATCTAAAATTAAAATGATAAATTAAACACACTTGCTTATAAATAAACACATTGTTGCTGTCAAAAAAATTACTATTTAGACAAACACACTTTGGTGATTAAAAGGAAACTCTTTAAAATCTATGTACTGAATTGAATTGAAATTTAATTGAAGTGCTTTTGGAAAATAAAATTTCAAAAAAGTAACTTGGAATAAACATGCATATATAGAATACCTGTAGATTGAAAAAATCACACTTTGTAATACAAACACTATTTAAAATAATTAAACAATAAATAATAAAAATATAAAGGAAAATTACCAAATAAGAATCATGTCTCCTTGGATGAGTGGGCCCTTACTCTCCCTTGGCACAATATTATATCAATCTTATACTTTTAAAAATATTCAAAGTTTCATTAATTCTAGAATAAAGATTATAATCTAGAAAAATTTCATACTGATTTCTCTTGTCTGCTACTAATATTCTCTTTGTTTTAAAATTTATCTCTCTAACCTTCCCACAAATAAAAGGAAGATGTTGTTTCAATACACCATTCTTACAACTTCTGTTTAAACAAACTAATAGACTAATTACTTTAATCTAACTTATTTATAGAATAGAAAAGAGGTTACAACCATTTTCCATATTTCAATGTGAAATGGTGGAAAGGCTTGCGTAACAACATGCATTCTCAAACCAATTACAATATCTTGATGGTTATAACATATTCTAATTTGGTAACTAGAAATCCTATAATATCCATAGTGGTGCTTTTACAAAACATTACTATAAGTATCATATCTGAAAACAGAATGCTATATAGGGTAAGTGTCTTAATGACCCATGAGTGCCTTGGAAAATCCATGACCATTCTAGGTAAGATGTATACAATATTATATGATTAGTAAAATGCCTTCCACAAAATCTATACATAAATGGAATAATACTGGAACTCACTTGATATACTTCAAAGCTCACCTATAACTCATATGTTTTACTTCAAATCTTAACTGTTGTACTCTAGAGCTTCACTATTAAACTCTATAGCTTCACTCTTGGACTCTAGAGCTTCATTGTTGGACTCTAGAACTTCACTATATGGCTCTGATGTGTGTTGAACTTGATTATAAGGGTTTTATTACTTGCTAAAAACTATAACATTCAATCATGATGCATTCATATAGCTTGTACTTGGAAAACTGAGGGCTAAGCATGTAAAAAGTTAGAACATAGTGGACAAAACAAGTAACATTGACTAACACATGTTAACTAAGATATAATTACCCATTCTCTCCTTTAGATTAGAAATAAGCCATAAATGCATATCATATCCATTTCAAGAAGGGAAATTATTAGGGAATGACATGGTGATTACTTGGTTATAATGATCCATTTAATGGACTCATCAAATAATATCAACAACATTATCATGGATAAGGTCAACAAAACTATTATTAGTATCATCTTAAAGAAGCCAAAAACGGATGCTTGTTAATAACCATATGAAAATCCATGAAAATAATTTACTAATTCAATATAATAAGAGTAAATAAGTATCAACACATAAATAACGCTTACATGGGCATCAACATTACTAGTTGATGTAAATGTAATAATATTTCTTGAATAAAATTCCTTTCCAAATTTATTTATCAATTCACTGACTTTGAACTTGTACTTTCACACATGGCCTTGGGTTGAACACATGTATTCACACATTGTATAAGAATAACTCACAATTATAACCTTGTTAAATATTTATTCTTTGTTTTGGCTTCTCACACATTCCATATCAAGGTCATTCTCATTGAAAATTACATCACCATCAAGGATGCTTTGTGATTTCATCCATGACTTGTTCTCTAATTGATCAGTCATGAAATTCTTGTAAAACCAATTCTCCTTGCACATTTGAATCCACCAATAATACACAAATACAACATACACCAAATTCTTCACCAACCAATTGAGTCTTTGATGGGAAGAAACTCTAATTTCATTTAGAAATAATTTTTTAGATGAGAGTGATATAATTATATGGCATCATGTGTCTCTTGACCCACACGAGGAATTATATGCAAACATATTTCCCACATGCCAATATAGTGGAACCATTACTCTTTCCAATAGTTGATGAATGATTTTTTAGTTGCCTATCAATCCATGAGCATGTTTGCATCATAAACTAATACCTCCTCATTAGGAGACTTATGCATTATTTAATCCAAGATTACAAACATTAAATGCCTTATTTCAAAATTATTCACATTTGAAATAAATATTTTTGGTAGTGCTCTCCTCATGTTCCAATTGTAGAGTTATACCTTACATGCAAACACTTACCTAGACTTGTAATGACAAAGTAAACATAACAAAATTAACAAATATAGCATTATTTTCAATGACAATAAGGAATATTTATAATATACATGGGCCCAACTTACCTAATAGAAATAATTTCAATGCGATCATTATCCACCATGAAATCATTTAGTTTCTATTCTAACATGTGACAATGTACATTCATAATGTTAGGTCCAAAATAGTAACCCTCAACATCAAAACCCACAAAATAGGAAGTCTATTATGCATACTATCAAATACAAAGCATGTACAACATGAATTGTATTGTAAAACATAAACATGAGTCTTATACAATAATAAGTGTGAAGTTTCAAATTTGGATATCTGCTAGTACTTTATATGTATTTGTCCCATACATGAAGTCCATTGAAAGCATACTATTGTGTACATAATTCAACATCCACTAATGATACTGAGGAATATGGAGGCCTAAGATAAAGGGTTTCTCACCCATTCTTATTTTTTTCAAAGTATTCACAGACATACTTTTTCAAGATTTTCACTAATAAATGTTCTAATGCTATCCACATCATTAGGCTCAAATTTGTATTATGCTTCCTTCATTCTTATCTGAATATTGTGGATGTCATCTTTAGTCATGAAATCATCCATCTTTATGTAACCTTCATACAATGTAAGTTTTTCATGGACCATGTCATGATGTTTTTAGTGAATGAAATCCGAGGTCAAGCCCAACAACAACAACCTCTCCACCCGATCCTTTAATGCATCACTAATGGATGGAGCCAAAGTAAAATGACTATCCTTGAATTCATTGATCTATTACCCATTAAAAACCATGTCCCATTATTCTATATGGCCCATGTTATTATACACAATAAAAGTATGTTCTTGCATCTTCATCAACACACATATATAAAACTGACATTAGCAACCATGACACAAATGCTTACGGTTAGGTCAGATGTCAATACCAACCTTAAAAATATTTAAAATTTCATAATGTGTGTCATCTTAGGCCCTATAATCCTCAAGGACATACATATACAAATAGCTATGTGATACATGCATAAATTAGAATATAAAAAAATGTTTATTTCATATTTTAAAAAAACTATTTCAAGACACAATGCACATGCGATGTATTTCAGATACATGTCAATCATAAATTTTTACAAATTAGATGGCACAAGATTAAATATGCTATCATTGATATGAAAGGTAGTCAAATACATCAATACCTTACATTCACCTTTTAGGAAACATTCTATATGATCTCTTTATATCTTAGTAATAATATCTTTATCATTGAAAAAATTATATTCCACCTCGCTCCACTCCAATTCATTGGAAGATAACTCCACAAGTTGTGTATTTTTCACTATAAGAGATAAAAATCTCTTCCACTTGGATGTCATATATGAAGCAATCAAGCCAAAAAAATTAGAATTATTAATTTATACATAAAAAGGGGAATTGATAAATTTTAACATTCATAAACAAATAACATTGCTAAAAAATTAGCATTGAAAAATGAGAAACAATGATAACCATATGCAAATGTATGAAAAAATAGATAGCAATTACCAAACATATGCATGGATATGATGTCTTGAATCATAAAATGTAACAACTTATAAATGCATAAGGACCATTTAACAAATTCCTTATAGAGACTGACACATGCTATATTTAGCATGGATGGTTGGCTTACAAAGTTATATCTTATTTATGTTGTTAATTTATTGTCAATGGTAATATAAAATCTATAAAAAACATTAAATTATAATATAGCTGGTTGGGACTCTTAATGTGTTTAGAAATAAGAGAGTGAATCCCAAATTGGGGATTATTAAAAATGTGCAAAGTGATACTTCTAAGATTTATGTGCTTAGTGATTACATCCTTGATACAAGGCCCATCCTTAATAACTTTACTTGAAGTAATTGCTTACCAATGAAAACATTTGGTGACGATGTAATCATTATCATTAATTGAGATTTTCAACCATTTTTATCTTAACCATCTGTACTAAGAGATATTGATATCACTTGTAACATTTAAGTATCAAGAGAAAAAATTTCAAGAGTGTAACAAAACTTTTATTCCTTTACAAAATTGATTATGACTTCACATGGTAATTAATCTCTACCAAAAGAGAGCCCTAATTTCATTACTTCTGCATACAATCTTTTGCTACTTCCTACTCCCCATAAAATGCCTCAATATCATGCACATAACACATATAATGGAAATAGCAAAAATAAATAAAAATAGTTTCCATAAACTAACGTGTATCACCTCTTGATTCTCCCTAAAATCTACAATAGAGTTGCATGTTGGGCATCTCACAATAATTGATCTGGAATCATTGGAAACATTTCATGGTCATATTGCTAATGATGGTGTATGTTATTCATCATTTGTATTCAAATTTGACTTGAAAAGTGGAAAAAAGGCTCTTTAATAGTGTCTTATAAATAAATAAGTGGTGAAACCATGTTAGTACCACTAGATGAAGCACCACCACTACTTAGTCTACCCCACCTCATCATTTATTTCACATCCACATTATCCTATACATATTTGATCTTCACATCGATAAAATACCACACAAGTGACAGTGCCTATCTATGAAGTGTGGTTAACATCTTGTCTCTTACACAATTTTAATCAGACATTTAGTCACACATTATTTTATAATTACTTTCAACAACCACATTATCTACATTCTAATAAAAAAAGAGTCATAAGACCATGAAGAAGAGCTACATAGTATGAACTATTTAATTTTATACTATGAATAATTAGAGGAGAATTAATGGCTATTAATTCTATCCTTAGACCATAAATAATATACACATATTTGAAACACACATTGCTTGTATCATAATAAACAAATATACACAAGACATATATGTTTCCCATAATCCTATGAAAAAAATAAAATAATTAGCAAACATAAGCGTCTTTAAGATTCATATAATCATCTCATGTTAATGAAAATAAGTTGGCACACCCTAACCTCAACACTTTGATAGGGTTATCTTTAGAGAGTGTGAGAAAATAAAAAACTAACAATGTGCATGTTTATCATACATTGCATTAATAGATTGCATATACAGATACTAATGAAAAATTTCAAATGTCAATTAATATTAGGGTGTTGAATAATTGTCTCCTTAAATTCTTATCTTTCCTATAGTTCCAAAATTAAATAAATAAATTGAGTTATATTTCCCAATAGGGTATATCATCAAACACCTCAGAACTCATGCATCTTACGTATAATAGCTAAAAACTATTCACACAAAACTCCAAATCTGACACCAAAACATTAATACCTTTAGACAATCATGAATATAGTCAATGGGTATCTATGATCCTTCTATTATTAACTTGATTGATTTATCAAAAAGAATGAAAAAAATAGTGTTTTCATGCTCGTAAAAAACACTTATACATGGCAAGTTTCACATTAGCACAATTATCACTAAACAACTGAGGATAAATTTCATATGGAAATTATTTCATCTTAAATTAACTATGTCAACAATATAGAAATAACTTGAAAAATATTACATACCAAATTTAATGGAACCACACATAAAAATAAAGCCTTATTTCAATGCCTTGCATACATTAACATAGTGAGTATAGTGGACGCGGATTAAAAATTCTACTTTCTAATTACCCTATAGAAATCTATGTTAATTACTACTTGAAACAAAACTCAGACTCCTATACTCTACCTCTTACAATAGGGCATTAGTAAATAGAGAGTGTATAGTTTTATATTGGATTTTTTTCCAATATTTGATCACACAAAATTATAATAGTCATAATAAATACTAGCATCCAAACTTTAAAATCAAGTTCCATGTGAAAGAATACACATTTAACATTCCATAATCTCTAAGTTTTCAAGAATAGTCACGTCTTTCATTTTCTTAAAGCCAAACCAACTAGTATGGTCAAGTATAAAATAAATGGAGTGTTTCAATAGAAGCTTCATTAAAGTATAACCAACATTGACACCCAAATTAGAAGCTCATTAGGTTTTCATAGATTGAATTTTTTTTGGGGTTAATTTAAACAATCTCATTTAGTAATTACAGACTTGTATTTACAAAGCCAATAATAATAATAATAATAATAATAATAATAATAATAATAATAATAATAATAATAATAATAATAATAATAATAATAATAATTTCATAATATGATATTGGAGAATCCATAAAAAATGGATTTGTTGAATGTTTCTGCCCTTATGACATGCTAAACTGATACTATGCTCAACAAGGTTTGATATTTAATAATGCAATTCATTTGGGCTAACCAACCTATATAGTAAAATTCCTCCTTGAGGATGATCTTAAAAATGTGGTAAGTGCTTTTAGAATTAGGTAATGGTGCACGAGCTCATGCATAGGTCAAAAGTGAATAGTGTAATGGCAAACAAGAAATAGAATAAGGGAAAGGTGCGTAAGTAACCAATATAGCATTTAAATTTTTTGGTTAGCATTCAACATATATTAACATTTAATTATCCTTCACCCCTAACATTTAGCTTAATTGTTATCATTTTACTTAACCATTATTATTTGCCTTAATGTGTAATCTAGACGAATGTCATGAACTCCTCTTTGGTTAGGAAAGAATAACCTACAAATAATAAATCACTAATAAAGGAGATCATTAGAAAGATAGTTAAGTGGATTACCTAACATGAGATAGATCCAAGTAGCATATGCTTACTAGGAGGCTATCAATCCACTATTGATAACAATCAAGTTGAAAATGATAAAAGTAAGGTACCTACATAAAATAAAGAAAATGCAATACAAGAAGAAATTTGAATGCTTGTTACAAAAAATGACTAAATGTAACAAAAATAGGTTGATAATTGTGCCAAAGTGGGTGAAGTCAGGTTCAAAAAATCAAAAAAGGGTTTGTGAATAGGAAATAACACAAACAGTTAGGTTTGGTTGGTGTTAAGGGGCTAAAAATAACTTGCTATTATTTTTTGCCATAGTCACTATCAGTGGTTAGGTGAACCATTAGTAGTTGGTTGATCATCGATGGTTGGGGGTAACTATCAATGGTTAGGTAACTGTCAACGATTGCTTGAGTGTTTATGAAGGTGTTTAAAAGGAGTTGAAAAATACATAAATAATCATATAAAGGTTTTATTAAGGATCTCGTAGAGAGGGAACAAGTTTTAGATAGGTCTGATTAGGTCTAATGGGTTAGAAATCCAAAATAACAATGCCAAAGTATAGATATACCGATAGCTTGCAAGTTGGTTGATGATTGAAGTTTGAAGAAATTTTGCTAGAGTAATAGTAATTTGGCCTCAAAAGCAAATTTAGTACAGGTTTGAGTCTTTTTTTATGACATTGAGTTGCTGAAGGAAGATTGGATGCTGGAGAACTTGAATACCTATGTGTAAGAATATTTAATGCTTGAACATGGATCCTTTTCACCTCCCACTCCCCTCCTTTTATAGGTAAAGAGAGATGGAGGATAAAAGGTTCCTTAGAGGGTGAGGTTACTAATCATGATGCTTGGAAGTTAATTAGCACTACATAAGGTGAGCATATTAAATTTTGCCTCATTATCTCACACATAGTTGGTGGTGTGTTAATAAGGTGAAGAGGTGAGGACTTGATCATCGACAGTTAAGCTAACCATCAACAGTTAAGTTGACCATCGATAGTCAAGTGTGTAAAGGTGAAAGGGGTTAAAAATGGTAGGTTAAAGTTTAGGTTAGTAGGTTGATGAGCTTAACTAACTAGGTGGTTAATTAGACTTAAGGTATGATAAGGGTCTTAAGGTGTTTCGATAAGTAGAACTGTCATGTGCAGTTTTTTAGTGTCTACATTTTGCCCCTTTTTGTTATGCAGCTTTGATTTAATAAGCTACATAATAAAAATAGATTACTAGTCAAAGGTTTATTTTCCCTAAGTATGGGAAGATGTGTTCCCCCTCAAATTGGGAGTTGATGATGTGAAACTAAAATTGAGTTAGGGTTTGATAAGTAATTGATGGTGATTCACTAGGTGGTGACAAAGGGGTTGGACATTTAAAATGCAAACATGTGCATAGATTGAAACTAAGTATGATAGTAAAGATCATGAAAAGATTAAAGTTGCTAATGTTGGTAAAAATAAGGGTAATTTTAGAAGGGCAAATGATAAGGCAACTAGTCCACATCACTGGTCATAACTGATCAGGTTACTTTATAAGTCTCCTAGATAGGGTTAGTGTTTTCATAGGTATCTGAGGTAGGAAGTACTCCATTGAAAAACACAATTGGTCTAGTTTTGCACTATGTGGTGAAAAATTTGAATGTTCAACACATCAAAAATGGTTGGTATTGTCAAAAAGGCCAACGCAATGTCATCGCAAAACATGTGAATAGTTTGGGTCAAATATAACCAATGTTAAGGTGGAAATGGTCTAATGATGGGTTGGATAAGGGTAATCCCAAAAAGTTCATGGTTTGGTATGGGGGAGATTAGGTGATCTAAAAAATTTGGCATTTAGGTATAAGTGCCTAAAATGAAAAAATATGGGACTCTGATCTATGATGGTCAAGAGTTCTCAGGGTTGATCATTGATGGTCATTCTGACTGTCAACAGTTAGGGGGAAACCCTAAAAAGTCATAGATAAAAAGTGAAAAATAAAAATAAAATCATCTTTTGAGAAGTTTGACCTACATGCTTTTTGTGTTTTGGTAATTTTGCACTTTGGTATTTTTTGGGAGTTGATTGAGCATTTTGGTTGAGGTGGAGGTTAGTGATTAGTTGAGTTTAATTGCTGAGGTGATTGGTGGGGACCAGTGATGCATGGTGAATGAGGATGTGACCAAGTTGTTGAATGTAGGCTTTGACCTTGACAATGGTCAAGGAATGAGGTAGGAGATGTTTTAAGATTATAGATTAGTTAATTTTGTTATTTATGAAGTTAAATTTGGGTAATTTAGTTATGTTACAAAATAGGTATGGGTGGTTGAGCCCTAGTTTAGGTTTTTTTTGGTGAAATTGGAAAATGTAATGGATGAATTTTGTTTTTGAAAGAGGATTTAGGTTGGAGGTGGGTTGTAAGAAATTTTAAAGTAGTTTAGTTTTTTTTATTTTTGTTGTTTGGTTGAGTTTTTAGGAAGGCAGGATTGAGGGTTTTACCACTAGTGATCACACACAATGATTATTGGTGGTTCATCTCAACCATCGATAGTTAGATTAACTATCGATGGTTGAACACCAAGGGAAAAAGTGGTAATAGGACTACCGATAGTTTATCTAACCATTACTAGTTGAATGTTTTTTGGAAGATTTGTTTAAAAGGTGTATATGAAGATTTATTAAAAAGGTTTGTTTAAAAATGGTGTGGGCAGATTAAAGGGTTAAGTATAAGTGTAAGATAGGTGATGTGTTTGAGTGAGGGGTTGTGATGATTTTAGGAAAAGTGTTAAGTAGGAATATTGTGTACATAAATTTTCTAGGTAGAATTAGGTATTGGTTTTATAGGTTTAGGGAAGGTATTATAGGGGTGTTGAAAGTTATGAATTATTTGTTGGGAAAATTGGTTTGAATTGTATGGGTAATGGTGGATTATTGTTCAAATTCTATAGGTTATGTGGTAAATTTAATGGGTGAGTTTAGAATAGGATGAAAAAGGTAGGTGTAGGTTAGTACTAAGCTCAATTTAGAAAACTAAGTGTGCATGATAATGTGGTTATTTTTTAGGCATGAGACTAGATCTAGATGAGGGATCGAGTCCCTAGGATCTTTGTAGAGATCTATGATTAGATGAATGTAGATGAGTGGACGTACATAGAGCAGGTCAATGTTGGAGCCATGGTTCACTATCAACACCTACCATAAGATGAAATTATGATTATGGCCCTCATCAAGAGATGGGACCCAACCACAAACACATTTTTGTTATCGATTAGAGAGATTAACATCCTACTAGAGGATGTTCATAGGATTACATAGTTTCCCATTTTAGGGGAGTTGATTTACAACATTGAGAGTGAGGAGAGGGATTACCATATGGAGCTATTGTATGGTGAGGATTGGGTCTATGATAGGTGGTATTCTAGTGGCTTCAACTATAGGCCTTTATACTAAAGGGCTTCAGAAGACAAATGCTTGATGACTATGATGATAATGGTAGTGTCCTATTTTACATTACCTGATTTGAGTAGTGGTCAGTTTCCATATTTGTTATTAGGTGTGCTAGTAGAGATGTTGTTGGATAGGATAGTGTTTGGGTGGGCTCTTATTTTGTTAGTTCAGATTTATATGGAGCTCTAGGGATTTTGAGTTGATATGGTATCAGTGTTGGAGTCATGCTCCATTTCTTAGCATATGAGCACATTAGGGTATTGAGGCCATTGGGGCTACCATGGGATGGATACACCTAGGTACACTTCATAGTTGGTTTATTGAGATGGAGAGGAGACTATGCTTTGATAGGTGTTAGAGGTGGTTCTAGAGACACTGATTGGTTTATAGATACATTGAAAGGTTTGGTTATGGGTGACATTGTTTAGAGGCCATATGTAGCCTGGCCTAGGTGGGCCCAGTATAGTTAAGACACCCTATAACTACAGAGCTGGTGATGAATATATGGGAGGAGAGAGGGGGAGACAAAGTTTATCTCTTTTGATCAAGTTTGGTGGCATTTTGGTCTTGTACAAGGGATTATGGTTCCTTATCAGAGGTACAAGAGAGAGAGGATGTAGATTTTCTATATTTGGAGTTGTAGCCACAAAATGTAATACTGGACTATAAAGATCTACCAACTTGAGCAGTGATAAATGATGATAGTTTTGTTGATGAATATGCATATGTAGTTGATAATTTTGAATGGGGTGACAAGGGTCAATAAGCCATGGATGTGGATCTCATTGGGGTACCAATACAGGGTGGTAACTAGGATGGATAGGTAATGGTAGCACTAGTAATGACATAGGCTTAGACCACAAGTTTATAGGGATAGGTGGCCAATTTATAGGGCTAGATTTTTACCTTGACAAGAGAGAAAGATTAGGTAAGGATCTCTCTTGGTTTAGTGACATTGGAAAGAGATACCTTGAAATAGAGAGTGAGAGTGATAATAGCACTAATAGAGGACCACCTGATATGATTCTAATCAAATGGTACTTAGCTAAGATTGAGGATTTGAGATACTATAAGGTGATAGTGTTGTTATAGTGTCCACAAGAGTTGAGATATAGAGTGTATAGGGATAGCTTAGTAGGTGGCCCAACTATAGCTACTTTAGGATAGTGGGCCTCTATAGTGGGTTAGGTAGCTAGATCAAGGGGACTGATAGTAGATGGTAGTACAGGTGGAGGAGCAAGAGGGGTGAGTGGTAGTGGTGTCCCATGGGCCTAATTATATGATTCATATGTTTTGATTATGATACCATTCTACATGTTGATGATGCAAGATGTATATGAGAGAGAGGTTTATACATTATTACATGTATCTTTATTTGATGGACATGATGTATATGATGATGTTTGTGATTATATATGATGTGTGTTCATGGTTGCATGTTTTGATGTGATATTTATTCTCATGTTCATGTTTCATGGTTTGATGTCATATGATGTTGTGATGATGGTGATTTTGTTTATGGTTATGCTGATGTGGTTTTATGATTTGATCTTATAAGATGAATTATTTTGATGTTATGTTAAATGGATAGGATGATACCTAGATAGATAGATGATGTATGTGTTTCTATACGAGATTTCACTTTTCACATTCAAGAAAGGAAAAATGAGAAACTAAGAAGAAAGGATGAGGGTTTGTACATACCCAGATTGTGG
Source organism: Torreya grandis (assembly GCA_037957365.1). NCBI lineage: Eukaryota > Viridiplantae > Streptophyta > Pinopsida > Cupressales > Taxaceae > Torreya > Torreya grandis. The sequence continues at coordinate 1,760,279 of JARHVA010002707.1, read as the reverse complement.
ACTTGTGCACCAGATTCAGACGATAGCAGGAACTCCTCTTTGGTTGTGAAGGATGACACCTAAAAGAGAAAGAGACTAAAACACGAAAAATGTTAGATGATAAGAAAGTGGAATGCCAAGCAAAAGTTTGGTCCTAGAAACACAAAGACTTCTTAGAGGATGACAGTCCACTATTAAAAACAAAATGTTGACATAAACAAAAATGATAAAAGAATAAATGAAAGAAATTGAAAGCAAAAGCATACCTGATATGTAGCAGTCTACTTTGCACAGTCATCGACATTGGTGGTATTACCAACTTAGTCAAGGAATGTCGCCAATGTTGGTTAGGCTATCAATGTCGGTATGGGAATGGTCGAGCTCGGTTGGGGTAATGGTTAGGGATGAGTTTCAGGTCTGGTTTTGGTCTGCAGAGTAGTCTAAGAGGCCATTTGAGGGTCTAAAAGTTTGTTGGGGAGTTAGAGGGACTATCTGGAGGTCTGAGGGATTGTTTTGGGTTTTGAGGGATAGAGAATATTGTCTGGGAATGGACTGGATGGGTGATAGAGGCAAAAAAGGGAAGACAAGGAGATAGGGATCTAAGAAGGCTTTTCAGCCTCTCAGGGAAAGACAAGGAAGGTTGTGGACAATGGGCTGGACTAAAATAAGAAATGAAATGAAAACAAGGAAAGTGCTTACCTCCTGCTTGCTAAAGGAAGAATGGAAGAACCCTGTTGTTGGAGTTGTTGAAGGACCTGCAAATGCCAAGAGCTTGGAGCTATTTCTATAGAGTCCCTATAGCTGCTAATGCTTGTTGTGCGAGAGGGAGAGAGAGAGAAATAGAATGCCAAGCACCAAAAGAGTTCACATTTGTGGGGGGGGAGAACAGTTGCAGAAATGCAGTTTTAATTGAAACCAATGCTGGTAGGACCGTCGACGTCAACTGAATAATGATCGACATCGGTGGTAGAAGAATGGTGACAGAGGCTAAAATTAGCCTCTGTCCATTCTTTCACGCTGCCAAGGTCATAATGGTCATGGGAAAATGGTCGTGAGGGGCTTAAATGGCCGTGACAGGAAGGATTAAGAGAGGATTTGGGCAATTAAAGCTAGATAAGAGGTGGGGGCATCCAAGGAGGGGATCCAAGGTGGCATGAGTGAGGTGGAAAGGGGCCAATAAATTAAAATATTTGTTTTATTTTAATTTAAAATTGAGGGGTCTTAGGACAAGTGTTAGGAAATGGACCAAGGGGACCAAGGGGGGAGGACGACCAAAGGGGTAGACACGATTTTGGTGTCTACAGTATGATGTGATTCATGATGTTTTGCTCATTTATTTTATTTATGGATATGATGATGAATGGTTTAATTAGGGTTGTTTATGATATGATGCATCTTTATATGATGTTTTGATGGTAGATGGATAGGATGATATTATAGATCGGGAGATGATGTATGATGTGATTGATGATGTTTTGATTATAGATAGATATATGATGCGGTTCATAGATAGAGTTCACAATGTTGTGTTCATCATTAATATTTGTTATTTATGATCATGGAGATGCAATGTGATTATGGTTAAGGATGTGATGAAAATACATAAAGCAAGTTAGATAAAAAAATAAATGTAGGAAAAAGAGATGAGAATAATGAGGCACATGCCTACATAAACCAATGATATGAGGGTAAAGAAAAAGAATGATTATTTTTTATTGGTAAGGACCTAACAAACCTGAAGTTAGATTGGCTTAAGGAAATTAAGCCTTTTGAATGATTTGCATTAGCATGATTAGGTTGATAAATAGGTGTCTTGATCATAATCATGTCAAGTAAGCTCAAAATCCCTTGATTAATAGATGGTATAAAAGGGAAGGTAGGTGTTAGGTTAAATGTAAATGAGTGGATAGGTAAGGTAAACTTATGTTGATTAGTTTTCCCCTTCGATAGGTGACCTAAGAACCAAACTAGACTAGTCCAAGTCTCAATGTTAGGTGTAGATAGATCAATGTGGGAAGTCTACTAATGCTAGATATGAAATTTGATTTTGATATAAGGCCTTTTTTTATTGCATTTTTTTATAGTTTGTAAAGTTGATCAATGCGAGAAGCTTTAAATGATTGATTTTGACCCATTCGACTTAGCCATCCTTTAAGGGAGTGGTCTAAGTTTGGATTTGTTTATTTTAGTAGTTGTCCTTTAATAGAGTAGTCTATCTTTTAAGCAATTTAGATGATTTCTAGGTAGCTATCCTTCAAGGGAGCGGTCTATAATGCTAGAAATATGTGACACAAATAGATATTTTGGTATCCCAAATTGTTTTGATTCAAGGATTTAGACATGGATAAGTCTATTTAGGCTTAGAGGTTTACCTTTATGAGGGCAAAAATTTTATCACAAAGAGGTTAATAGTAAGTAAAAGGAATGGTTTGAGGGATAAATGATCATGGGATTCAATCTCATTAGAGATGAAAAGTATCCATGAGAACCATGCCATAACTAGAGCCATGGTACCCATATTTAGGATTAGGCTATAACTATGATGGTTAATCACATGGTTCTATGTTGTAATCGGTTGTCCTCAAAGGGGGAGGGATAGGTAGATGAAGGTGAAAATCTCATAAATCAAGGGATGGGCTTAAATTAGATAATAGGGTGAGTTTGATCCTTATTTTTAACAAAAGAAAGGATGCAGATGAGAAATATTAAGAGGCTCAGGTTTTGGTTTACCTTCGATAGAGGATAAATGATAATCTCCTGATCCATATTTATGAGTGATGATATAGGGTCTAAGCCTATTGAAATTAAATTTTCCTCTTTTGCTTTTCTATATATTGGTGACATGTTGATTTTACTTTAAGATGAGGTCTTTGATATTGAATTCTCATTATTTTAGGTATTTTTTATTGGTGCGCTTGATTCACTCTTGGTAAAAGTGAAGATGGTTAAGCACTGGAAGGTGATGTTCATCACATAATTCAAGTTGTGCTAAATGTTCTTGATGATAGTCACTCTAAAAAGTAATCTCCTATAAATATATGCAAATAAAATGAATCTAGAATTCAAGAGGTAAAACTACCTCTACTCCAAATACTAGAGAAAAAGGGGTAGCACCCATAGAGGTTTGAATGCTAGTATAATAGGCCCATAAAGCAAAAGAGATGTGTAAGTGCCAATCTTGACATGAAGCACTGAATACTTTGGTTAAATTTTTATTTAGGATTTTGTGAGAGGATTTTACCTATCCATTTTCTTGTGGATGGTAAGGTGAGGAGAAGATTAACTTAATGCCAAATGCATCACAAATACCTTGGACTTTATTTTTATTAAAATATTTACTGTTATCAGTGATGATCTTATGAGGAACATTGAAATGATAGATGATATAATAGTTGATGAAGTCCATACTTTTTTTGACTTTGGTAGAGATGAGAGGAATAACTTCCTCCCACTTGGTGAAATACTTAGTGGAGGTAATGATGAATTAAAGTCATTTTAATGAATGAGGATTGATTTCCCCAATAAGATCTAGGCCCCATTATGAGAATGGCCACATTTTTTTGGATAATTATAGGCCATGGGTTTGTACACGATGTAAATTAGCATGTTGTAGTCATTTGAAACACCTTTTTTACATAATAAAAATAGTGTTGGCTAAGTGTGGGCCAATAGTAACCAAGGTAAAGGATGTGTTTAGTGATGGCTAAACCACTAAAATTTCCCCCATAGATCTTGTCATGAGTTTCCTTAATGGTAAGGGAAGTTTCATGATTGTGAAGATAATGGATAAGGAGGATGTCAAAGATGCATTTTTAAAGGATTCCCCCTAGTATGGTTTAATGAGAGGTATTCTAGACAAAATCCCTTCAAGAATTTTGAGAGAGGTTGGGAGGAATGATACTGAGGTTGAGGTAGTCAAAAGTTTGTTCGTATCAAATGTCTGATGGAAATGTGTCTATATTAAAAATGATATGAAGGTCAGAATGGATATAATAGGGTGTGATAAAAGGTGGATGGTAACAAAAATTTTAGAGTTAGAAGGTTGAGATGGGATTTGGGAAGCAAGGGAAGCCATTATGTCTACAAAATTATTGGTAGATCATGAAATTGACTAGATAAGGTAATGATTGAATTATGATAAGAGTATATATATGAGTTGTTTGTACTTTAGTATGACATCATTCTTACATTGGTAAGATATATTGACCTAGTTGACCACAAATTGGGAATTTCTAAGGACATTAATGGTCTTGATGCCTAAGGCTAGAGTAGTTTAGAGACCTATGATGAGGGATTCATACCCAACCACATTATTGGTGTATTCAAAATCAAGTTTAAATGAGAAGGGAAGAGGTTCACCATCAAGAGGAATGAGGATAACTCTAGCACCCACACCATGTTGGCATATAGAGACATGAAAGAATATGGTTGTCTGGTAGGTGGGGTCCTCTTGAGAAAGAGTCATGATGGACTCATCTAAAAATGTAAGAGGAAGAGGTTGGTTATCTATTAGAAGGGCTTTGACCAATTGATCAAAAATCACTTGCCCTTTAATTGAATTTTGTTGAAGGAACTCAAGATCAAACTTAGCTAAAATCATGATCCACTTAGTCATATACTAGTTTTGGTATGGTTTAGAGTGCATGTACTTGAGTGGGCCAATTTTAGTGATGACATAGGTTTTGTGATTGAGAAGGTAGTGAAAAGTCTTGGAAGATATGAAGATGAGGGACATGCACAGCTTCTCGAAATGGGTATACTAAGTCTCATACTATATAAGTGTTTGAATTATGTAGTAGACTGCTTACTCATTATTCTATTCATCATGATGAGTGAACATTACCCCTACGGAATGGTCAATGGTAGAGATGTAAAGGTATAAGGGTTGATCCTCTTTAGGGGGGTCAAAATAGGTGGATAAAGAAGGTATTATTTGAGTGAATCAAAGGCTTTTTGGTAGTCTTTAGTTAACTTTAAATATGTGACTTTATTAAGGAGATGGTGAAAAAGTTGACATCTATTTGATAATTAAGAGATGAACTGATGGATTGATTAGAGCTTCCCCTGAAAACTATGAAGTTTATTAAGGTGAGTTGGATGTGGCCTTTCCAAGATTGCTCTAACTTTGGTAGGGTCTATTTTGATTCCTCAAAGGGAGATAATGAAACTAAGAAGCTTTCTTGAAAGGACCCCAAAAGTACATTTCTTGTGGTTGAGGTAGACATGAAAGTGGATAAGGTATTCAAAGATGATTTTGATGATGTCTAGATGATACTTAAAATGTTTTTATTTACCAAAGAGATCATCCACATAGTATTTGATGATTTTATGGATAAGGTCATGGAGGATGTAGGTCATGGCATGTCGGTAGGTTACACCAGCATTTTTTAAATTGAAGGGCATGACTTTGTAGCATAAGGTTCCCTATCGAGTGATGAAAGAGGTTTTATGTTGATCTTTTGGAGTGATCAAGATCTGATTGTATCTTGAGAAACCATCCATGAGAGATAACATCTTGTGTCCAACTGTAAGATCAACAAGTTGGTTGATGCTAGGCAAAGGAAAGTCATCCTTTGGATAAACAAGGTTGATGTCAAGAAAGTTGATATAAAGGATAAGTCCACCTATGGGTTTGTTAATGGAAATGATGTTATAAACCCATAATGGATAATCAATGGGTTGGATGAAGTCAACAGATAAGATGCATTAAAGTTCTTCTTTGACTAGAAGAATGATGTGAGGGTGCATCCTATGAAGCTTTTGCCAAAGAAGCTTATCATTAGGATGGGTGACAATGTTCTAGAGGGATATAAGAGGGTAAATTCATGGAATATCATAAAAAGACCAAGGAAATAGTATGCTTTGGTCATGAAAGAAAGAAGGGTATTCTATCTTTTTGAAGAATTCAAGGGTTGTCCAATCTTGACAATGTAGGGGTTATCTTGAGTATCCATGTTGACATCAATAGTAGATTCATTAAACATGGTCTAGTTTTTAAGAGGAAGGTATTTGTGGATATAATAATCCCATGCACCAAGGTAGGTGATAATGGAATCATCATCTTGATGTTGGATGGTGTTGATGGTAGGAGAATCATTTTATACCTTTTTAGGATGGATAAGAGGAAGAGTTTGAGTTTGAATATCTTTTTGATAGGTCAAGGGGCCCAAACTAATGGTATTTATAAAAAAAGTTAGATGGGATGATATAAAAATCCACAAACTTTGAGTGAAATGAGGTTGGTGAAGATAGGACATCCTCATCGATGGTGGTGATGGGTTTTGATGAGTTGGGTTCTTTTGGTGGTATAAAACCAAGGCCAAATAACTCATGAGGTTTTTGATTTTTAATTATGGGTAGCTCATGAGGTCCATATTTATAAAGGCCAAGGATAACCCCTTTAAAGCACACCTATGGAGGTATGCTTTGGTAAAGGATAGTTTGTTGAGATAAGAAAAGTCAGAAGTGAATGGTCAGATATGAGGGGTGGTAGAAGAAACAAGAAGTGGATGATCGAGTCCCCCATAGATGAAATTGGCTTGATGATTAGATGGCTCAAAAGGGATGATGGTTTCAATGTTAGGGTCATAGATAGGATCATGAGTGAGGTTTTCATACTCTTGAGGAGTAGGGAAAGCATCTAAGGCCAAAAGATGGTACTCCCCCAGTGAGAGATATTAGAATGTGGGTTCCAAGGGGTCCTCTATAGGGATCTATGAAGAAGGGATGGATGAGCTTGTTGAAGATTCATCAATAGTAGGGGTGGAGTTATTGGTAGTTGGTGGTGAGGTGGATGGATGAGGAAGAAGAACATCATGGGGTCAGTACATCATATTGTAAGATGAAAAAGTACTAGGATCAATCAGTATGGTGATGACATGACCTTCATGCTCAAATTTGATGCAATGATGTTGAGTATAAAAAATACAACTCATAGCATGGATCTAAGGGTGTCTAAATAAAACATTATATTGAAAATTGTCCTTTATAACATAAAAGAGGTTTGGAAAGGTATGAGGTCCCAAGTGAATGTGGATAACAACTATTCCCAAGGTAGTGGCCATGGTATCATTGAAAGAGCAAAGAATTGATATAGTTTCAAACATGATGTTCTTTGGCAAGTCAAGTTGGTCATAGGCATGGGATGAGATAATGTTGATACTAGCCCCTCCATTGATCATTAGCCTCTTGATGTGGATTTGATTGATATATGCTATGATAAAGAGGGGAGGACAAAGATCGTCAAGATGCACAAAAGGTATTTTTGAATCCTTAAAAGTGACTAGGGTCAAAATTTGAAAGGCTCTGACAAAAGTTGTAAGGGGTTGAAGATCTTCAATTTGAAACTCTATGGATTACAGTATCTCTATCAATGTTTGATGGTGAGGTGGTAAGGTTTTGATTAATTCATATAAGCTCATCTTCACTATATTTTGGTGAAGTTATTTCAACACTACACATTGAATAGATTTGAAAGGGTTGGAAGTGGAGGCACCCAATATGGATACTTAAGGTTTAGGTAATGGTGAAGGTGTTTGGGTGTGGTTGAAAGGTTGAGAGAGAAGGGTAGGTCTATAGAATGGACACTTTTGCTTTTCCCTTATCTTTATATTGGGCTTGAGATTAGGTAACCATATGGTGTGGATAAGGGGAAATGTTGGTTTGGATTGCTGCTTTTATTTATCCTCAATCTTAGGTGAGAGTGGGGGAGTAGGTAAATGTTTGATGGTTTGAGTTGGTAGTTGGGTTGGTAAGGGGATCAAGGGAGGTTCATCCAATAAAAAGTCATCCTTATCCCATAAGTTATGGACAAGTGTTTGGAGATATTTTTAGTTATTTGTATCATGTCTTGGTGTCTTATGGTATAGGCAAATCAAATTGTCATTGAACCATGCTTGTTTAATATGTGAAGGGTCAAAAGTTTTGATGGGTGGTAAGGTTAAAGAAGAGGTTTGCAACAACATTTGTATAATGGTTGAATAATATTCGACCAAAGGTGTTGAGGGTGTTGGGTTTTTGGTTTTAAGATTGGGAGCCTTCTTGGGAGTAGGCTTTACCACAAAAATTGGAGGTGGAATGGTTTTGGTAGGTTGTTTAATTGAGTTTATTTGGTTATGGTTGGTTTGGATGTGGAGGGTAAATATTTGGTGATAGGTGGGAAGGTAGAGGTAGCTAGGTTAGTTAATAATGATGGGGATTTTGTTATTTTGGTGGATGTAGGTGTAGGTAGAGTAAAAAAAGAAGGTTTACTAGATGGGGAATAGGTAATTGGGATAATAGAAGGATGAGGTCATAAAATTGAAGGTAAAAGAGAAGGGGTTGGTATGGGCCTAGTTAAAGATGGTTTGGGTGGTTCCCCCCTTTTGATAGGTTTAGTCAATGGTTTCTAGGGTGGACTTGATGGATTTAAGTCCAATTTAAAAGAGGGATGAGCTAATTTAGGATTAGGAAGGATTCTTAGGTTCTTGATGGGTTTGGTCATAGAGGCATAGGGTGATTTAGAAATTTTATATTGAGGTGGGTTGGATGGTTCCCCTATGGTTTTGGAGGAAGAAGTATCTAAAAAGGGGGTTGTGGTAATGATAGGTTTGAGGGTAGATGCAAGTGAGGTTAAAGCTTATTATTTATTTTGTTAAGGTAGCCCATGATGGTGCCAAAATTTGGCCCTATCTAGATTGGGTTGAGAGGTGAACTCTAGATTTTAGACCAATATAGAAAAAGGTTTATAGATGGGTTTGATTCCTTGGTTATTGGTTTCAAATATTAAACCCATAGGTTGAGGTGAGGGAATGGATTATTCACCTTTGTCTTGGGTGGAAGATTTGATGGTTGAGAAAGATGGTGTTTTTATGGAAATAATGGAGGAGATAATATATTCTTTTGGATTGGTTTCCAAAGAAGGAGAGGTTGGTTCTATGGTAAGTAAGGAGGGTGTGGTTTATTCAGATGCAAAAAGGGAGGTTGTTGCTTCCTTTGTTTATATGTCTAAAGGAAAGAGTAGTGGTTCCACCACTTTCATAAGTAGATTGGAGGAAGACGTGGTTGATGTAATGGTTGCCTCCTTTGGTATTTTTATCAAAGGAGAGGTGGGTGAGTTAATGGTCTCTTTAATTGAAAGAGAGGAGGTTTCTTCCTTTGTTTGGTTGTCCAAACGAATATAAAAATATTCCATCACTTTAATAAGTGGGGTGGAAGGAGAGGTAGTTGAGGTAATGTTTCCTCAACAATAGGTTAAATGGCAACAATATTAACCATGTGCACCTAACGATCATGAGATGATTTTGGTTGGCTATTGTCATGGTTGGTGGAAGGTGCATGGTTAGGAAAAGATTTGTAAAAGATGTCTAATGATTGGTTTGGAGGTACATTGGGATTATCTAATGCAAGTTCACCCTTGTCAATCATGTTTTCAACAATAGTTTTAAAGATATTGTACCTACTCACATCTTGTTCAATAATGCAATGGAAGGCACATACATCATTTTCATTGTACCAACTAGGTGTGGGATAAGAGGCATCAAATTATTGAAGATGTTTGATAGGAGAAAGTTGTACGAGGTTAGATTTAAGTAGTTTATCCAAAACTGAAGCGTATGACTCCCCTATGGGAATATATTATCTTGGAGTAGTTTGGTTTTGGTTATGATTTTGTTGGTTTGATGGGTTGGAAGGGTTGGTTTTATTATGTTAGTTTATGATTAGAGGTAGAGCATATTTTAGGAAAATTATGTCTATGGTCACCTTTGTTTTGGTCTTGGGATGGATGGATGGGTTGTTGGTCTTGGTTGAGGAAGGGTCATTGGATTTAAAGCTAGAATTCTTGTTTCTTAGTTTCAATTTCTCTTCATTAATGGCTCTAATTTCAAGTTTATTTGTCATGGTAAATGCCTCATCGAATATTTTAAAATTCTAAACTTGAATAATTGGAGTAATATGTTTGGCACAACCTTGAGAAAAGAGTTCAATTAGTTTCAGTTGGGGTAATGAGAAATAAAGTTGGTTAATGAGACCTCTCCATCTAGCTATGAAATCAAAAATTGATTCATCATCAAATTGACTAATAGAGTAAAGGTTAATAATGGAAACCTTTTTAGATATGTTAACCAAAAAGTGATCTAAAAATATTTGTTCTAGTTGAGAAAAGGAGAATATGGAGTGCTTGGTGAGAGAACTATACCAATCCAAGGTTGGTCTAGATAAGGACATAGGGAAGGTACAAATAAAAATAGCATCATCATATGTAATTAAATAACAAGAATGTAAGAATGCTCTCAAATGTTGTTGGTGGGTCCTCCTTACCTTAAAACTTGGAAAACTTAGTTCCCATTGAGGAGGATAAGGTCAGATTAGAATAGATGGCTGAATGGGTTCATTATAGATTTGATCATAAGATAAAAGGTTATGAGCCCCAAAAATAGATAATTCAAAATTGGACATTTTATCCATTATCATCTTAACTAAATCTACTTGAGGTTGGGGAGCTCCATAGTTGGGTAGTAGGTTCAATTGAGGTTGGGTGGATGTAATGTATAGATAAGAGGTGGGAGGTTGAGAAGGTGCCACATATTGGTATGTGGTCATGGAAGGTTGGAATGATTCCACATATTAGTATGTGGGCACAAAAGGTTGGGTACAAGCTGGTATGTATCCCTATGGATTAAGAAAATATTGGTAAAATGTCATGGGTGTTTATTGAGGGATTGATAAAGGTTGGTTTGGAGGTATGGTTGGAGTGGTAGGTTGAGGTTATGTGGTGATTCTAGTGCTAAAGGTGGAAGGGTAAGAGGTATGAAAATTACAAAATTTTGAAGAAGCATATAGATGGGTTGGTTGGTGGTGATAAGAGGAATGATGGAAATAGGGGTGGAAGATATCCCCATGGTAGGTTGGGTATAGGTAACAATAGGTAAGGTTACCCATATATTAGAGGTTTTGGTTGGTGTAAGTGGGTTTTAGTTATAAGTTGGAATGTTGGATTGGGTTTCGGTGGTGGTAGTGGATGGGATATTAGTAGAAGAAGAGGCTCTAGTAATCAAATATTGGGTAGAAGTAACACCAACCATGAGAGGGAGAGGCATGCCTAAGGGTGGATCCATGAGAGGAATCCAAGCAGTAGGGGAATGATAAGATATGGTGTTGAGATATCATTGGATTGCTATAGGGTTGTTATCAAGGAATGTGGTGAAATAGACATCACCCTCAACAACTATCCATGTCATGGTAGGAGGGTGAGAATGATAAGGAGAACCCTCAACATCTGAAGTATACTTTATAAAAGAGGAAGAGGAAGAGAAAGGTGGTCCTTAATTTGTTTGATTTCTCAACTGCTATCTAGTAAATACCATATGAGAAAATAAGAAAGAAATGATGAAAACTCACACCTCAAACAAAAATTAAGCAAATGAAAATAACTCAAGGCAATCCAAACATACACTAAAAATGAATTTAAAACTTAAAATTATTTTTAGATCACTTTTGGCTTATACATTAGAAAGTGTGGAGAAGAAAATTTGGCTTGTAGATCAGGTACTAAAGAGGAAATATAAGGTTGGTTTTAAGTTGTGCTTAGGTGCTCAAGAGAGAAATCTATATTGATATTCAATATGTGGCTTGGTATTGGGGCCTACCCCCTCACTTCACACGCTGTAGTGATAAAGGTGTTGGGTGCTTAACCAAAATATACTAAATTTTAGTGTTTATACTCAACCAGAGAGTTGAGTTGGTTTTCCCCTTGGTAATTATCTCTAATTAGGATTATCAAGAAATGGTAAGGTTGACTTCTAAGTGATGAAATCCTAGTTAGGCCTTGTCTCAAGTTTTATTTTGATGTGTTGATTGATTATGTGGTTTGGTAAAGTGTATAATAACAAGAGTGGAAACTATGATTAATTACTTTGCCTTTAAGTTACCAAATGAACTAAAACCTAAAAGAAATCAATGTAATGCAATTTTTATTTTAAGCCCAAAAGAAATTTCAGATTTCATTTAATGAGCATAGAATAAAGGAAGAAATAAAGGGTACCTAGATGACGTTAGGTCCCACTAGGCATGCCAAAATGTTTGTCTTATTTTTTTCTCATTTATTAATTATGAAAGAAGATAATAAACTAGTAATAAGGGTGTGGTATAAATACTTAAAATATGATGCACACATAATCTAGATGAATGTGAAACACATTGAGCCTCATTATCTCACACACATTTGGTGATGTGTTAAGAAGGTGAAGAGGTGAGGACCTGATCATCGATGGTCAGGATAACTATTGATGGTTAAGCTGCCTATTAGGAATCAAGTGTCTAAAGGTGAAAGGGGTTAAAAAGGGTAGGTTAAAGTTCAAGTTATTAGGTTGATGAGTTTATCTAACTAGGAGGTTAACTAGACTCAAGGTCTGATAGGGGTCCTATGACATTTTGACAACTAGAATTATTATTTGGTTTTTTAGTGTCTATAATTATCCTAGCTTGTGACTTATAGATGTTGACTAATTTGGTCAGCCTCATAAATATGTTAGTTAGACATAGAAACACACTAGTTGATTAAGGCACTCCCTATCAGTCCCCTACTTATCTTGAGACTTTGCAAGTTTTACATAGACTTGCAAAGCCTCAATGACATAACTATGACACTCCTAAATTATGCTTATTTCCAAGACTAAGTATTTCACATTTTCATCCTCTCATGTAGTTCTTGGTGAAGAAGCTTTTGAGGGCCAAGTTACATAGAATATATTTTACAAATGCTTCATCGTCGATGGGATGGATATATATTTTGTTTAGAACATGTTGAGAACTAGTGGCACTTTAAAAAAAAATTCATCACATTCCTCCTTCCATTGGAATTGATTTTTTTATCGAAGCTTGTTACCATTTAACTTGCATTCTACTCGTTACAACACTTATCTAATATTTTACTCCCTACTTTTCATATTCCTTATATGGTAAACCTAAAGGATACCTAATATACTAATCTACTTCCTATGTGGTCAGAGGAGGATGTGGACCTAGAATTTCTTCACTACAATTATCTTAAAGAAGAACTTCTAGATTGGAGACCCAATCAATTAGATAAAGGTAGGCATCTCTTCACTAATAAATTTTCTCCTCTTGAAACACACATAACAACATTGAAAAAAGTTTTTTCTAGTTTCAATCCATGCTCAATATGGCATAAAGTATTCCTTCATGTCTTAAATATCCTAAACTAAACAAACCTAAATGTATTCCCTTTTTCATGCATAAGTATGTTGTTTCCTCCCTATCATCCTCACACATTAGGGGAAAATGAAAGAGGCCTGAAAGTAAATTCACAATGGAGAAATGGATGTCCACCCACCATGGCCAACCAAATGAGAAACCATATATTGTATAAATATTGGATGTTCTGATTGAAACCATGGATCAATTTATCATTGAATTTGAAATGGTGGTAGGATTTTCTCACAAATTCATTTTTGTGTTATTTCTTATATGTCAAATCATGAAAGTTAGGGGAATGGTTACTTTAATTTCCCATTCATTTTCACCAAATATTGTCATTTGGAGTTTAGACCTTGTTCATCAAGTTGTGTGGACCATCTTTAAATTTATTAGTCATTCCCTTGGTTTTGCTACAATTTATGTCTCAAATAATTCTATTGAAAGTAAGGATTTTTGGTAATGGATAAGTGACTCTCCTTGATGATAATTGGATCATATGTGGTAATTTTAGTATCACTAAATCTTAAGAAGACAAGGAGGGTTTACTCCCATTACAGTGGTGTACCAAAAAAGGAGAGTCACAATTTTACATGTAAAACAAGATCAAGTTATCTAATCCTAATGACCACTACTTCCCCTACCACCTCACCATGGTTTAACTTCTAAAAAGAAGTGAAAGGGTGGAAAAAAGGCTAGATAGAGATTTATATATAGATAAAAATATTATTACATTTTCCAATAATTTGAACAACCCATGTAGTCATCTCAGATTCTTTGCTCTCAGACCACCTTCCTATCAAGCTTGAAATTGAATAAATTATTCCTCAAGAAAGGAATGTCAAAGTCATAATTTTACCTTAATATTTCTCAACTGCACCACTTTAGGACCAATGAACACTATTATAATTTATAACACTATTTCATATCCTTATAGAGTTTCTAAATGGATATAATGGTGGGAAAATTTTATTAGTTGGACAATTACATTTGTATGAAATTATGGTAGGCAAGCAGTTTAAATTCATAGCAAAGCCCATGATGTCTCACACTATGCATTCATTCATGTTTAACCCTTGAGTTTTAACATTCACCCTTTATTGAGGATTTTCAAAAGCACACTACCATATGGTAACACAAACTCAAGGTAAAAAATCATTATCAAGATCAGGAAGCTCAAATATGAGCACTAATGCACTAGTTAAAAATCAAAGATAGAACTTCCAAGGAATTATTCACTTTCCTCCATTTTGAGTGTATAGATTAATATTTGAAACCAAAAATTCAAAATCCCAAGAACACTAATGAACCTAAAATTGACCTAAATTCCAATCTCAAATACTATCTTAAGCTCACAATTGAGCATAGTAGATAAATTAAAAATAGAATTAAAAAAATTTTACCATTAGTTTTGTTCTAATTTATCTCCAATGTGTGTGATATGATCCAAGAAAAACTTTTAAAAATTGATTCTTGATATTGTATTTCTTGTAGATGAGCTCAAGACTTTGATTACAATGGATGATTGGGAGATGATTTTAAATAACATACGATGGGCATTAGAATTCATGATGTTGAATGGAGGATTGATATGGTTTAAATAGGAGGAATGGAGGGAAACATTAGGAATTAAAAATTACATAAAATTCTCTAGAAAAGAACTATCTAGAGAGTTAAAAGGGTGATGGAGGGTTATATACTCCATTAGAGGAACTTAAGGATGTTTAGAATAATGTTAAACAATATCAGAATAGGTGTTAGGTGATAACTGGGGGTTAAGCTTGTAGGAAATCTAGTGGTAGGTAGGTAGGTGGGATTTGAGTTTTAAATTATAATATAATGGATAAAACATGGATAGATGTTTAAGTTGGATTGTTAGAAGAATTAATTAGACGTGGGAAGGATGTAAGGTTAGTGGATAATGTAGACTAAATGGGGGAATTATAAAAATGACTAGAAGGGTGATATTAGGACAAAATTAGATGAACTTATGGTTTAGACATGATTAATATATAATATTAATGATGATGAAGATGCGAGAAATTTTAAGTGTATACACCAAAAAAGTGACTAATCATGTTAAATCCATTTGATAATATGGTTATCATATTACAAACCTTCTTAATATCTTGAAATATTTTGTTAATCATTACCATTGTGTATTTGTGGCTCAACATTTCACACATGAGTAGGAATATTCTTTATCTAAATGCTTCCAAGTTGTCCCTATCAAGATCACTAAAGGACACTAGGTGGCATGTGATAAATTTATTTCCATTGAGGAGATTTAGGAGGTTGTCATGTAATGGTTGTTGATAAAGCCCCTAGTATTTATGGATTTTCATGTGAACTCTACAAATAATTATGGGTTTGGGTTTTCACAAAGTTCATCTTAAAGCTTTTCAAACCAATTCCCTTGGCAAACTTATTAATCAAGGTAATATCAAATTCATTCCTAAACATGGTGACTTAGAGATTATTACTAGTTGGCAACCCATTACCCTTTTTAATGTATCTTACAATATCATTGATAATTCTCTTAATATTAAGGTCATGTATTTGTTACTTCTTATTTTTTGTTCTAAACAAACTAGATTTATTTGAAATAAATATATTATTAAAAATATTATTTTTGTTTGGGAGGGAATAAATTGGCCCAAAAGGTCTCAATATAAGGATTTATTTATCAAAAAATGTTTTTTAAAAAGCTAATGATATAATTAAATGGACCTTTATTTTGGTAATGATTCAGGCTCTAGGGTTTGGCTTTATGTTTGTTAATGTTGTTAAAATATTTTTCCAAGATGTAGGTCCCTATATCACCATTAAAGGTACTCAATCTGATAAGTTTAGCCTATTTATCTCTATTATCCATGGGTGTCCTCACACCCCTTATCTTTATGTGTTAGTTTTTTAAAGGTTCAATTATTTGTTCATAGACTACTCCTCTAAAGGGATAGGTAAATGTACCTCACTTATTCACTCTAAAAAATAAATGGTTAATGGGCACTTTATTGAAGATTTCTATCTTACATTGGTTGAAAAACAATCTTCCATATTGAATGTCACTGATTTATTTTAATATAGTTGTTTTGATAAAAAGGTGGAGAAGGGAAAGGTGAAGGAAGATGGCCGTTGTGGTGCCAAAATGATGTTGGTGCTTAAAATTAAGGTTAGGGTAGCCTAGAAATGGGAGATTAGAGTATGACATCCATTGTTAAGTAGTTTATGCCACACACTTCCACTTATATTGATTTTTTTCACTTTTTCCAACCCTATTTTATAGGGGTATTTTATATTTTTTTAATAGGTAAATTTTTATAAGATAAACTATATTAAATAATATTCATTACAAATAAATTATTGTATTAAATAAGATTAACACATAATTATTTTAAATTTATATATTTATATGTAATTTATTTTACAAATTATCATTAAAAGTGGGTTAATACAACAATTAAAATATAAGATTTTTTAGTAAAAAATAAAAATTAATATAAATATATAAAATACATTTATTTACAAAATTATATTAATTTAGAGGCATTTATTTTAGATTTGCTACTATTTCTATTTATTGAAGGGTTTCATATTGATTAAATTTTTTATTATTTTCTTTGTAAATTTCTCATTCACTAATGATGGATGTATACATATATCAAGTTTGAAAATATCTTTCCTTAAAAAGAGGTTCCAAACATTACCATATTCTTAAGATATCATGATTTTTAGATTGCCTTTTAAAGCCAATAATTTTTATTAACATCTCACACTATTGCACTTACTTCTCCCCCCCATACCTATATTGTAGTTATGTTTCTAGACATACAAAAATATTAATTTAAATATAAATTATATTATATTATAAAAAAATCAAAATATATTTATTATCATTTTTTAAATATAAAATATTTGAATTCAATTTATATTTATAAACACAGATTTGTCAAGTTTAACTTACCCTTTTTCTTTATTATTTCTTTATTTTATTAATAAATTTAAATACAATGATTTAATTAACCTCTAATTGACCAAAATATTATATGGAATCCTAAGTAGTATAAGCATCATGTTAGCAGTTTGTAAACTAGAGGTGTTCCTCATCCTATGTCATTGTAAGACACCAATTTCCCTTTGAAGAGTAAATTCTTTGCCATCAATTTCTATCAATAATTCTCCTATTTTTTTGAATTTTGTTAATACATATCATTAATACTTAAAGTTATTCCCATTTTGACCAAGATGTAACTATATAGTGTAATTAAGACATTACCATATTTAACTAGATGTAACTATATAATATAATTAAGGTATTCCTATATTTGACCAAAAGGTAATTGTATATAGTGTAACTCATTATAAATTAAGAACAATAGTATTTCCATAGTACATGTAGAGTGTTAGAGAGTGATTTTGGATACAACTATGTGAGTGTTTTTGAATCAATATTTTATATCACTAAGAGTGATCCATCATCAAGATGATGGATCATACTAAGTGATCCATAGTTAGGATGATGGATCACACTTAGTTATCCATCACCCTAATGATGGATCACTAAGTGTGATCCAAAATATCAATCCAAAAATATGTACACAATTGTATCAAAAAACACTCTCTAATATTTGTTATAAATTATTGAATAATTATATTATTTCTTACATTATTTTTTAAATGTTGTACATATACCTAATTCATGTTGTCCTTAGTTGAAATATGATTATATTTTTATTTTATTTTATTTTCACTCCTATATATAAGGTTTTTTATTACATTCATATGTGGTATTGAACTTGTTAAAATGATACTATTATTTACTCCTAAATTTTTTATCCACTTGCTTTCCTTAAATTTTATTTTCACATATTATTTAATTTCTTGATAAATATTTAGACATTTATATAAGTGAATGTTCCACTTTATCCATCCACTTCTTATTTTATTTATTTAATTAAGCACACCTATATATTTGTCAACATGATTTTGTTTTCTTTAGTAGCCTGGGAAATAATTCATTATCGCAGTGACAAAAGTGCATGTTTCTATGAATATGATATTTTATGGAATAAATAATTTAATTTTAAAACTGCTTGTAATTTTACTCCAATAAATGAATTACTATAAAGTAAGCATTCACAACATATGTAAAATATAATCAATACACAATTGATAAATGGAATAACCATATAGTAAGTACAAGAGTATAGAAATGACTTATATGTGTATAGCTTTGTATAAGTCACGTGACAAAAAAAATGAACTTAGGAATTCACAACCAAAGTCAAGATAATTTTTCCTTAGAGGAATTTAGATGTAAGTGAATTTTTTTAATAAGACTGTACACTTTGTTCAAACAATGTTTGGACCAAAATTTATAGTTTGTAAAAAGATTTTAAAATTGAAATTTAACTTTAATGTTTTGTTGGCCTATTTTACCCTTCATTTCTTTCCCTCATATCTTGTGTTGAAACTCTTATATACTTATAATATATTGTTTTTATTTTCTCTAGATTGTTAAGGAAATCATATTGGACTATGGGACTTGTGTTCAATGGGATGCTATTGATTTATGGAGTCATTAAGATAGGAATAAATATATTAAAAAATAGAAAATTACATAACATAAATAAATTTAAAATGCATGTTAAAAATATCCTTGTTAATGGGTTTTTTGTAAATGTGTCCAATAATAAAAATTTAGGGTAGAAACCTCCCCTACAAGGGCGGGACAAAATAAACTTTGATGGCATGTCCAAAGGTAATCCTAGTCAAGGTAGGATGAAATGTTTAATTTAGACAAGTTTAAGTTCATTCACAATAGCTTTAGATTCATTCCTATACAAAATGACTAATAATGTAGTGGAATTCCAAGCTCTTATTTGAGTCTCCAACCAATAGTGAGGCTAAACATCAGCAAACTAGAAATTAAAGAAGACTCCCAAAATTTGGTAAAGATAGTTAAGTCTAAGAATTATAGTTGCTGGAAGTTGAACAAATATTTTCTACATATTAAAATAATTTTACTTTGAACTCCTTGTTAAACCATATCTCATTGGTATTGAGAATGTAAAAAAATAACTGATCATCTTTCAAATTTAAGGGTTCGATCAAGTATAATTAATTAATTTAATAATTTCAAACTTTAATGGATTAATTTTCATCGTAATAGATGATATGACCAATCACTCTTCCATGGGGAAGAGATAAATTCTCTTTGTCCTCAATTATGACCAATCACTCTTCACTCTCATCATCATCATCATCATCATCATCATCATCATCATCATCATCATCATCATCATCATCATCATCATCATCATCATCATCATCATCATCATCATCATCATCATCATCATCTTTATTTTAATGTGGAAGTTATTTCTCTACATGTTTCACTTCCATTTTATCCTACTCTCAACCATGAGCTTAACATCCCTCCTTTATACACGTCAATGAACTTTATTTCCTATACTCCCTATTAAAATCACTCATTGTTCCTTCATTTTTGTGCATTCTCAATTTCATTTCCTTCTCAATTATTTTTTATAACTATAGTATTGAAAATCGAACTCACATTAGACTCAATAAGTAAATTTTAGATTCAAAATTAGGTGTGGTAAAAATTTGGTTGAGTTAATAAAATAATTGAAAAAAATACATTAAGTTATTGATAAAATTGATTCTTAAAAATTGTAAAGAAAATTAAAATCAATAATAAAATCTTAACAACTAATCAAAAAATTACTATTCTTGATATTAAAGTTAACAAATGTAAATATATACTAAATTTAATGTACGTAAGGAATTTAAAAATAATATTTAGTCCCTGCCAAGGCAAGGTACTCTAGTTTTCATTAAAAGTAATTTTTTACTTTCCACTCAATTAAATCACATGATTTAAAATATTATTATGACAATGCTATAGTTTTGTATGCAGTATTTTGAAATATTCCCTAGGATGACATTAAGGAATATTCTATTTACTTATTAATGATTGGCTGAAATTTCATTATTTATTTTTAAAAATTTTACTTTCTAAATAATACTACCTCAATCATTAGTAAGTTTCTATTCTTAACTTATTATTATAAATAACTCTTAGT